>MNCI01003793.1:206357-238456 GCA_015680685.1 Gnetum montanum
TGTACCTTCACATATAAGCAAAGATTGCATTACTTGTTGTAGTAGATAGTTGTTGCACTACTTGTTGCAGTAGATGATTGTTGTTTCTGATCTTGAAGAGAGTGTTCTTCACCTTCTCTATTGGGACTAATAGCAGCAGGATCCATGTTTCTAAAAATGCATGAATTCCAATATTTCACCTCTTAATCTTGTAACATGATGCCTAAGTTCAATATTTTTAAATACTACATCACACGGTAACCGTCATCACCTTAACCATTGCCATGATCGTAACCATAACTATAACCATAATCGTCACTGTTTATAATAATAATAAATATTCATTATTACTGTAATTGTAACCATCACTATTTATAACAATAATAAATATTCAATATTACCCACCATTTATAATAATAAATATTCATTATTACCCACGTCGGGCCCTACACATGAGGGAACACGAAGAGATGAATGGGGAGCCCAAGGATCGGGGGGCATCAATTGAATAGAGATTCAGCTCCCCTAGAGTGACTCTTTGGCTTCCTTGCATGTGGTGTGTGCATGTGAAGGAATACAAAGATATGAATGGGAAGCTCATGGGTTAGGGAACATTAATCGAGTAGAGATTCAACTCCCCTACACTGATTCTTTAGTTCTCATGCATGTGGCACATGCACGTGAGGGAATACGAAGAGATAAAACTAAATTGGCACTGTAACATATATTTGTAATGCATATTCATTCGTGGAGATATAAAAAATCATGTTACAAATGCATAAATAATGTTATTATTATATCACAAGCTTTTGTATATTGACATTATTGTTACAATGGACAAGATATGAATAATGCTAACACAGCATTCATAATTATTATATTATAATTTTTGTGGAATCCAATAAATGTTATGAGATTATTATAATTAGAGAAATAATCCATAATTATAATATGAGATATTATGGATTATAAGATTCATTCGAATGGTAAACATTTCATAGTAAATAAAGCCAAGATATGATGAAATATTACTCATAATCCATAATGTTAGAGATATTATTTTTTCATTCATAATGCTAACCCATGATGATTATATATTGGTTAGAATTATCCATAAGATATATATAATTGATGGGACACAATATCGCATGGGCTACGATATCACATACACGATATCGCATCAACCACTGCGATATCACGTACGCGATATCGTAGCCCATCACCTTGTCTATAAATAAGAGGCATCTTTCCCTTGTAAGATTATCTAGATCTAGACCCTTAGCTAAACTCTGGAAGTTTTACCATTCCAGAGATAGAATAATTTCCATGTGCCCACAGTAGGAGTCTCAAAGTGAAAGGATCTTTATTCGAGAAAATTATACCTAAGCACACATTTGTGTACAGATATAAAGACGAACTTTCTAATAAACCTTGTAGTCCATGGACTAAGCTAATTAGAATTTAATTAATGTTAAATTCTTAAATGCTTTGTTAGATAATTAATCTCTCTCAACCCTCAACTCCTAGTTAAGCACATTCAGTACGATCGCTTCGAGCACGTGTGCTACGCTTGGTAACCCAATAACGAATAGCGTTTGGTAATCCCAGTAGCATTGCATTGGTTCAGGGTGTGTACAGCAAGTGGGAATGGATACTGATGCTAGGATGATTAAAGCTTAGTTAGTGAAAGTTAGTTACTTAGTCTCTTCACCCTTTCCTCTCTTAGCATAGGTGATAAAAAGATAAAAGTTATAAAAATCATATACCTTAGACTTAACCATACAACCGTGACAATACAAGTAAGTATGGGAAGACAACAATTGATTAACCTTAAGTGTTCCATATGGCGCGTAAGCACTTAGTTCTTGGAGTTTGACTAGATCACACGTGAGACGCTCATACTCGTATGGTTGAGTGTAGGGGTACCTCGCCACTCATCATTGGCGCCATTGCCAGGGACTTACTTGTTTGTACGCTACGTAGAACATAGGAAATCATTTACATCATTGGGAGCTAAAACAAACCCTTAGGGTTAATCAAGAGAAAAAAATAACATAACGACAAACAGCACACCGAACAAGACTAAAATATCTTCTTCTCCACACAAAAGCACTTCACCACCTAGGACCAACACTAGAGACAGTCAGCAGTACAACACACATAACCAAAATCTGCAAGTTCCTCAATAATTTAGCATGGTATATACTCATCACAATGATTATATACTTGACTTTACCTTTGTCTTCCATCAAAACAAACAACTATGTTGGAGAGACTTGGAGGGTAACATAGTGTTGCCTCTAGACAGAGTTGCCCCCAACATGTTCCTTTGTGCCCTTTCACGAATTGGCATGTTACAATTATATGCTGAGTACATTGCATGCGATTACAACGTAAGGGACTACCATCCCAGAGAAGCGCAACATCAACGGGACTCGTGGCAGGAGATTTACCACACATCATTGAAAGGGAAAGGACCCCATAATGCTTTGCTTGTTATAAGAGAAATTAAGGGTGGTGAACCTATTTCAATAGGTTCTCCATGAAATGGTGTTCCTCCTCCTAATGATAGTGAGGATGTGGTGTATCAGAACCTTCACTCCACAATACACAACCCTGGTTCTAATTCCCACGAACACCAAGTGTTCAATGAGGGAACACAAACACAAGATAAGGGTGAGCATTCTGATCATCATCACGATTGGGGTCGAGTTCATTGAAGGGAAGGTAGGAAACATCATCATGGCGATGGTTCTCCTTCCTCTACCCCTTCATCACAATATTCACCCTCTCCTTCAACATTGGGACATAGTCCTAAGGAATCTAATTGTGAGGACAAGGGTAAGCAAAATGAGAAACCTCGACAAGAGAGTCAAGAGCGAGGATGAGGGCATTCTAGGGAATCACAACATGGAAGAAGGAAAAGTAGGAAACCACGTAGACATCACAAACGCCATGAAAGAAATGACCCCGATGAACCCCTACTTGCAACCCAAAGCATGTTAGACATCACAGAGGCCGTTAGAATACCTACAAGGCACCAGAAAGATAGCTGGATCAAGAGACTAGACATGAATAATATCCCAAGATTTGAGGGAGGATACAACGCTGATCTGCAGAACCACTTACAGGAATTTCACGATGTCTGTGCCTTGCAAAACATTGAGAAAAAGTGGAAAAAATTAGATTTGTTCCCAAGGATACTCATAAAGGAAGCAAAAAGCTGGTACCAGTCCTTAGAGCTAGAATCCATTTGAAGGCGGAGTACGATGCTAGAATTGTTTAACGATAAATATCAGACATACTCCCGAGTGTCCAACTTGCGGAAGCAGATCCAAGGATGGAAGCAGGGTAATCATGAACCCTTGGATGCTACCATGGGCTGATATGATGCATTGCTACATCGTTGCCCAAGTCATGATTATGCACAACAGGATCAACTACGCCATCTCGTAGATGGGCTAAGACATGAAACTAGGAGAATCCTTGGGACATATGCCCAAGGGAGATTATCTGAACTTAGGTCCCATGATGTTCATAGATTGTTGGAGCAAGTAGCTAAGGAAGAAGAAGAGATACATAAGAGAGAAAGTGCAAAAGAGTATAACCACGATCCTTCCCTCCGAAAGAGGGGAGTGAGATTCTGTGAGGAGGAGGATGAGTCACCACTTGAAGAGTTGGTGAGTAGGAAAACCTTGCTGCTTTAGAAATTAATAACAAAAGTGTCAACTAAGGTAGATAAAATGTGGGACTCCTTAGATAGTATATTTGAAACTTTTTAAAAATTGTAGAGAAGTCTAAGGAGCGAAGTAGTGACCATGATAAGAAAAAGAAGAGGGATTTGGACTATGCACGTAACAAAGGTAAGGGTAAATTTGCTATCACTGAAGAGGTTGTGGATTTGGATATAGAAAATGATGGTGGATTTGAAATATGCCAATATGAACATCCTAAGGGATGTTGCCTAATAATCTCACATCTGCAAGAGTCTGGGGTGTATGCACTCAACCCAAGACTTAACAAATGGCAAGCACCCCGTTGGTTACCTTATCCCCAAGGTAACTCGAGGCAGTTTCACCAACCATTAACATATTATGTAAGTGAAACTCCACCACAACCTATGGAGCAACACTAGTAGTGGAAATACCCACAGTCATGGGGGATGCCACTGCCAAGGCAACAATACCCTTACCGGCAACTGGATCCGTATGGCTACTACGTGCAGTAGCTAATCTTTCCAAGTGACTCTGTTGATCATGTGATCCCATAATTTCACTACCAAGGTCAAGAGTACTATAGGACTCCTTCTCTTAGGAGAGACACACCACATCCATATCATCCTACGAATCCATCCATAACTCTTACACCAATATCTCCACTACCACCTGCTTCAGCAATGCAAGGGGAACTCCCCACTCAACCGTAGCAACGCAATGTTATGAGAGTAGTAAACCTTCAACCTGCTACTGATTCTGACAACTATACAAGGAGAAGACCTTTCTTTAGAGCCAAAAATCCAAAAAATCTCTCACAACCACAAGTGGTTGATCCTCAGAATGTTCCTCCATCAAATAAGGCTTTCGAGCTCCCTTCAAATCAACAACAGAGCTCAATGCATACGGTTATGTTAACACATACTGTCACTGACTGGATTAAGGTGGGCCACCTTCCCAAGAAATTCTCTAATCTTGGAAATCCCCTAATCTACCTCCAAGTCACTGGGAATGAACCATGTAAAGCTCTTCTTGACTTAGGTTCTGGAGTCAACTTGATATTGTAAGAAATGTATAGTGCTTGGAACCTGCCTCCACTAAAGAAGAGCAATAATTGCTTAGAGCTGGCTGACCAGTCCATCACTATTCCCTTGGGATTGGTGGAGGACATCATTACCACTATGTGTGGTCAGTTATACCTAGCTAATTTCCTAGTGATACAAGTCAACAATGATAAGGGGGACTTCCCAATAATAATGGGAAGGTCATGGCTAAGTACCATGAACGCATGCTTAGGAATCCATGATCTTTCCTTGAAATATCTAAGGAAAATATTTATGGAAAGATTGAGAAGAAGAAGGTTCCATGCATCACATATAGTGATACAGAGGGTGATAGCGTACAGGAGTGTTCAACATCTTCTGCATGCAACCGGTGTGCCCAGGAAGTTAACATACAAAAGTACCTATATGTGGCAACCACACAATAAGAGAACACCCAGTGGTTGACAGCTAATCAAGAGAGAAACCCATCAATATGCATGGAACTAATTGTGGGATCAACTTGCACCCACGAAGAAAGCATAGATGCACTAGAGCAAGAGTGTCACCAACTTCAAACCCTTAATTTGAAACCACCAATCGAGGGAAGTTGGAAATTCTTAGAAAATCCAAATGAGTACTCCGATAGGAGAATACTAGTCTATGTGCAACCGACCAACCCTTATCATGAACCTAGAATGGTCTATGCACATAGCACATTTGAGAGAGGACAAGCTCCCTCACTATTTCGGATCTCTCCCTTCCAATTCAATCATGGGGGAGATGGCCACCTATGCTAATCATTTGATGCCCTTAGTTTCTTTTTAAATTTTTTTTTACACATTTTTTGTTTTACACAATTTTTTTACAAATTTCTTCAACCTTTTTTATTTTTGTTTTACAACATCATTTATACTTTTCATTTCTTTGTGTGTTTGATTACTTTGTTTAATTCATCACTTAATAAGTGCTCCAAAGATGGTATGAACTACACTCCATTGATTGCTAATGTTTTCTTTTTACCTTTAAGTTATGATGTTGACACTAAGGTATGGTTCTTTTGATATAGTAGAAAATGAGTCCACTTCATCCATACATCCATAAAATTCTATGGTCTCTCTTAGCTTGGAAATGTACTATCCCTTTCTTAATAATAAGAATTATCAATGAATTAATGACTAGGCATTTCTCAAACTAAGGAAGGACTCAAGGATCGAAAAGGGTGTGACTTAAAGAGGATTTGATGCACTTTTGCTAGCCATTCTCTTGGGTGCTGGGATGTTTTCTTCTTGAGTTTTCTTACCATTCTGATGTTGCCACATTATCGAGAAGCTGAGCAAATAAAAATAATAATTCATTGCATGGTGTGGTTCTCACGCAAAACCACAAAATAAAAAACAAAAAACAGTGAGAATTCAAAGCACATCCCTTAGACGAAATAATCATTTGGGCTACAAGCATTGGTTATGGAACTAAAATAAACATGTTCCCTCTAACTAAGGCCCTTCTCGCTTCCCTCTTTCTCCTCTTTTGTTTCATTAGACTGGTGGTGGCTCTTTGGTGAAGGCATTCTTGTTACTTCAAGTGGATGGATGGGCTGAATGTATTAATGTGAAGTCATTGAATGTGGTTTGTTTGAGGCTGGATTTGGAAGGGGATCTACTAAGTCACATTAACCATTAATACACAAGGGGCTATACACCACCTTGTTCTTGAGATTCCATTCCATTCTCTTCTTTCCATCCTTATTTCCCCATTGATCACCTCATTGTTGGTTGTATCAGTAGTTTATATTTTGGTTGATGCATTGTTTTCTTTTCGATAAACTCTTGTGGTTAAGACTTTAACTCTTGCTTCCAAATGACATTTCTAGAGCCTATGGACCCTTTGAATGTGGGATTGTTAGGACATTAAGGGCATGAGCCTACTTTGGGGAGGACCCACTAACATTCCTATTTGGTACATCTGTTAATTTCTTTCCCTTAAACATTTATGCAATCACCAATTATTTTGTTCATTTCCATCTTTGGAATCCATTTTATTGGCATGGTCGTTGTTTCTTTTTCTCCATCCTTCTTATTCATTAACTTTTTCCATTCTATTGCTACTGGAGATTTGCTCTCAACCATGGGGGTCCTGGTCCAATTTTTTCAATTTTTCTCCTAACCCCTACACCTCGAGTAGTCACCAGTATTATATCTCCAGATTCGTATTAGCCATATCACAACTTAGCTAATGGACCTTACATTGAAGAAAGGTATCAATTGCATTATGATTCATTTACCCTTGCTAATATAAGACTGTGTTATGTGTGTAGATGACAATCATACACCAATAGATTGGACCTGGAGGAAACACTTGGAATGGATTGGTGCTGAAATGGTTATGCAAGGAATGAGATTGATGACATGCTTAGGGATGAACAATGAAAGGCGCAATCTTGGCATTGGCAGTAGTAGACTTCTTCTTTTTTCTCTCTCTTCTCTCTTCTCTCTTAGCTACCAAATAAGGCTGGATGTCAATTATGTATAGTTTTCACTTTGTTGTCATGAACATTAAATTTTTCCATGTATTGTAATGATGATCCATTCACATGTCACCCCATCTACCATTAGTGTCATTCAAGTCAATAATCCCATACCTTCCCAATATTTTGTAAGGAACTTGAGGATGATTTTTCATTCAATCATGGGGGTATGACGGGACGTGATATCGCATATACGATATCTCGTCGACCCCTGTGATATCACGTACGCGATATCATAGCCCATCGCCTTGTCTATAAATAAGAGGTAGCTTTCCCTTGTAAGATCATCTAGATCTAGACCCTTAGCTAAACTCTGGCAGTTTTACCATTCCAGAGATAGAATAATTTCCATGTGCCTGGAGTAGGAGTCTCAAAGTGAACGGATCTTTATTCGAGCAAATTGTACCTGAGCACATATTTGTGTATGGAAATAAAGACAAACTTTTTGATAAACCTTGTAGTGCATGGACTAAGCAAATTAGGATTTAATCAATGTTAAATGCTTAAATTCTTTGTTAGATAATTAATTTCTCTCAACCCTCAACTCCTAGTTAAGTGCATTCAATACGACCACTTCGAGCACGTGTGCTACGCTTGGTAACCCAGTAACGAATAACATTTGGTAATCTTAGTAGTGTTGCACTGGTTCAGGGTGTGTACAGCAAGTGGGAATGGATACTGATGCTAGGACAATTAGTTAGTAAAAGTTAGTTACTTAGTCTCTTCACCCTTTCCTCTATTAGCATAGGTGATAAAAAGATAAAAGTTATAAAAATCATATACCTTAGACTTACTTAACCATATAACCATGAAAATACAAGTAAGTCTGGGAAGACAATGATTGATTAACCTTAAGTATTCCATAAGGCGCATAAGCACCTAGTCCTTGGAGTTCGATCGGATCACTTGTGAGACGTTTGTATTCATATGGTTGAGTGTAGGGGTACCTCACCACTCATCAATAATGAAATGATTATAAATAACTAACTTTATTTATGATGAAGTGTTTATAATCATTATATATAATCATTTATGTTTATGATTATAAATATATCATTATATATAATTGAGATAAATATAACCATTGGCTCCCTTGCAGTGAGTCTTTGGCTAGGGGAGATTTATAAATAATTGGTTATTCATGATTATGACAAGACAAGTGCGTCGGTGGAGAGCTCATCACCATTTTACTCAACATTGGCTAGGATCATCACAACATGATCTTTCCGGAGATCATCCTAAGGTCTAGTCGACCAGAGGTGCAGAAGTTCTTATTTTTAAAATTTACCAGGTTAACAACCATATCAACCATTAGATTCCATCAATCAAATAATATGTACATAAAGAAAAGGCCTCACTACATGTGAGAATGTAAGAAGAAATTATTAAATTTTAACTCTTTAAGTCCTCCCAATAAGCAGCAGAAATTGTTAAAATTATGACCAAAGTCAGGTCGACATCTCAAATTGGCTAATAATTTTCATGTGCTAGCAAAAATGCTAACACTTTTGCATTTTATTAAAATACATATTGCAAATGAAAAGTAGTCACAATTGTAACAAATAAACACATCTACTCCATAGTAACTACTAAATTTCAACACACAACCATAGAAATGATAAAACCTACACAAAATATACAAAGAGATAAAGAGAACATGAACTTAAAAATGTTCCTTTACATTGAAAAAAGATGTAGCAAAAGAAGATTACTTAAGATAGTAGCAAAAAATTACAAGTTTAGAATTCCTTGTCACTCCAGAAAGCATTGAAAAAAGAACAGAACCAAACTTTGGAATGTTTTTGCATTGGAAATGTAAATGTATAGGAAAGCATGCTAAGTGCTGATGATAGAAGAGCTCAGCTTGAAGTGAAACTATGAAAATTGCACAAAATCATCAAAATGTAATGTTTAACACATTACAATTCACTATTAAAAATTAACAAAAACACACATAAAAAATTAACAATTCACACATAAAAAATTAACCAAATGGATGATGTGCAATTGATTTATTTTCATAATAATGAGTTTTTTTGACCCGTTATTTCTCAACCTCCAATTCCAACACATTGTGTAACTGATGATGTGTGATTGATAATTTTTTCATCATCTGTCTAAAGCAAAGGACCTTGAAATTGCAATCTCATTTCTCCATCCTTTTATGACAATGGAATATAAGGAATGCTATGGAAGATGCTAACATCACCGATATCAGCAACATCATCTAATGCATGCATATCGATCTCGACATCTCGATAGTATGGATCATTTTCCTTCTTAAAAATCAAAGCTTCATAAACCTGTCTCTTGTTGATAATGAAATTATACTTGGTGCCCATTTGATCTACTCTTCTCAATATCAAAAAAGGGATGTCTTTAATTCTAAGAGGAATTCTTTTAGTAATATGTGTGACATCTTGAGCAAAGCTAATTGTGTAACCTTTATACTTGAATTGTTCACCAACTACATGTGTAACTTATAAAATGGGATTAATTTTTGCAATTAACATTTCTCCAACCTTAGTTAAACAGCCTAGGATAGGTGGTTGGATACTAGGATCCTTGTTATTTTCAACAAAAAATCGTTTGATTTCACAACCAAAACTATCAAAAATATTATGTTTCTTTTCTTTAATGTACCTATTGCATGTGGGTCCTCTACTTCTAGTTGAATCCAATAATATGTTAAGAAACATTTTTTTTGCATACATTGCAGGAACGTGGATTTGCAAAACTTCTAACTGCAGTATTAAAATTATGTATTGCTTAAGCAATTTCTATACTTACCTTTTGCAATCTTGGGAAAGACTAAATAGGTTCTGAAGAAGGCATTTCCATTGTTGGTGCACTGGCAATATCTGTAACTTCATTTATTCAATGAAATGAATTTTCTTCTTATCGACATTGCCTTTTTCGATGCTCACTCTCACTATAATGTAGTTGTTCTTGATCTTCTTGCAATTGTTGTTCTTCTTCATGTGTGATTTCTGGAATAGATGTTGCTTGATTAATAGGCACAAATGCATTTCTAATGTCCTACAAAAAATGTTTCAAAATTTAAACTAAAAATTAAATTAAAATATTTACCAACTTGAGTATGGGCAAACACCAACTTGCATTTCTTCTTGATTGTTTACATTATTAGTATTAATAATGTGGATCATTGCATTGGATGAATTTCCAAGTGATGAGAGGGGATTTGAAGTTGACATAACCTAAAAAAATATATCAATGTAAGTATGTAAATAAAATGAGAAGATTTCCCTATGATAAATATTTGTTTTGAAATATTAAAAAATGTATAAATTACATACTCTTAAATTTCGTAGAATTAGTTCTCATTCTCGTTCACGTCGTTTTGTTTCTCATTTTAGAAATCGTCTTCTCTCCTCTGTAGTCATCGATTCTAGATTTTTAGTTTCTATAATCTGTGGTCATCCTCTTCTTTGGCCATGCCCACATGCATGCCCACTTCCATGACCTCCATAAATTATATTACTTATTGCAGTAGATGATTGTTGTTGCTGATCTTAAAGAGAGTGTTCTTCGCCTTCTCTATTGGGGTGAATAGTAGCAGAATCCATGTTTCTGAAAATGCACAAATTCCAATATTGCACCTCTTAATCTTGTAAGATAATGCCCAAGTTAAATATCTATAAATACTGTACCACACCAAAACCATCATCACCCTAATCATCACCATGATCGTAACTGTCACCATTTTTATTAATAATAAATATTCATTATTGCCCACTGTTTGTAATAAAAAATATTCAATTAGTACTGTAATTGTAATTGTCACTGTTTATAATAATAATAAATATTCAATATTACCCATCATTTATAATAATAAATACTCATTGGGTACCCACGTCGGGGCCTACGTGTGAGGGAATACAAAGAAACAAATGGGAAGCCTAGGGGTCGAGGGCATCAATCGAATAAAGATTTGGCTCCTCTAAAATGACTCTTTGGCTTCCCTGCACTTGGTGCATGCACATGAGAGAATACGAAAATATGAATGGGAAGCCCAGGGGTTGAGGGCATCAATTGAATAGAGATTTAGCTCCCCTGCAGTGACTCTTTAGCTTCCCTGCATGTGGTGCATGCATGTGAGGAAATACGAACAGATGAATGGGGAGCCCAAGGGTCAGGGGACGTCAATCTAATAGATATTTAGGTTCCTTTGCAGTGACTCTTTAGCCTTTTGAATTTTTAGATTTGGCTCTCCTACAGTGACTCTTTGGCTCCCTTGAAATTGAATAAAGATTCAGCTCCCCTGCAATGACTCTTTGGCTTCCCTGCACATGGTGCATGCACATGAGAGAATACGAAAAGATGAATGGGAAGCCCAAGGGTTAAGGGCATCAATTGAATAGAGATTCAGCTCCCTTGCAGTGACTCTTTGGCTCCCCTGCATGTGGTGCATGCGCGTGAAGAAATACGAAGAGACGAATGGGGAGTCCAAGGATCAAGGTGTGTCAATCAAATAGAGATTTAGCTCATTTACAATGACTCTTTGGCTTTTTGACTTTTTAGATTCAGCTCCCATGCAATGACTCTTTAGCTCCCCTGCACGTGGTGCATTACATGGAGGATGAAAAATCCACTCCCCCCTTCCCCCCTATCCTATGAGAACATGGAGGGTGACAAATCCACTCCCCTCTCCCCCTATCCTATGAGATGAGTTGGCCTCTCGACCAAAAATATAAATTAATTCCTGTTGTTTGCAAAAGAAATTTTGGACATGTGGGAGATGTTCCAACCAAAAGCCACAATAATAAGAGAAGATGTATTATAGAAAATGGAGATGTCTTGCAGGAGATGATGATATCTCTACTGCCAAGGCCAAAATCTAGGATGTTCATTTTTAGGTATGGAACCTCTAAACATGTTCAAACAAGTTTTCATTAACTCCAAACCCTCCTAAACTCATCAAAATAGGCTCAAAACACCTTCAAATATCCTAAAACATACTAGAATCATCATCAAGAATATTAACAAAATAATACACATACAAATAAGACACACACATCTAAAATACATTGAGAATTACACAAGGCCTAGGTGATGTCCTCATCAAACTCTTATTATTATTTTGTTGTGTGACTCTAACTTCTTTACTCTAAAAGTAGTGATTGTGGAAGATCTCTTAAGGGTCATGAAATGATGAACTAAAAAAGTTCTTGGTTGATGTATTCAAAGAAGCTCATTGTATGATTCATACAACTGATTTATATGATTTCTCATGTACAAAACAATCAGATATGTTCTCATAATCCTCCTATGACATGCCACAATCTTATACTTAGAAAATTGTGAATTAACCTTGTTTGTATCATATTTTTTCATGGTTGCATTAACTTTGTTCTTTTCATGTCAATAGTTCCAAGAAGAAATTTTTCACCATGTAGTATTACTTTTTTTGAAGACATGAGCTTCTCTACCTGAATACAAATTGTATCATTTTTTTCAATAGTTGTTTCCATCAAAATTTCTTAATCCTCATAGAAATGATTGTCTATCTATTTTATAAAAATATGTACACCCTCATATCATCCCTCTGGTTTCAAGGTTGCCAGATACCACAATTCAGCTAGATGCATTTCAATATTTACATTCATAACAATTTTTCCAATCTATTCCTACAAGATTGTTAAAGTTAATGCAGTATCATTTGGAAGTGCTTTACAGGGTTTTTTAATACATTAGAATCTTTGATAAAGCAGTTTTGTACTCAATAATCTTTTCTTTTTTCTAGATAACTTTCTTTTTCAATTTCACATTATTAAACCTCTTGTTTGCAATAGTTTGTTCATTAATTATAAATAATTACACTTGTACTTCTTCTTCTTACTCTTCTTCCACACACACTGACTTGGTACTAGCTAGACCTTTAACATAATAAAAGGTTATGACTTATCATAACCGACATAATACTTCATTACAATTTTTAACACTTGTTATGATATATAATAGTAATTAATCTTATGAATTCCTTATAAATTGTAAGAACTAAATCATGAATAAATACATTGCAAATAGTAGCACACCCTTATGACTTGACTAACTTAACATAACAATAATGACCTATGAATCAAGACAATGTATGAATTACCATCTAACACTTCTACTCAATTCATAATTTTCTTTTTTCTTGATTTCTTCATATTTTATGCAAGCAATGTGAAGTGAAAGAAAGATGATAGATATGTTGGAGGGCTTCTTTTCTAGACATAATATCAAATTTTTTTATAATCTTCATAGTTTCCTTCTTGCTTAAGATTGCACGGTAGGAATACCAAGGAAAGATACTCCTAGAATATATAGAATGTTTATTTAGCAAGTGTTTTTAAAAATCCATCAGCTTTATGAGATTCAATAGAGATATACTAGACATCAATATATTTCTTCAAATATATCTGTCTCATGAAATAAAGGCTTCTTTCAATGTTTTTACTCTTCTCATGGTACAGTTGATTTTGAATAAATTTGATTGCTTCTTAATTGCTGTAGTGAATCACAATGGGTTTTGAAACATCAATACTAATTTCTATAAGGATTTGTTCAATCTATTGCTCTTCCTAATGGTCCATCATAAGGGCTTGAGCAACTATCTTTGGAACTATCTTATTAGATATTGTAATATTGGCAATGGTATTGTTATGATGCAGTTCATTGTATTAACTTCTCATAAATCTTAGTTAAGTTACATCTAGATTTGACCAGTCCCAAGTACTTTTAATCATATATTTCCATTATCCAAATCTCTTAGGTTCTTCTTTAATATTTTTATCTTTATTATCTCGAGGATTAGAATTTTCTAACGTTGGATTAACTTATTTATTTTTATTGTAATGCAAATGTGAGTAAGCTGTATAGCTACGGTCATCATCGTAATCATTATTATCATTGTAATCAATATTTGTAGGACTTTTATGGATTTGTTTATCTTTTGATGAGCAATGAGGTACCCCTACACCCAACGATATGAATCACGAAGCGTTCACGTGTGACTCAGTCAAATTCCATAGACTTTATCATTTCCAATGCACTAGCCCTTTAGGAAGTGAATCTAGCCTTAAGGTCAATTGTTGTCCTCCCAATTACACTTGTGATGCACATTGGTATGGTTAAGTGTAACAGAGGCATATGATTTTTATCATTTTATATTTTATATCTTAAGTGCTCGAAATGTTGATAAAAATGAGTATCATGAACTAATCTAAATATCTAATTAACTAATCATTTAACTAATCCCAACATAAGTATCCATTCCCACTTTCTGTACACGTCTTGAACCCACGTATTCACTGTTGGGCAACCAAACACTACGCTACTAGGCATACCAAGTGATAACATTGCTGGGATTACCAAGTGAATACGTGTTACGCTCAAAGCAATCATACTTATGTATTTAATCTATCTAGCTTAATGATCCTATTAACTCAATTACTAGAAAATAATTGGGAAATAATTAAGAATAATTAACAAATAATTGAAAACATTGAATGCATAAATAAAAGAGCTAATCTATCCAAAGTGCTGCAAGGTTTATCAAAAAGCTCATATTTATTGTCACACACATTGTCGTGCTCAAGTACAATAATGCTCGAATAAAGATTCGTACACTCAATGACTCATGCTATGGGCACTTGGGGAAAAATTCTAAGTTTTGAATGAAAAAAATGCAAGAGCTTCACTACAATTGAAATTTGAACTCTCCATAAATGTGGTGGATAGGCATGTATTTATAGGCAATGGATAGACAAAACGTCGACAAGGAATCGTTAACGTAGGTCAAAATGTGTCAATGGGACCTCATAGACGAGGCCTCCTCCATTGATTGATTTTGGTTTTTTGCAACCAATTTTCTCAATTTAGTGTTAACCCTAGCAGGATTCTCCTATTGTTGATGAATGAATTCCTACATTTGATCTGTCCAAGTATCAACATTTTACAAGCAATGATTTTGTGTCAGTTAATGTTTCATTTTCTTAGTGTATTTGATTTAAGTCCTTTTTAATTAAATGTGTTTCAGCTTCTAGCATGGACTATTTGAAGATGGCCATTACTACTTCCTCCTCAACCTTTTGAAGTCGTTCCTAAAACTATTTGATAGCTTCATCTCTTATCATTGTCAGGCTGAGGATTGTTTGCTCTGCAAGTTGGGCACAAAGTGCAACAACCTCCATGGCCAAGCATTAATTATGCTCTTAGGCCATTTCTAGTTGCCCTTCCAAAATGATGCATTTGTCCCTTGCATTTAGTAGCTCTGACTAGGTTGTAGTGATGGTCTCTAGAAGATTAAAGATATTTGGAGTTAATTGTCCAATTCCCATCAATCGTTCTAGCAGTTATTTGTGCTGAGTTGCATTCATTTTCTTGCTAACTATGCCTACGAACGTCTACACATCTTGGAGTGTAGATACATCTCATACAAACACCACTAGTGTATTTACTGCTTTAGCTACATAGTCAGCTATTACTTTTGCTATTGTTTTCTACCCTTGGTGCTGCATCACCAAGACAGTTGCCTCCTCACCTTCCTCCAACCTCACCAAGAAAGTGGCAACATTTTCAAAGATTTCTAGAAATAAATGATGTGTTTCTAGTGACATTATCACCTCCCAAGTGTTGGGATCTAATGTCAAAGGTAGCTATGTTCTTTGGGCAAAGAAAATGGAACCACACCTCTCCATTTGGCTAATTGTTCAAGCCATCTCATTAAGGTGACTAATTTCTTGTTAGTACATAGGTGGATCTGTCCAACTTGTTCTTGCCTGCTACTCTTGTTCATTCAAGAGCTACTCTTGGATTTATCATAGATTCTCATGGATTGTGTGGGCCTCTGGTGTTATCTTCTGAGTGGGTGGTGGTGGTGGTAGCTCCTCTTCTTAGATGGCTACTAGCATTTTTTCCTTCATAGTTTCTGCCCATGAGGCCAAGGGAGTATTCCTGAGAGTGTCATTGGAATAGCAAATAATACCTACCCTCTTACAAAGTTTTCTTATCAGGCATGAAAAGGGTAGAGTCCTCTTTCCATGTTCATTCTCCTTGAAAGGCTTTTCAATCTTCAAATAAATTAGCTGTGGAAGGTTAATGAGACATTTTCCACTTAGAGTAGTGCATGCACAAGTGGAGAAGGCAGTCACCTTACTTGGCCTCACCATTGGATTGAGGTGATAGGTTGCAATCTTAAAATAAATTTGTTCTACCAATGTGAGCATGCCATACTCCTTACGGTCCACGTCGTAACACCCCTAGGTCCACTTCATTTTCACCTTAGGGTCATCTTTTGTTGATATTTCTACCAACTATGTTCTGATGTTGGGAAACCCCAGTGCCTATGCAATGGCCTTTGCTAAATAGGATACTTGAACATCCCTGATCTTTACAATGGACCCTAGCTTTTGGTTGTTCCAGAAGAGATAGGTCTCTTCCAAGGTACCACTCCCCATTGGTTGTGATGTTTGCAATTGTGTTCTGACATCTTCTAGCGCTTTCTCCAAAAATGGCCTAAATTTTATTTCTTCAAGAAATGATCTTTGGAGCTCTCAAGACTTGATGATATCTAGGTATGCTTGAGTCAGAGTGATCTCAAGCCTAGGCATAGGTCCATGCACTTCTACTTGTTGAGATTGTTCAATAGGCACCTCTTCTTTTAGAATTTGTCAAAAAAATTCTACTTTAGGTTCCTCCCAAAGAGGTCTTTTTGCATGGGTCACCTCTTGTTGTTCTTGGCCTTGTTCTTACTGGCCCCTTCTAGCTCTAGGTCATTTCTCCAATGGTTGCAAGGATTCTCCTTCCTGTGGGCACTTTTTTTTAGGTGTCATATGCAATCACAATAGAACCATGGATTAGCAATAATTGTGTAACCTTAAAAAAATTTGGATACCTTAACTCTTAAGGGTAATTACACTTGGCTAAGCTGTGATTATGGTTGATTTAATTAACTTAATTGTTATTTCTATTTATGCCTTATCATTGATAAATCATCCTAGAGGTTGTTGGAAAGGCTAACTTGGAAAAAGTTGATGTTTATGTATGATTAAAGTTACTAACCCTTAGGGGAGTTAGAAAAAATTTTCAGAAATTGCATTGAAAACCTTAAGGTTTGGTAAGTGCAAGATCAAAAAACAAAGTGGTTTGGACAAATGCTCTAGAAGGTTTTAGGCTTCAAAAAATTGCAAAAATTCACTATGTTATGAGAAAATGACAAAAAATTCCAAAGTTTCTAGTGGTATATATAGTATTTTTGTATTGTGTCAATGAGGCCTCGACAACAAGGTCAGTTGTGTCAACAAGGCCTTGATAACGTAGCTATTGGCCACCATTGACTTTGGTCAAACATTCAAAATAGAAGGAATTTTTTGATGAAACTAGGATCAAATGAAAGCTTAGAAGACCAAGAATAGTATGAAATCATGATAAGAGGATGTTGAAGTTCATCAAGTTGAAAAAATGAAGAAAAATTGATTTAATGGATGAATGCAATAAAAGATTAAGGAGTACCGAGTAGTTTACATAATGGAAAATACAAAATATAAGACTATAACAATGTCAAAGGTAAGGAACCTTAACTAATCAAGCCAAAAGTTATGCAAGTGGGTCCTCCCCATAGTAGGCTCATGCCCTTTTTACCCTTGCATAACCTCAACTATGGAGTCCATGGGTCCCATGGTCGATTTAATGATTGTGATAAATTAAGGACCAACCCAAAAGAATCCATTCAAGAATCCCAATACATCTGACTAAGACATAGAGCATAACATAGAACTCGATAGTGAGGTGAGTTATGGCAACATGGATGGATGATAGAGAAGGTGGAATGGAGTTCCAAATTGAGGTCATAAGAACTCCCTTGTGGAATTGTTGTTAAAATGACCCAAGAAGTTCCATCCTTAGTCCAGACCAAAACCATCCACTTTCATGACTTTGCATCATCACTCTAAGACCAATCAACCCACTCGAGACATAAGAGTATCCCTACAAGACAACCACCATTCCATAAAGAAGAGAGAAAAGTAGGAAGTGAGAGAGGAAGGGCCATAGTTAGAGGGAACCTTCAAGCATTGGTGTATGTCTTTTGAGTTCCATAACCAGTGCTTGTAACCCTTTTATTTGTCCAAGGGATGTGCTTTGAATTCCCATTATTTTTTTTTGAAATGGGAACCACACCATGCAAGGACTTATTCATGTCAAAGAAGTGTGCTTTGAATTCCCATCATTTTTGTTTTCTTTTTGTTTTTTTTTCTTTTGAATGATGGGAACCACACCATGCAACGACATTATTTGCCTTCCTATCATTGGTGCTATGGAATAGTAAGAAGTTCACAAAAAAAAAAACACTTAAGCACTCAAGCAAGAAGAAGAGTACAAAGAGTATTAAGTCCCTTTGAAGTCACACCCTTTACAAACCTTCAGATCCTTCTTGATTCTAGAACTACCAAGGTCACCAATTGATTAAAAGTTTCTTTAATGAAAAGGGACCTCAAATTCCCATAACAAGGAAAACCATAGAGTTCTTTGGATGGGTGGATGATGTGGACTCATTGCCTATCCCATGAAAAATAAACCATGTCAAAGTCATTAGACGTTAGATTCAAAAATAGAAACTAGACATCAACAATCACATAGTAAACAACAATAGCAGCATTGTGTCCTACAACAATAAAGCAAATTTATTAGTAGAAATGAGAAAATAGCATACTTAATCAAAAAAAAAAGAGAAAAAATAAAGTAAAATATATAAAAAAGTGTAAAATAATCAATAAAATTTAAATGTACTAAAAATAGTATAAAATTAGAAAAATTTGTAAAATAAAAAATGTGAAAAACAAAAAGGTAGAAAAACTAAGAGGCCATGGTAATGATCAACATGAATGGCCATCTCCCCCATGACTGAGATGGAAGGAGGAGATCTAAAAAATAGAATGTGAGTGTCCATTAGGTGAGGCAGTATTTACATTGGTCAATCTTAGTTTTATGAAAGGTTTGACTTGTTGGATATTGACCAATTGCTTTTTATTTGGGCTATTAGGTTTGTAAATTATCATGGCCCCAGAGGAAAAGGTTTGATCAATTATATAAGATCCCTTCCACAATGTTTGAAATTTTTCCTTTTGAGGTACATCTGTGGGGTTCTACTAGAGGACCTTATCTCTTGGTTGAAACCTTACTTTCCTAATTCTAAGGTTATGACATTGCTTGCTAAATGCCTTGTTTACCTCATTCAAAGATAAGGCCACTAAGCAATTTTTTTCTAGCACATTTAGATTAATCAATCTCTCCTTTTGTGCTAAACTTAGGTCAAGGTTTAGTTCACAGACCGTTGAGAGTGTATACAGCTTTGATTGAATTGGGACTACTGGAAGTTTTCCATACACTAACTCATAGGGAGAAAATCTAATATGAAGTTTCCAAGTTGATCGGTAAGCCCAGAGAGCATCATTAAGTTTTGTGCTCCAATCCTTCTTATATTTGCTAATGGTTCGTGTTAATATTTTAGTAATCTCTTAGTTGATTACCTTTACTTGACTGTTGGCTTGGGGGTGGTAAGGTGTTATTACTTTATGTTCTACCCCTAAGCATTGCATTAATTTTCTAAATGTGAAACCTATGAAATGAGTTCCATTACCATAAATTAGTGAACATGGCACCCCAAACCTATTTACAATATGTTGTTGTATAATATGGCGGCAATTGATGATGTACAATCTGTAACGACTGTTGCTTTTGCCCATTTTGTGCAATAGTCAACTGCTACTATAATATACACTTTCTTTATAGACATGGATGTGATGGGACCCATGAAATCAACGCCCCATATGTTAAAAGGTTTTAGTGGTTGAATCCACTATTGAGGACCTTCCATACTAGTGGTCATCCCCCTCTCACATTGATAAAGTTCACAAGACTTAACAAACTAGTAAGCATCCCTAAAGATTGTGGGCCAATAGTACCCTACCATCAAGATTTTTATGGCTATGCATCTCCTTGCATAGTGGCCTATGCAAGGTCCTTCATGAGTGTCCTAGAGAATGCATAGTTAATCTTTGTCAGGAACACACCAATGGATCAGGCCATCATCACACACCTTGTAAAGGTGTCTATTGATTTCCATGAAGTATTTGACCCAATGAAGAAATTGTTGCTTCTTCCTAAAATCCAAGTCTTGTGACATCTCTTGAGTGAGAAGGTATGTGAGGATGCCATTATACCATATTGATTTTTCAAGTGTGTGTTCATTTATTGCTCCAGTAAAGAGGAGTTCATCTAGAAATTGATTAGAGAGTGGGCTCTCCTCCTCTTTGTTATCCCATCTTCAGAGAGAAATATGGTCAATGACCACATTCTTATCCCTTTTTGATCCACCATAGTAATATCAAATTCCCGCAAGATCACAAGCCACCATATAACACAAGGGCTCACTGTAAGCTTATTCATAAGGAAGAAAATTGCACTATGACCTGTATGAGAAAATACTTTGTAACCTAGCACATAATTTTTAAAATTTTCTAGTGCATACACCACTTCCATTACTTCTTTTTCTATGGTGGTGTAATTTAACTATGCCCCCACAATGCTTTGACTCACACAGTGGATATAATATGCATGTTTCTTATCATTCATCTATGTAAGCATGGCTCCCAAAGCATAGTTAGATGCATCTATCATGATATAGAATGGTTTGGACCAATCAGGTGCTTGTAGGATTGGTGTTTCTACAAGTTTTTCTTTTAATTTTTGGAATGCATTTTCACATTCCTTGGTCCATATGAAAGGTGCATCTTTCTTTGTAAGTTCTACCAATGGTTTAACAATCCTAGAGAAATTCTCAATAAAGCACCGATAGTAACTAGTATGTCCAAGGAATGACCGAACATCCTTGATGATCTTTGGTTGGTATGTTATTCCTTTTGTTGAACCTTATCTTTTTTGGGTCTACCTCAATCCCTTTCTACAAAAGTTAATGCCCTTGCATAATGCCTTCTTAGACCATGAGATGGCTCTTTTGCCAATTGAGCTGTAGGTTTGTCTCAACACATCTCTTTAGTTTTTACTCAAGTCAGTCCAAGGCTTACTCAAATGTAGCTCCATAGGTGGAGAAATCATCCATGAAAACTCCAACACCACTACCAATTTTTTATTTAAAGATACTAAGGACCAAGCATTGAAGTGTTGTAGGAGCATTGCATAGGCCAAATGGCATCTTACAGTATGCAAAAGTTCCCCAGGGACTCATGAATGTTGCCTTGGCTTGGTCTTCTAGCGCAATTTGGATTTGATTATAGCCACTATAAACATCCAACAAACTATAATAACAATGCCTAGATATGGTGTCTAATATTTGATCCATGAATGACAAAGGAAAGTGATTCTTAAATGTTGCCACATTTAACAACCTAAAGTCAATGCAAACCCACCATTTACCATCCTTCTATGGTACAATTACAAGTGGGCTAACCCACTCACTATCCACAATTGGATTGATAAGCCCCGCCTTGAGGAGGTGCTCTATCTCCTTCTTAATGATCTACTTCAATTTAGGATTTAGCTACCTCTGTGGCTACCTTCTAGGCTTCATGGCTAGGTCAGTGTAGATGTGGTGCTAGCATATCCTTGGATTGATTCCTATTAGTTCTAGATATGACCAAGTGAAGGTTGTTGACCATTTATTCACCACTTTCAACAAATTTTCCTTTTGTTCAGGAGCAAGTTTGGCATTAATGATGACTAATTTACCATTCTTTAAAAATGCATATTCCATTCCAATTGGTAAATTTTTTAGTTCTAAGAGCTCCTACTTAAAGTGATCAAGGATCTCCAACTCTCCCCAATAGTTATCATCATCTTCATCAGAGAGTTGGGACTAGACTTGTTCAATTTTGTTCATGCCTTCAACCTATGCATAAGTTAAACTCTTAGTTGGCTCCATTTATATTGTGCCACTATCTAAATCAACTGTTAGCCACTGGGTGTCCTCTTGCTTTGTGGCTACTGCATACAAATACCATTGAATATTAATTTCTTGCACACACTGATTGCATGCCTTCATGTGTGTGCTTTTGATTAACCAAATCATTTGTACACAATTGCACCTGTTATCGATGTACATGATGCATGGAATACACTTCTTCTCAATTTTTCCTAACTCATTCCCCTTAGATATTTCAAGAGATAGGTCCCTTATATCCATTCGTGCATCAACCATACTTAACCAAGCCCTTCCCATGATGATGGGGAAGTCACTTTTGTAGTTGTTCATCTTGATTACTAGAAAATTAGTAGGATAGGAACACCCACAAACTATGATAACAATTTCCTTTACAAATCCCAAAGGGATCGTAATTGACTGATTTGCTAATTCTAAATAGATGTTTCTCTTCTTAAGAGGTGGTAGGTTCTAGGATTTATATATATCATGGGAGATGAGGTTAACTCTGAAACCAAAGTCAAGAAGAGCCTTACATGGCTCTTGTCCAACAATCTGTAGAAAGACGAACGAACTTCCTAGATCAGATCTTTTTGTAGGAAGGTTACTAGCCTTGATCTAGTTAGAGAAAACATGAGTTAGCATCATAGTGTGGATCCTAGGAAACACTTGGTTTGAAGGGTGCTCGAAGGTATTTTATGTAAAGGATGACGATACTGGCGATAGAGGGTGATCAACCGAAGTAGGTTGTGAGGGCTAGAAAGGATTGCTGGGCTAGAAGAAAGGTCATTTCCTTGATTGATTATCTAGACCACTGGGTTGAAAAATGTGTTGTGAGTGTATAACCCTTATAGCATTTTGTTGCTATAGCTATGGAGGAATTTCACCCTACATGGACAGAGCACGAGGTAACTGAGTTGAAGGTGGAGGTAAAGGTGTAGAGGGATGTGGAGGATGATAAGGATATCGATATAATTTTTTCTCTCAAGTAGATGGTGAATGTGTTCAGTGGTACTTTGGAGGATAATAGTGATGCTAGAATGATGCATGACTTGTTGAACTTCTAGGGGAGATGGGTTGCTGAACATAGTACCCATATGGATCTAGTTGCCTATAAGGGTATTGCTGCCTTGGCGGTGGCATTCCCCATGATTGTGGTTGGTACCACTGTTGGTATTACTCATAAAGTTGCGGAGGAGTTCCACTTGGTTAGTAAGCTTGTTGTTGCTAGTGGAACTGTCTTGATTGCCTTGAGGATAAGTCAATTATCTTGGAACTTGCCCATGTGCTAGGTAGGGGTTCAATGTGTACACTCTCTTTGGATGTTCATATTGACAAATGTTACATTCAATTTTATCATCAAAGTTAGACTCCACAACTTCCTCTACTATAGTAGCTTTACCCTTACCTCTTTAGTAGGCATGTTTAGCTTATTTTCTCCATCTACGATTAGGATCACTAATTTGCTCTTTGGATTCTTCAGCAATTTTTAAAGTGGTTTGAAACTTTTCATTCAAAGATTCCCATAACTTGTCAACCTTAGCTGAAATGTCAGAAATAGATTTTTGAATAGGAAAGGTCTTTCTGTTTATCACTTCATTAAGTGGTGACTCCTCCTTGTCACACAATTAGACCTCTCATTTTTTGATGGATGGATCCCTATTATACTCTTTAGCACTCTCTCTTTTTTGTAGCTCACCTTCTTCTTTTGCTACCTACTCAATAAGCCTTTTGATTTGATGAGCTCTCATTTCAGACAACCTCCCTTGGTCATACACCCCAAGGGTCCTTCTCGTTTCTGCCCTGAGCTCATCTATGATGTGGTGAACTTGTTCCCTTTGAGAGTAACCATGGCCAGGGAATCTATGCAAGAGTGAATAATATTAACCCATGGTGGCATCCAAGGGTTCATGTGCTCCTTGTTTTCAGCCTTGGATTTTCCATCTCAAATTAGGCACTCTAGAGTACGTTTGATATTTGTCATTGAATAGTTCTAACATGGTACTCCATCTTCGAAAAGACTTTGGTTCTATGGACTAGTACCAAATTTCAACTTCCTTAATAAGTGTCCTTGGAAAAAGCTTAAGTTTCTACCACTTATTCTCAATGTTTTGTAAGGCACAAGCATCTTGAAAAGCTTGCAGATGTGTCTACAAATTAGAGTTATATCCCCCCTCAAATCTTAGGATATTATTCATATCTAGGCACTTGATGTGACTATCCTTTATATGTCTATTTGGAATTCTTAATACCTCTGCAATGTTAAGCATACTTCAAGTTGCTAGTAAAGGTTCATCATCATCACTATGTAGATGACGCTGATGATGGTTTTGGCCACCCCTTAGGTTTTGGTGGACTTCACAGTCATTATTATTTCATTGATCGCGTTGATGGATTCTATGAGAACTATCAGATAAAGAGGAATGTTCAAAATCAAATGAAAAGGATGAAGAGGAAGGTGGACTACCATCGCCACAGCAATGTCCACCACCACTCTTATGATTTTTACAATCTCCATCATTAGATCCCTTGTTATTGCGATGTTCACCTAAGTCCCTACGTTGGCTATCACTCTTCCTTCAATCTAGTTTATGAATATTTGATCAAAAGGTCAAGTTCACATCCTTACCATTGTTAGCAGGAGGTGGAGAATCTTTATGTTGAGAACCTTTCAAGGAATAAGGGGTTAGTGTAATGTTTCCCCTTTGTGGCTTCATGGAGTCTCTCTTGACGTTTGTCTCACTTACGTTGTGTTTCAGTGGGATGATAGTTCCAAGTGTCATATCCATCCATAATGTACTCTTCATGAAGATATGCTATGCCAAACTTCTTAAGGATTTTAATTAGCATTCTAGACACAAATCTATCGGGGGGCAAAACAACATTGCCCTCAATATCACGCCATTGCATTTTTTCATATTAATGTAGGATGAAGGTGAAATTTGGTACAAACTCATTTGGATGCGTGTATACCACTTTGCATTCCTATGGGACCGATGGTTTACTATCATCATGATTACAAGAATAAGAAGACATTTTGTAAAATAAAATAAAATTATTAGTGTGATTTTATAGTTTATGTATAGTGAGAATGATATGGACTTTTAGGTTTGTACAACAATATTAATTGTATTTACTTAGACCTAAGTAGCACATGTTCCACCAAAAAAGTCCTTGGCAATAATGCCAATGATGAGTGGCAAGGTACCCCTACGCCCAACCATATGAATCACAAAGCGTTCATGCATGACTCGGTCGAATTCCATGGACTTTATCATTTCCAATGCACTAGCCCTTTAGGAAGTGAATCTAGCCTTAAGGTCAATCGTTGTCCTCCCAATTACACTTGTGATGCACATTGGTATGGTTAAGTGTAATTGAGGCATCTGATTTTTATCATTTTTTATTTTATATCTTGGGTGTTCAAAATGTAGATAAAAAGGTTTTTAATTAACTAATCTAAATATCTAATTAACTAATCATTTAACTAATCCTAACATAAGTATCCATTCCCACTTTTGATACATGTCTTGAACCCATGTATCCACTGCTGGGCGACCAAACGCTACACTACTGGGTGTACCAAGCAATAATGTTGCTAGGATTACCGAGTGAATATGTGTTATAGTTGAAGTGGCCATACTTATGTATTTAATCTATCTAGCTTAATAATCTTATTAACTCAATTTTTAAAAAATAATTGTGAAATAGTTTAGAATAGTTAACAAATAATTAAAAACATTGAATGCATAAATAAAAGAGCTAATCTATCCAAAGTGCTACAATGTTTATCAGAAAGCTCACCTTTATTGCTGCACACACTATTGTGCTTAGGTACAACAATGCTCAAATAAAGATCCATACACTCAATGACTCTTGCTATGAGCACTTAGGGAAAAATTCTAACTTTCGAATGGAAAAAATGCAAGAGCTTCGCTACAATTGAAATCTAGACTCCCCATAAATGTAACAGGTAGACATGTATTTATAGGCGATGGACAAACACCATGTTGATGAGGCATCATCGACACAGGTCAAAATGCATCGATGGAGCCTTGTGGACAAGGCCTTGTCAATGTGGTTGGCTACATCGACGATGCCTCATTGAGGTAGACAACCAACGATGACTAATCATCTTCTAACAGTTCATCTTTATTAAACATCACATCTCTTATAATTGCCAATTTTTCTTCCTCTACATTCCAAATCTAATAACCTTTCGTATGGAAACCATATCTTATGAAATATCCTTCTTTTGCATTTGGACTTGATTTGATTTGCGTTATGATGTGATAATATACTCTAAAACCAAGGACCTATAAATGTTTCAAGTTAGGCTTTCTTTCAATCCACACTGTATTTGGAGAATCAAAATGTAAATAGAGGGTAGGACTTCTATTAATGATGTAGATTTCGTATAGCTTTTTTCCATAAGGCATCATCTAATTTGTATTGGGCTAACATACATAATATCATTTCATTAATTTTTTAATTTTTATGCTTAGCTACACCATTCTTTTTTGGATAGTATGGAACCATCTTCTAATGAATAATTCCTTCTTTTGTAAGATATTCTTAGAATTTTATATTCATGTATTCCATCCCATTATTAGTTCATAGCTTCATGATTAATAATCTAGTCTATTTTTCTACAAATGATTTCAAATTTCTAAAGGTTTCAAAAACTTATAATTTGGATTTGATCACATATATCCACACATTATATGGATAATCATTAATATGTGTTATGAATTATCATGCTCCTCCTAATGAAATTACATTACCCTATAAATCAATGTTTAAGTATATAATCTCCAACTTAGTTCTTGCAACTATATTCCTCATGCATGGAAAAGTCATTCTAGTTTGTTTACTAATATAACATGACTTGTAGAACATGTCATGATTTAAGTTAAGCTATGATAAATCATGGAAAGATCACTCTTTTACTAGATGCAAGTCATTCCACACTATATTTGGACACTCAAATTGTAAATAGAGGATAGGACTTCTATTAATGATATGAACTATAGTTTGTACAACTTTTATCCATAAGGCATCATCTAATTTGCATTGGGCTAACATACATCTTATAATTTTATTAATTTTTTAATTTTTATGCTTAGCTACACCATTCTATTTTAGACAATATGGACCCATCTTTTGATGAATAATTCCTTCTTTTGTAAGATATTCTTAGAATTCTATATTCATGTATTTTGTCCCATTATCAGTTCATAGCTCCATGATTGATAATCTAGTCTGTTTTTCCACCAATGCTTTAAAGTTTCTAAAGGTATTAAAAACTTATAATTTGAAGTTGATGACATATATCCACACCTTACATGAATAATAATTAATATATGTTACAAAATATCATGCTCCTTCTAATACAATTACATTACCATATGAACCAACATTTGAGTGTATAATCTTCAACTTACTTCTTGCAACTATATTCTTTATGCTTGAAAAGCTATTCTAGTTTATTTACCAATACCACATGACTTGCAGAACATGTAATGATTTAGGTTAAGTTGTGATAAATCATGACAAGATTACTCTTTTATTATATGTAAGTCATTTCACACTATATTTAGAGATGTAAAATGTGAATAGAGGGTAGCACTTTTGTTAATGATGTGAACTATAGTTTGTACAGCTTTTACACATAAGGCATAATCTAATTTGTATTGGTCTAATATACATCGAACCATTACATCAATTTTTTGATTTTTACACTCAGCTAAATCATTCTATTTTGGATAATATGGAACCATATTTTGATGAATAATTTCTTCTTTTGTGAGATATTCTTAGAATTATCTACTCATGTATTTGTTGTCGCATAAATGCCATTTGATGAAGCATTATCTTAAGATGATGATTGAGATAGCGTTAGACAAATTAATTTTTACTTGAGATTGGAAGATAATCTAATAGCATATTATGAATGAATCATGAATGTTCTAGAAAGGAAAATGAATAGAAAGTGTTTTAAGATGTCATAATTATGGCTTAAGTGTTCATACTTTCAAGATAGAAAATCAAGGGTATTAATTATGGAATTTATGAAAGTTTAATAACAAGACAAAGGCTGTAATATTTGAAGTTCACTTATGTAAATGTTATGGGACTCCATAGTGGAATTTACACCTACATTATCAAATTTGTGGAATGCATAGTGTATTTTATTCTTTATATAGGATGGTTCTGCACAAGAATATCAAGTGTTTGGTAGTATTATGACATATTGAATATGTTACAACCTTCAAGCATTAGGGAAAATGTTAAAGGTTTTAATGCCCAAGATTTTTCATGTTAGCAGGGTTGCTTAGACAATAATAATAGCTGAGAAAGATAGGCCAAACTAATCTACTTTGAGAACAAATAGTCCATACAAAAATATAAGTATTCAAGGCCCTAGTATTTGATTGAAACCATATGCAGTTCCTACAACTTAGTAAAGAAAAGATTTGTAAAACCAGTATTCTATGCCAATCCCTGAAACTATGAACAAGATGGAATAATACCGATGAAATGGCTATGAACCACACAAGTAGAGCTAGAACCAGAAAGAAGAAAGAAGGGAAATCCAAAAAAAACAAAGGGAAATTTGAGATAAGTAGTTATCTTAGAACAACAAAAAATATATATAATAATGAACAATAAAAACCACTGTATTGAACCTTTTTTATAGATTTATCTAGAATATTTTTCATGGCAACCAAACCCTGACTTCAATTTGGAGGGTCACTGCTATCAAGGTAATAATAGAATTCCTCTTGAAAGTGGAAATGATAGAAACTCTTGTTTCAACCAAGTGTGCTCATAGTCATCAACACCACAGCAAAGTAGCTAGTTCATGTTTTCTCCATGTATGGTATGAACGTTGTTGACACCCAATCAGAGACTTCAAAGTGTGAGCTACCGTAGCCACTGCTTTCTCCCTAAATGACATCCAAGACAGAACATGGCAATCTACAAAACCCTCATTTCTATGTTTGAGACAGGAAAATGGAACAATGGCATGCAAAAAAAATAGAAACAATGATGGCCACAATCCCAAATCTTGAATGGTGCTAGTGCAGGTGACCACAACAAACAAAAGTGCAGCCATGAGACCCCAATGGTGGAGGAGCTAGAAGTAGTTGCTCACCACATGGAGGTGTGTAGAGAACTCCATTCAGAAGGTCATGGCCTACAATTCCAACCACAAGCATGGTAAGATGCAAAGCAGCATATGCAACACTATGCAAATGAAAAAAAAATTGAAGCAATACACATGTTTGTTGTAGAGATCATTGAGGTGTAGTGGTTGTAGCTTGATGCTGTGTTCCTAAATATTCTTTGGTGAATTATATTTTGAAATGGTTCCTTTTATTTTTAATCCTTGATCTACCCTTACTATATGAGGAATCTTTAAATTTTATTTCAAGGAAAAAAACCTCCATGATGGAAAAGGATAAATTTTAGCACAACCTGAAGGTAAGGTATATTTTCACTTCATGAGATATGCTACATATAAATTAATTTCCAAAAATTTTAAAGGATAAATTTAATAGACATGTGGTAAACATACCTTTATTTTCTACAACATTTAAAGTTTTTTCAAAATATATAACCTCCTATGGAAGTTATAGTTTAATTTCTTTGATATTTGTGAAGTTGTGATTACCAAGAGGACACTTGCCAACCATAGCATATATTTCTCAAATTTATCATAACTTCTATGGAAGTTATAACTTCTAGGGTGGTTATAAATTAATATTCCTAGATATTTGTAATACCCTTAACTTCTCATGATGATTGTAACTCCCCTAAAGCCACTATAAATAGATCTTCAAGGGGATATTTGAAGAAGAAGAAAAGGAGGAAGACTTAGAAGAAAAAGACATTTGAAGATTACTTGTATGATGGCTTGCTAAAGACATCAATTTGGCTGCTTGTTTTTAATCCTATGAGTTCATTTCTTCCCACTTTATTTTAGTTTCTTATCTAATGGTTTAGATAATATCATGCTTGGAATTTAATTTTTGGATTTTTCCAAGGCTACTTATATAGCTTTGTTTTTGTGCAATATTAGACTCCTATTAAAATTTTCCATAGAAGAGCTCATGTTGTTGAAAGCCTTAAGAGAAATTTAATAGTAATGTCTTAATGAAATTGTCATGTTTTTGGAATAGAAAATCTAGAAAAATATTTGGTATTTTGATCAATTTGAAATAGCTTCTTTATTTTTAAAGTTTATTGCCTTGCTATTTTAATCAAGAAATTGTTGAAGTTTTTGAAAGATCTGATGAATGCAATCTTTAACAACTATTAACCAGCCAAATTAGAGACTTGTACATTATAGTTTATGCAAAGATTTTTGGTAGTATAATAAGATTATCATTATGAAATTTCTTGTTAAGCTCAAAGGGTTTGGACAATTTGTAGTTATTCAAGTAGGAATAGCTTTATTACAAAGTGTTTCCTTGTATCAATTTTTCTTGCTTAGATATTTGAGATTTCATGCAATTCTAATTTCTTTTCTTTTTCTTTCTAAGTTCATTGAATCTCACTCTATTTCTAGTTTTCTTATGGAACTTTCTCTTTACGAAAAATTAGAAGTAGATTGGTAGAATTATGCTCAAATTTTTTTGTAAAATTATATTTATTACAAGTATTGTAGGGACCATATAGACTAAGTGATTAGACAAAATAGGAATATTTGATAGCTCATAGTATTTGAAAAAGTCAGCTAAATCTCTTTTATGATAGCTGATTACAGTTTTATACACAACCCAACCATTTCAACATTCATAACAACAAATACATACTCACATAACTACTAAGTCTATTTGGAGGTATTTGAGTATTAATGTTGCTAGAGGCCAACAAACATCAAAACCCTATTTGAAGAACACCTTTAATCTCGTTACTTCCCTGAGTCATGAGATCGGAAGGCCACACTTATTGGTGGTTGCATCCCAAATGGTTTTCAACCATTCTTTTGGCACTAGAAGGAAGGTTGAAAATTTTTCCCCCTAAGTTCATAAGCCTGATAGTCCTAGCACACCAATGGTTCTTTTTTGCTAGAAGGGTTTAAGAAATTAGATTCTATTTTCAATTAATGACCAAACAAAATAATAATTTGGAATATTTCAAAGGTTCAAAAGAAATTCTTAATTATAAGACTAATTACTCATTAGAAGAAGAATAGAAGAAGGTTTTTGAATTTGGAACAAGTAGTGGAGTAAAGACCAAAAGGAATATAAGATCACCCCTTCTATCTAGTTTATTAGTCTATAAGAGAAGTCCAAAGAAGTATAAGAATTCAACAACCAAAAGGAAGTCTAATAGGATGGCAAATCCTTGACAAAGAGTTACAATATTAGGATTCCAGAATTACAATGATATTTCAAAGGTAGTTTACAAATATATGCTTGAGCCTTTTATTCCTAGAAAATCTTATTTGGTTGAAGAATACATCCACATGTTTGAGTTAGCTTTAGCTCATGCAAATGTTCAACATAAAGACCAAGATTATAGGTTGTTTATAGAAAATCTAAAGGATATGACTCAAATTTGGTATTTAAACTTGTCAAGCAACAGTATCCTAAGTTGGGATGATATGAAAAGTCTTTTCTTAGTCCAATTTAACAATCAATTAGATCAACAACAATAGTATTGTGGGCTAGTACAAGCTAAGCAAGGAATTAAAGAGTCTATTAGAGATTTCAACATTAAGTTTTAAAAAATTTATGAGCTCTTTCAAAAATAATATAGATCATTAAAAAAAATTCTTAGAGACACTTATCTTAAGGCTGTGAATCCAAATATTTCAATTTTGTTAAGGAGAACTCTGAACCTACTAACATTGAATGACTACTTTAGTGAAGCTATATAGTTAGAAA
>MNCI01003794.1:2965-13913 GCA_015680685.1 Gnetum montanum
GTGCAAACCATCCAAGGCACTCTGCCTTCGTTCCCTTTTCCAGCTTGCCCTCAAGCGAAGGTAGAGTCAACTATGGCTGTCCAACGATCTCTCGGTGTCTGTTTCTCTTCCAGCCTTACACCGACGATTTAGGTCAGTACATTACCCAATTTCGATTTTCCCCTTGAGAACAACTCGAGACACCAAGCAATTCATCCCTTGAAAATTTTATTAAGAGGGATTTCTGTTTCATCTTGGGAGATCTGGGTTTTGTTTTCATACATCCCAGTCAAGCCCATTTACAACAATTNACAACAACATCTTGCCCATAGAAGGACTAGGTCCTCAAGATAGTTTTTACATGGAATGGGCTTTCATCAACATCATTTACAACTCAAACACAACACGATTCATCCCCGAAGGGTTTATAATAAGGATGGTCTACCAGAGAACCCCAACAAGGAAGTTCCTTTGAAGCCTCCAACACTAAGAGAGACAAGATCATGCCTTGCTTACACGAAGAGCAATATGTATCTTTAATTTACATCGACAACATGACCTCACAAAGGAGGTTTCATGAATTTCACCAGGGTAACAACATTCTATCTCTAAGAACAAACCCCACGAATTCACGAACATAGGACCCCAACTAGGAACAAGTCCCAAACATCAATTGCTTATAGGAGACAACCGTCTCAATAGCACTTGCCTTATTATTTCAGGAATTGAAGAGGGCATCCATTGAAATGGAGAATGATCCCTCATGATCAACTCTGCTATCCCACGAGGGAGGTGAGAACACCAACATGAATTAACCTCACACTAGAGACATGGGACAATACATCCAGGAGGGACTATGTGATACATCAGTGTACATAAGGGACAAGGTACACAGGAAAATTCAGCAAGACACCATAGCCTATTAGGCACAATGATTCCCCAATCACGGAATCACACCATAGACAACCAACGCACCAATAAGTCCCAATCTATGAAAGCGCATCATAGCTCTCCAAAGCACCAAAAGCAATTAGTCACAAGAGCCCACCAACATGCACAAATCCTTAGAAACCCCCAATCATGAGAGCATCGGTTCAAGTGCTTTGAGCACATTCAAGCCCACCAACCTAGGCCACCAAGAGAAATCACACTTTCTATATCTGTAACGTCATTTATGGAAGGATGGACCACCATCCCAATGTTTGGATAATTGCTCCACGATCACATCCAACATGGAAGAGCGAGTCTAGGTGCTAATACCTAGAACTCGACTCAAATCCCCTGCTAAACATCATATTGATCTAAATTTCAGTCATCATCGATCATCTATGGACAAGATCTTGGCTAGTCTAGGAACACAAGAGAATGTGTTCCCAAGATTTGTCCTATCTCAAGGACATTCACCAAGCACACACCATCCAAGCATGCCAACATCATCAAGAACACATGGCACTAGTTCAAGAGCATAATGGGCAAGAACATGCCCTGGTCCGTTCATTACAGCACCGTATCACAACTAAAGCGTTTCTCATGAGGTTTTCAGCAGAATTATACATCAAGGCACAAAGGCCATTTACAACATATAGCAAGGGTGCTTCAAAACAAGCACCAGGAAAACACCATACATCAAGCTTGGCCTTGTCACAGTGTGTGGCATAGGCCTACAACTAGAAGACAACTGAGTCACATAGGCAATACATCCAGCACTTGTGTGTGCATACAATCGAATCGAGAATATCACAAGGATACCTTTCACACACCCGAGGATTGGATTACATTCATATATGGGAACATACATGGTATTTGGGTATGCTACCCAAGCCTAAAAGGCTATAGGACAAACTACCCAAGCCCTTCCTAGGTTGGAAGATTTAGGCCACCAAGAGCATACCAGGAAAGAATCATGCTGTTTTGAGAAAAACTTGTCTTTGTCACGGAGCATAAACGATCATCTGTGATTGCACCACTATCTCAAAAGATACATGATCTATCATCACACTGAACCCACTGCATGGGCAACATCGAACGAAAATGATTCGAGACACGAACACAACGATTGAATAGTGAAACACACCAACTAAGTATCAACCATCCTGCCATAGTGGTACCTCATTGCATTGGCCACTCTTGGGCCATCAGTATCTGGCATGGCCAAGGATACCATTTCATGCCATTTGCTAGCCCAATATCTGTAGGGTCTAGGATAGATAACCATCCTTTGTTAGTGCTCCCCCAGCACAGAGAGGCAAATAAATCATAATGTACCTGTTGATCCATCACAGCCAAGGTACTGATAAATCCACAATCCAATGTTGGGATTCTGAGACCAAATAATCAGTTCATGAAGGTCTCAGGAGCACATATCTTCCCCATAGACATAGTGCTCACAGAATCAACTGAGGTCACCACTGGCTGCATCTTTGTACCTGTGCTACCTGCAAACACTAAGACACAAGCTCAGAAACATAGAAGCTAGCAGGAACACGGTTAGCACATCAGCCTCATTCACAACTATCAAGCATGATCATATAATGAAGTCATATCAATCTTGCACATCATAAAAATCAAGACCTCAACAACATGCAAAGAGATCAATCATGTAAGACATTGATGGATGAATTACATCCCCACTCAAACAAACAATTTCATCATGAGGCACACCAAGAGAGAGCTAGCACACTCTCAGAATTTCAATATTCATACACAACAATCATTCCCAGCAACTAACATTGGCCTCAACCAGGACCAAAATGTCAACACAATCGTATGAGTCATGGGCAATATACAATCATCATCTCAACCCAAAAATAAGGTGGAAGACCAAGGTCTATCCAACAACAAGTCGACATCAAACCAATTCTCGAAATAACGAGCAACATCACGAAGGATGTGTTCACAAGAAGACTCTCATCAAAAGAGGTGCAGTCTCAACAAGAACCAACAATAGGATGACCCATACCAGTAGTCTTCAAATTAGAGTGACCAAGAATGTCACCAATTCAAGGTAGTGATGCCATGAGCCCAAAGGGCAAGACCACTAGCTCAACAAAGGAGCACAACTCGCAAGGACCTACAATAAGGGCAATCATGCCTCATGCGCAAGAAGTTGTTAAACAAGACAATAACCATTTGGCTTTGGGATGACACAAACAACCACTGCATCCTCAACGTTCCCAACAATAAGTCATCATACCGCATAAAACATTAAGCCTTGTGTTACAAATGGTAGACACGACCAAAATAACACGCATGCAGAATTTGAAAGTGCAACCAAGAAGACATGCATACACAAATAGACAAACATACAATCGCAAACACGAACGTACAAAGTCTACCAGCAACGGTCTTAGTCCACCCAGAACAAGGCTCACCAAGAGCACATGTACGAAAGACCTCCATCCTGAGGTACCTGGGAACCATCTTGTCCCCATTTGTATTTTCCCATACTCACTGTATCTAGGGTGAGTGGGAGTGCCAAGGATATCATATCCTGCACGATTCAACAAATGCCATCTCGAAACATGTCATATGGGTGGAAACCGAAGCAGAGACTTGGTTTGATTCATCCTAGATGAATCATTGGAGACCTGAGATGAGAGCTCCTTGAGCAACAAAATTTTTGAGTTGCCAGTAGAACTCCTCTCAACCGTATCGCATCCAATCACAACTAGTCCAACCACAAGTAAACAAGTGGAGGACATCACCACAACGCCATTGTTTATATCCCCACAAAGAGCAACATACATCAGTTGCTCACAGTTTCTCATCTGTCCCCTCAAGAAGAGCAGAGAACATTACCATCAAGAAACTCTTCCAAAATACATAAGGATATGACCCTAGATCACCTAGGTATCAATTTGGAGGGACCATTAACCAAACAAGCTCAATGGAGTAACACAACCAAAGAGCACAACCATATCACAACACAATTTCAAAAACGCTCTGATAAACGTTGCCCCGACGTTGCCCGGCACCCCAAGGAATTCACGAAGATCCAATGGATCTAGAGCGGAAGACCTGGGGAATACACCTCAAGCAAGCAAGCAACTCATGAGTGAGTGCAAGTAGAAGCATAGCTTCTTAACGTACATGACCACGCACCTCATTGAGGGTAACCAAACTCCAAAACAAGAACCAAGCAAATAAGCACACACACAACCTTGTAGACCACATCGGTGGGAGGGGAGATGATGCACCTACAAGAGAAGGTGCCTCACCCCCATATCCCTCACGATTTGGTACAAGGTGTGGCCTGGCACCGCACCAAAACTATCCAGTCTTGGCTGCCTACATATCTACAACCGCCGTAGAATTAGGGCCATGTAGTTTTCCACGGAGAAAAGGGGAATGAAGAGGACTTAGAAGAGAGTTGCAACAAGAGGGTGTCCTATTGCTAGCTTGGTACCACCAAGCCGGGGTGGGTTTTCTAACACTTGAGAGTCACCCGAGGGTGCCTGTTCCATAGCCCCCGAACCATGGGGTGAGCCCAAGAGAACCACCACTCTGGGACATCTCTCACAAGTTGGCTCTCCTTTGGAGGAAAGGACAGAGTCTACGGCAGTGATGATCCTGAAATAGGAAAGTCCGATGAGGAATATTATGATTTCGCTCCTCCAAGTATTTCTACTCGACCATGGGAGTTGAAGCGGCTTTAAAGGTGGTTAACTCAGGAGTGACGCGTTCAGAGCCGTTAATAAGTTTTCTTTCTATTTCTTCGTATCTTATATCTTAGTGTACTTTATTTTCAGGGTCGTGAGGAACTGAGTCCTAGTGATCCCATTATAATTCCTCGCAAAACGTGGACAGGTATTTCATAATCGTTGATAACCCAGGGCTGTTTCACATTTACTGTAACAGATGTTTGAATTTGTTTTCCAGTTTGCTATATTAATGTCTGTAAATTGAACTGCAACGGGAACAGCGATGACAAAACGTCAGCAAGACAGCTCTCATCGCAATCATTTGTTTGATGTATTCAAGCAGGATGGCCCTAGCAATGCTATGCCAGCATTTGCACAGACATGTTCAAACATAAATTCCAATCACGTTGGGAAAAGGGTACATCCAATTTTTTATGCTATACTATGTCATGAATAAAGCATGCGGATCATCTTCATGAAACTGTTCATGATGTTGTCTATTTATTTTCAGAAATTGGACAGTCATAAGCCGTCAACTTCAAAATCCGCGAAGGTGTGCGTTGTGCCCGTCCATCGTAACATTTTATTTATAAAGTATGGTTTTATATATTTATTCTCTAACTTCTGTATGATGACTTGCAGACTCTATCAACCAGAGTTTCTAAGACAGAAGTAGAAGTTGCAGAGACGCTATTTGATCCGGCTAGAATGTTTACAGCCCATTATTCTGCTTCTGATCTGAAATCAGAAGCGTTGCAACCATCAAAATCGGGTCCGGCAAATTCTGCCACAAGGTCAGATGTGAAGCCAAGTCCTGGAGTGTCAAGCATTGATGGCTCCAGCGATATTGCCAGCAGAGTTAATGATGTCTTAGAGAAGGACTTGGTCAGTGACATAGGAACCGAAGCAAACAAAAATATCAGAAATGATCCCAGTGCCCAACGGACAGATAAAACTGGTATGATCACTTGCATGGCCTATAACTTTAATTGTTTTAAAATGTTTGATCTGTCATCTGATTTGCAGGGTTCTCAAGTCCATTTTGTTGTTTTTGTTCTCTTTTAAACATTCAACCCGAAACAGTCACTCCTCTGAAGTCTACAATTGCTTCTTCAGTCTCTCAGTTACCTGTTTCCATAGGGTTGGGTAGCTGGCCCGCTGGTTTTCCTTTGAGGTGAACGAAGTTTCTTTTGGGCCGTCTAATTTTTTGAATTTGTGCTCTTTTCTTCAAGACAGGTTTTGTGTATTTTCTGAGTGAAATCTGCGTGAACATGAACTATAGTTACCCAAAGTGAGGGTACGTCGGTATTGGGAATGTACTAACTATTTTTGGTTATTTAAACAGTTATTACTCTCCAATGACAGCAGGTGCAGCCGCAATGGCAGCTTCCTGGCTAAAGCCAGTCCCAATGGCGGGTATTGCTTCAAATGAGAGCAGTGTATCTGCACTTCAGGTAGATGAATAATCCCACAATTTTGTATCATTTAACAAATTGATCCGACGGACTTCCAACTATGTAAATTACTTAGCTCATGAATCACTCTTTACTTAACGAAGAATTTTGAGATTACCATGTATTCTAGCGTTCTCTGGCGAGAAGAGTTGTGTGTTACTTGGTGATTTATCTTTGGAAATAATGTGAACGTGCACTTTCACTTGTTATACATAAGATGGTCTATATATGGCATTTCCGTGCAGCTTCTTATTGATGTGTAAATTTTGGACATGCGAACATCATCTATAGCTTAGGGCGCCTCCGGAATAGTCTCACCTGGAAAGGGTTGTCTAACAAAATAATAAAAATAATCCAAACAAAATATTGAAAATTTTGAATCAAATTTTAAACTTTAGAAGGGTTTTGTTTAGGTTATAACAAAAATAAAAAAAACATAGTAAAATACCCAAAATTAACATTAAATATTTTTGCAGTACAATAATCAATACAAAACCAAATTCAAATTAAATTAAAGTTTATGTCGTGCTTGGTTCTACTCAAGATCTTGTGCTCTTGTTGATTGCGAGAGGAGAGACCTCCATTGTCTGCCACCCCATCTGCTGCAACAACTTAAATGCAGACCACAGTTTTATCATCCACGTGCTCTCAGTGCACACCAGCCATCCACTGCAACAAGCGTCTTCTATATCCTGCCTGCCGCTACGTTTCCTGTATCCTGCTTGCCGCTACGTTTCCTGTCGTTCTCTGCAACGCATTGCGGCTCTTGAACAAAAAAAATGCTCGCTGTTGAACAGAAAATCTTCTCCAGTGGTGAACCGAAAATCACCATCAAAGAATAGGCGCAAGCGTTGGCTGCGGGTTCCTCCCCCTTGTTGTCAATTCCTGCCCCTCTTTATAGCTGCCCTAAGGAAGAAAACCCTAACCCTAAACTGCCTTTGCCATGTCAACCGCAACGCAGGAAAACTCAATATTGAGCACTGGATGTGATTGGGGAAACAAATATCTTCTGGCATGCACATAGGTTCTATCCCTTTTCTAATCTGCCGCTTTGGCACCCTTGATTCTTGGAGTTCTGCAACACCCAACTACCTGCGTTTGCGAGTCGCCTCTCCTTCCCGTCCTGCTGGAAACCTGCACAGAAAAAAAATCCAAAAAGTGAAAGCCAGACCACCACTAAACGCAAACAGGGAACGTTAAACGTTTTGTTTTTTTATTTTTCAGTATTTAACTGTATATATATAATCAACAACATTGAAGAAACAGAGATTTATGCTTATGTGATCCCCTATTGCTCCTCTAAACTATGACAACCCAACGCACTATATTGACGTAAAATGCATACAACAAATAACACAGACACATGCATACTAATTATTATCATTGCCTCTTAATTCATACCGAAAATTGAAAACGGTCAATAATTTGTTCATCGCTAATAGCTTGGTCCTGGAATTGAAAGGTCACCCAGTGAAACCCCTGCACTGCTTGTGGTTTTTATAACTACGTTGGGAATTGACTTATCACCATTTATCATCGATGTGTATCACGTTACGGAGAACTATGTAAGAATTTTATTTTATTTTGCCTAAAATCTTGGAGCAAATAAACATTAATTTTTATAGGATACTTCGTTTTTGAGACTTGTCTATTAATGGATGCACCTGTGGTGGATGTTCAACCTGGATTCGAGACGGGTCCGCTAATAAAAGCCACTGACCGCAGTTATAAATAAGGACAAAGCTTGATTAGTCGTGAATCTCGCTACCGTAAGAATAGCTCTCTGTACAAGCTTCGATACAGTAAAAATAGCTCTGTGTACAAGCTTCGATGCAAGGGCCTGTGGAGCAGTGGAGGTTTACAATACTTCCATTGAAAGTTGTGAATCTCGTACATGGTAAGCAAAACACCGTATATTTTTCCTCCCTGTGTCGGAACAAAAGCCCAAAAGTCTAATGGGAAGTTTTCTCCTTATAACGATGGAAAGACATTTTGGCTGATACGATAGCCTTTCTTGACCACACAGCCCACAATCAAGCACCATGTGACTTGGGCTTCCGTGTTTTTCCATAATGGCTCTCTTGAATGGTTCACTATTGTTTTGACTAGAGCCTGTTTCTACAATCTTTTTGGTTTTGGTCACATTTTAAACATTGCTGCTTATCGAAATACTATTGTTTTAATGGTGGTCACTCTTGGTCAAGGCCCTATGCCTAGCATGGGTGAGGTTGCCTCAACACTTAGCCCCCAAACTACAGATTGCATGCAAGTGGAAGTACTATAAAATTTTGAATGAAAATGCAACAGATAGGGAAACAAAAACAACATGAAACAATAAATGCAAATTTGAAAGTAAACTATAATGTTCTAAACATGATTAAAATAACCAAATAATCGAAAAAGACATCGACATAGGCTATCCAAACAACCATTAAAATCTAAATATATAATTTATTATTATTTTAACTAAGATCTATAAATCTATATCTATAATTAATATATATGTAGATATATACTTAAGCTCTCACTCTCAATATTCTCACAAGGTAACACTAAAAGTATGCAAACTATTTTAAGCAAGTGACTTATATAAAACTTAATGAGGAGGATGAGCTAAAACTCATATTAGATCATAGTAAGCCACAACTTTCAGACTTTTCCTTGGTTTTTTTTTTTTTTTTTTGAAAAACTTAATTTTAAAAAGGGAAACGGAGGTTAGGGTGAGGATTACTGCCAGACCCCATCACACTAAAGAACTTATTACACTGCTAATGAACATGATCCTCATCTTTTTTTGTTTTGTTTTATTTTTTTTTAAGGAAACTTTGCTCATGATGTACTTCATTCTTGAGGTAGGAATTCCAACACGAGTCTGGCCGATTAGCTACACTACCAAAGAGCATGGTCCTTTTGGAAACTTTGCCCATGATGTAGTTCAACCCTCGTGTATGTGCCTTTGATTGGTGGCATCATGGCAGGTCTCTTGGGTGGCTAAGGAGTCTTAAGTATTCACCCTGTTGTTCACAAGATAACCATGGATCATCATACCTGAGGGCTTGGGCTATGAGAGGAAAGGATAGAATTTTCCAAGGTCACCTAGTGATTATGGTTAACCACTTTTCAACATCACATATCCTACACTCACATGATCATGATGATAACATGATAAGTTTGTATAAATCTAATGCTCCATAATCTAACATAACAAATAAACTGAAACCTTGGAATCAATTGGAAAGAGTTATAGTATTTTTGAAATATAAAGTATAAAGTAGATTTTATAGCATTATATTATAGTAATAGTAAATTATATTATACCTACATTATTTTCCAATGGTGTTAAGATGACCCAATATTAAGTAACCCAAATGACAAATAATTATTAAAATCATATGAAAAACACAATAATCAAAACAATATGCTAAAAAAGAAATGATGGAAATGCAAGCAAAATATGGAAACGCAATAATATACATATGAAATGCAATGAAAAAGGGGAAGAAAACAAGCAACTAAGAATCTACCAGATGCCCACGTGGGGTACCTGGGTAGAAATGTTTCAAATGAAATGCATTAAAATTCCTATTCAACCTATATCGTTGCAAATCAGCAATCTTAAACACATTTGGGGTAGTGATGTCTACAATTTGGAATAGACCTAACCACATAGGTGAAAACTTAGTTTGAGGGCCAGTCTGACCAGATGCTCTATCTCTCTTAAGGACTAGATCACCTATTTGAAAATTTTTAGCTGCATATTTTTTATCGAACCATCTCTTGACAATTTGTTGGTGACCACACATATTTTCAATTGCTTTAACCCTTTTAAGTTCTAAGTTCAAAATGTCACATGCTCATGATATTAGATGCTCGTTAGTTGGTAAGTAGTCCAAAAAGAATTGATATGTAGGGATCTGTAAATTAATTGGCAATATGGGTTCCTATCCGTACACTAAATCATATGATTTAGTCTTGATTGATTCTTTGTAATGAATCCTATTAGCCCAAACTGCCCATTTTAGTTGTTCGTGCCAAGTTCGTAAATTTTGGGCTACCAACTTTTTAATCCCATCTAATATAATTTTGTTGGAAGACTCAGCCAAACCATTACCTTGTGGGTAATATTCGATTACTACCTTGACAAAGATGTTATGGTCTCTAGCCCAATTTGTAAACTCTATGGAAATGAAGGCAGACCCATTATCAACTACTAAAGCATAAGGATAACCATATCTGGAGATTATATCATTTTCTAAGAAGCGAATGACCTCACAAGATGATGCAGTTTTGGTTGCTTTTGCCTCTAACCAACGTGTGCAATAATAAGTGGCTGTCAAAATAAACTTATGTAGGGTGGTAGATAAAGGATTGATCACTCCAATAAAATCTAAGGCCCATTGGGCAAATGGTCTTGTTTCTATTATAGGTTGTAATGGGGCCGAACTCTTGGAATCTTTACCTTTAAATATTTGGCATTGAACACACGTCTTAACTAGGTTATAAGCATCATTAATCATAGTAGGCCAATAATAACCAGCTCTCACAATTTTATGAACTAATGAGCGGTATCCTATATGTCCTCCATCATGAAGTTGTTTTATAGCATCGTTAGCTTGCTCTTGGTTCAAACACTTAAGGTATATCCCTTGAAAATTTTTTCTAAATAATTCACCGCTTGTTAGAGTGAATTTAGAACATTTTGATATTAAGAGCTTTCTTTTATATCTAGGTAAATCTAAGGGACAACAATGGAAGGTTAAATAAAACTTGATATCCCCATACCATGGATCATACAACCGATTAGGAGCAAATGGGATATCATTTACTTCATTGATGGATAATATATGAAGAGGAATTGATTTTTTATCTATGGAT
>MNCI01003794.1:14355-78655 GCA_015680685.1 Gnetum montanum
TCTAACAAAATTAATCTTACCAAAGAAAGCCCTTAGATCAGTCTTGGATAAAGGGTAAGGTACTTCTAAAATAGCATTTACTCACTCAGGATCAATTGCAATCCCCTCTTTGGTCACTATATGACCTAGAAATTTACCACTTTGAACACCAAAGATGGATTTCTTTGCATTCAAGGTGATGCCAAATTGTCTACATCTCATAAAAACATTTCTAAGGTCTCTAAGGTGCATACCTCTATCTTTAGAGAAAATAGTTAAGTCTTCAAGGTAGATAATAATACACTTTCTAATTAGCCCCTCAAAATTTTTGTCCATAGCTCTTTGGAAGGTAGAGCCAGCATTTATGAGGCCAAATGACATTTTAGCGAATTGAAAGGTTCCCCACTTTGTTGTAAAAGCTGTCTTATATTGCTCCTTCTTATTCACTAAAATTTGGTTATATCCTGAATACCCATCCAAAAAGGAATACATTTGAGCACCATTCACAATTTGCAATAACTCCTCCATAAGAGGGAGTGGATAATTATCCTTGATGCAATGAGTATTAAGGTTACGAAAATCAATACATAACCTTAACTCATCAATTCATTTCCTAATGGGTACTAAGTTTGAGATCCAACAGGAGTGTCTTACTGGATAAATTATTTTGGATTCTAGGAGTTTATCAATTTTTGCTTTCATAAGAATTTCAATCTTTGGATTCACAGGTCTAAGCTTTTTCCTGAATGGTTTTGTTTCTAGCCTAAGGGGAATGGTATGTGTCATCACTAGTGAATTAAAAGTCCTAAGGTCTTTTTAAGTTCAAGCTAGAACATCATTAAATTCATGTAATAGGTCAACAAGGCTTTGTCTTTCATCTGGATGTAAACAAGCTTCAATTTTAACAAGGTATTGTTTTCCTCCCTTTTGAACCTGAATTGTTTTAGTTTGAGCTAACGTTTGCCAATTAGTGTTTTTAGATTAATCCAAGGCCTTGGTGTATAGATCATCAAATAAAGCTTCTCTAACTGTAGTTTCAGGAGATATCTTATTCAAGAACACAACATCCTTGGATGTATCTCCTTGATCATCAAATTTTCCTTTAGAAAATAGGAATTTACAAATATGGTCATCATCAGCAAACACTTGAAAAGAAGAGATATTATCAGGGATAGAATAGGACTTCACCTTTTCGATAATGATTTCTAAATCCCAATAATTATGATTAAAAGGGGCATCCAAAGTGGTAGCCATCTGGGCTAGTGCATTAGGAATATAATTTTCTTCCCTAGGTACATGTTCAATGGTTACACGTTTAAATTATTTAATAAGTTCAAGAACGTAAGCTTTGTATGCTTTCATGGTGATGTTTTTATCATTAAAGAGACCATTAGCTTGGTTCACTATCAGTTGGGAGTTACTATGGATTTTAAGTTTGGACAAATCATAGTATTTAGTTAGTTTGATCCCATGAATTAGTGCTTCATACTCAACCATATTGTTGGTCATCAGTTGAGTGAAATTAATAGCTTTAAGAATAGGAGCTTCACTAGGAGGTATAAGCATTATTCCAGCTCCACATCCTTTTTTGAAAGAAGCACCATCCACTCTTAGTATCCAAGTATTCAAGTTTGTAATATTTGAAAAATTGGCCCTTTGATCCAGGTAACAAGGATCATTATCAAATTTTGATCCATCTTCTAATATTTCATTAGTTAAAATCTCACTTATATTTGTATCATTTCCTAGTGGTGGTGGGTCACCGAAAAGAAAGGTTTTTCCATCATGTTGGTGATATGGCAAAACATCTTCATACACCTTCTCGCATTTCCTAAAAGCTTGGTAGTATTGAGTGGAACATATGTATGCAAAAGTATTTATGTATGTAGCCTCATCTATATCATCATTTAAGGAATATTCGCCAAGTCCTAGTTCAACCAAACCAACGAAATGATTATTGTTTTGATTTCCTTGAGATGTAGTTTGTTGATCAAAAGTTGTTACCACTTGCTTATAAAAGGGTTCCCTAGGTATAACCATATATTCAGATTTTCCTTTAACTGGGATCAATAATTCCGAGAAATCCAACCTAAAGAAGCCCCCAAACTTAGCTCCAAAAGTCCTAGATAAGAGCACACCATATGTGAGTTTCATGTCAACTACGAGGATATCCGTATAACATGTAAATTTAGGGTATTTCTTAAGTTGTACCTTTGATCCTTTTAATAACCCTACCACAGGTACATTAGATCCATCAAGTTGAATCACACTTTTAGTTTGTGGTATCATTTGTGCTCCTAAGGCATTACAAACGTCAAGAGACATAATACTAACAATTGCACCAGAATCCATTAAACAATTATTGACATTTTTTCCTAAAATAATCAAAGTGGTTAGGAAAGGGGGATGAGCCTTTTTGCTAGACATGGAATTATTCACGTTTTGTACTAATAACGTGTTAGGAATTTCTGCAAAGTGAACTTGCCTTTCGGGAATTCAGGATTTTTCTCTTTGGGCTATGAGTATATGAACCATATCCCAAATCACTTCTTTCATTTCGTTAAAGTGTAGGAGGTCATACATCGAAATGTTCGCTTTAACTCTTTTTAAGTCCTCAACCAAATCATAATTCTTATGTTCATCTTTGGCTTCTTGTTGAGATGGAACTCTTCTAAGTATAGTGCAAACAAATTAAAAAAAAAAAAAAGGATTACTAGAATATAAATTTGGAGATTTGAAAATGAAACTAAAATAGAGCAATAAAACTGAAAATAGGGAGGCAAAAATAAAACAAACAGTAAAAAAAAATGATAATAATTTTTTTTTCTAAAAAAAAGAAACATAAAAGGAAAATAAAGAAAAGGTTGAGAAACTGCCCTCCTTCTAGCGCCAAAAAGGTGCCAAAAAGGTGTTGATGCGTAAATTTTGGATACACGAACACATGTGAAAACTCGTTTAAGGAGACTATAGCCTAGGGCACCTCCAACAAAATATTGAAAAATTTTGAATCAAATTTTAAACTTTAGAAAGGTTTTGTTTGGGTTATAACAAATTAAAAAAAAAAACATTGTAAAATACCCAAAATTTAAATTAAATATTTTTGCAATTTTTTTAGTACAATAATCAATACAAAACAAAATTCAAATTAAATTAAAGTTTATCTCGTGGTGTGCATTTTTGGTTCTACTCAGGATCTCGTGGTCCTGTTGATTGGTTGGGAGAGGAGAGACCTCCGATTGTCTGCCAACCCACCCACGGAGACCGCAGTTTTATCATCCACGTGCTCTTAGTGCGCACTAGCTGTCTTCGGTTTCCTATCGCACTACGTTTCCTGCAGTTTTCTGCAACGTAGAGAGACTACCGTGCATGAGAGACTTGCAGCTCTTGAACAGAAAAGAGAGACTACCGTGCGCGAGAGACTTGTGTAGAAAAGAGAGACTACCGTGCGTGAGAGACTTGCGGCTCTTGAACAAAAAAATCCTGAGACGTGAGACTTGTGGGGTTCTTGAAGAAAAAAAATGCTCGCTGTTGAACAGAAAATCCTCTCTATTGAATAGAAAATCCTCTCCGATGGGAACCGAAAATCCCTTGATCGTCATCAGAGAATAGGCGTAGGCACTGGCTGCAGGCTCCTCCCCCTTATTGCCAATTCCTACGGAAGAAAACCCTAACCCTAAACCGCCAGCTACCTTTGCCAAGTCAACCGCAACAGGGAAAACTCAATATTGAGCACTGGATGTGATTGGGGAAACAAATATCTTCTGGCATGCACATAGGTTCTATCCCTTTTCTAATTTGCCGCTTTGGCACCCTTGATTCTTGGAGTTCTGCAACACCCAACTACCTACGTCTGCGAGTCGCCTCTCCTTCCCGTCCTGCTGGAAACATGCAAAAAAAATAAAAAATAAAAAAAAAAATCCAAAAAGTGAAAGCCAGACCACCACTAAAGGCAAACAGGGAACGTTAAACGTTTTGTGTTTTTATTTTTCAGTATTTAACTGTATATATATAATCAACAACAGTGAAGAAACAGAGATTCATGCTTATGTGATCCCCTATTGCTCCTCTAAACTATGACAACCCAGCGCACTATATTGACGTAGAATGCATACAACAATAACACAGACACATGCATACTAATTATTATCATTGCCTCTTAATTCATACCGAAAATTGAAACCGGTCAATAAGTTGTTCATCGCTGCTAATAACTTGGTCCTGGAATTCAAAGGTCACCCAGTGAAACCCCTGCACTGCTTGTGGTTTTTATAACTACGTTGGGAATTGACTTATCACCATTTATCATCGATGTGTATATCACGTTACGGAGAACTATGTAAGAATTTTATTTTATTTTGCCTAAAATCTTGGAGCAAGTAAACATTAATTTTTACGGGATACTTTGTTTTTGAGACTTGTCTATTAATGGATGCACCTGTGGTGGATGTTCAACCTGGATTCGATACGGGTCGCTAATAAAAGCCACTAACCGCAGTTATAAATAAGGATAAAGCTTGATTAGTCGTGAATCTCGCTACAGTAAGAATAGCTCTGTGTACAAGCTTCGATGCAAGGGCCTGTGGAGCAGTGGAGGTTTACAATACTTCCATTGAAAGTTGTGAATCTCGTACATGGTAAGCAAAATACCGTATATTTTTCCTCCGTGTCGGAACAAAAGCCCAAAAGTCTAATGGGAAGTTTTCTCCTTATAACGATGCAAAGACATTTTGGCTGATACGATAGCCTCTTGACCACACAGCCCACAATCAATCACCATGTGACTTGGGCTTCCGTGTTTTTCCATAATGGCTCTCTTGAATGGTTCACTATTGTTTTGACTAGAACCTGTTTCTACAATCTTTTTGGTTTTGGTCACATTTTAAACACTGCTGCTTATCAAAATACTATTGTTTTAATTGTGGTCACTCTTGATCAAGGCTTACCCATTTCATAGATTGGCAAAAACAGTTGAAATCCAATCCATTATGGATAGCTGCATATGCAAACTCTCCGTGGAATCGTGCAAAGGAAAAGGGACTAGCTGATTGAGTACTTGCTGGTTCAAACCTGCATGGATCAATGGAGAGGGAAGACAAAGCATACATGGAAACTGTTGAATCTAAGGTTAACACCCAGCAGAAAAATGAAGGAAGAAAGAAAAAAATGGTAAATGCTTAGGCACTTTGGGAGGAGACACCGTATTCTTGTTTGCCATGTTATTTGATATATCACATTTCTCTTGTATTTGCAGAACGGACCTGTTATGGATTTGCCAATCAACTTCTCAGCTCCACCATCTACTAGTGAGAGCTGCGCAACTGAGGCATCACCTCTGAATGGTCTGGTATCGGCATGTATGCTCTCAAGTGGCACCTCAACGTCTGCAAGCGGTGCTGGAAATGGTATTCTCGACGGTAGTGTTGCAAAGCGAGCTGTGATACAAGCTCAGCTACTTAATTCGGTCATTCAGCAGCCACCCTTTCCTTTACCTCTTGCATCTGCACATTTTGGGTCAGCATATAATGGACAGCTTTTACCGCAGCGGGTTGACTCTCTTCCTTGAACATCATAATTCTCGGAAGTTTTTTTGTCAAGTGTTCTTTTAAATAAAGTCCTATGTGTCAAATTGAAAATTGCTCTTGATGCTGGCTCCCCCCATTTTTCAAGGTCCATTTAATGATATGAAAGCAATGTTTGTTTCAACAGCTATCTGGTACAAAGTCAATCATTTTGGTTTAAAATATATGGATGATTACCTGAAGGCTCAATGCTCAATGCTCATATGTGATGGTGAAGACCTAGCAAGGCAACAAACAAGCAAAAGCCTAACCTCTTTCATATGGCTATGCCCAGGCTTAAACCCAGGGCTTATTACATTTGCAATTTTAATTTAAAATATATGATAATCCAAAAGGCACCATAAAAAAACTAAAGCATTTTGATCCTTACTTTAAGGTGTAAAAACCTGAAACTGTATATCTATAATATATATAGCCAACACAATATTTTCATGTAACTTGAGAAAACATCATATATAAATTAACAAAAATAATAAGTTACTTTTCATGTGTTTTAGTTGTATTTTATTACAAATATCCTGAAAAAATATTATTACTCATCTGAAAGTTTTGTTAATAAATAAATTTAAGTTCTCTAAAACATAACTTTAATATAGCCCTCAGTAACATGGCACTTCATCTTCCAACTCCAACTCCGAAAGTATGTATACCTTGTTAGTAATATATTAAATGATTCATTGAATGATAAGGCATGTGAAAATTTACAAAGCAAATGAATACAGAAATGTTGACTAGTTACATGTAAATGCATGCATCTATCTTTCCAAGAAGTGCCTTAATAAAGTTAATTCATGACTATCATGCAAAATGAATCAAGGTGGTTAGCAATTTTACCTTGAACATTATTACACTTGCAAGAATGATGAGTGTTGTAAACATAACATAGTAAATTGGAGAAACAACAGCCTGCATTGACAGAACAACTTCCCATATTTAAAAACTAAAACACATTCTTCATATATTTTCATAGGATTCATTATTTTTAGAGAAAATGTGAAGGTAAAAGACAACCCAACCCAGCTTACATAGAACATACCTACCTCGGTAGATGCTAAATTCCAAAGTTCCTTAACAGATTCAATATTTCTTTCTTGCGGAGGGTGTAGAACAATTGTGATAGAGCCAACAACACACACAGCACAACCAAGAATTCCAAAAATATGTTAACTTCTCTTTTAATATGATATGTGCAAGAATAGCACTGCATGATAAAATTCCTAGTAATGTTGCTTTCCATTCCGATACAAACAATACATCAAAAAAAGCAACTGAGGCACTGGCTGAACATACTATTAGCGTATGTATACTTTCAATGATGCTAGAGAACCTAATGGTGTAACAAGAATTGCTGGAGCAAAGGCTTAGGCTGCAAAATTTGCTATCTTCCCAACAACCACTAACACAAGTATATTATTCAAAACGCCAAATGAAAATGAATATTCTTGAATTGGATACTTCAGAGCATCTTTAGGGTGCCAGAAGTTGATCAAGATTCAAAAACCGCTCCAAATTCCTCCTAGAAACAATAAAATACCGACATGAGTAGGATAAAATGGCCTCTGTGTGTAAATTCTGTACAGCTTTGCATGAGAGTATCATTTCCAAACATTGTCTTCCAAGAGAATTCCAAGATTTTCAGCCTTTCAGATCGGCCTAAATCGAAACCACGGAAAGCATGTAATTACCCACAATTTAAATCACAATTCTCAATGAAAAACCCAAAAAGAATATGATCAGAGCGGAACCAATGAAATGCTACTCGGCATCAGCCTTCCAATGGGCTTGGTGATCTATCTGCAGGGATTAAACAAAAACTCTGTAACTGAATTCTATAGAAGATCCCCTTCCAAAAGTCCAAAAAACGTGGAATTAAATAATAGATATGATCACTTGTGAAGCAGTCAAGGGGAAGCCCCTGGAGAGAAGAAGAACAGTCCCCCTAAGCTACACTCTGGAACTCTGTGCAACGAAATCGTCCAGGATTAAGTTTGAAAGGGGTTGTTTTAAAATCCCATTTCTATCTTGTCAGCCTCAAAAAATCACGGAAAGAGACCAAACCCACAAAAAATTCATAGAAAAGGAACCAGCCTTGGATCAGCCTGTACCAAGAATCAACGCGGCATGGCAGATCACAACTGTTAACACAAAAAGGTGGCCTTTTAGTTTTTGGATCGTTGTCTGTGCTTCTATTTCTTTAAACACATTGTAGGCCAATGAAATTAATTTAATTCAATAATCCTTATGAAATTAGATAGAATCGCCCAGTTAGACCAGGGGAATTAAGAAAGCTGCATATGCAGGAGAGGACATGAAAATCTGAAGAATATGCACCGACCAGACCCAAGAAGTTTAAATTAAATTTGAGAGGAGAAGGGACGTTACTAATTTAATGGATCTGAGTTTTAAGAAATTGCTGGGTACTTCCTGGAATTGAGGTACATTGTTCAGGAAGTTGTGTAAATGAGCGAAAAAATGAAAACAAAATTTTATGGGCTGAAATGGCAGTTTCTCTGCAACACCAAGCAATTGCTGCTCCATATTGTTGGGAATGAAAGGTTCACATGGACGCGCCCTGTTTACCACTCATGTTGGCAAGTAACAAACTTGCTTTCCTGCAAGTCCATGTTCTTTCACCGATTTTCATGTGACGAGAAAAGCGCCCTTCTTCCACTTAAAATTTACAACATTTCTAAATTCTAAGATGCTTCTTAAATAGGAAATTTGAAATCATGTACTCTATTACCAAAATTAGGTCATGATTCTAATTTTAATTTGGGTAATAAAACTGCCTTTCCGTCTACTTATACATGCTCTATTTCGTTCATGCATAGACATTTCCATAGTTAGGATGGTTTTTTAAATTTCAATTCATATTTGCTGTCTTTATGAAGTTCCTATCTTGCTTTTTAAAATAATGTTCATTTGATGACATGCATTATGTGGGTAGAATTTAAATTGAGTGTGAAAGCTAATGCATTTCATTTAGAGGGCATTGGTAGGTGTAATAATATATAAACTGCTAGTGCTCAATGCATGTCCTTGTGTTACTCGCATATATACTTGCACCCATTATTATAACATCTTTTTTAAATCTAAGAGAGAACTATGGATGAGATTTAGCATGGTTCTAGAGTTAAAAAAAGTTGTTAATCTAATGCTAACTCTTCTTTTGCATCTAGATATAGAATAGTAATTAGGAACAACTCTATAATATAGTGTTGAATGTTGGATAGTAAATAAAAAAAAGAAAGCATGAATAACAAATTAATGCAACATAAATGCCAATGTTTAGATGAATGCTAAATGTTCCAAGAAAAGATAAACTACACAATGCAAATATTATAGAAAGACTTAGAGTGGCTTATATTTTAGAAGCTGATGAATATTGCCTTAGATGGTTTGACCACATTCAAAGAAGATTAAATAATGAACCTACAAGAAAAAGGTTGTCACATCACAATTTTAGGAATTCATCAAAAGGAGGCCAAGAAAAAGACATGAGAGAAAACAATAGAAGATATAAAAAATTATAGACAAATAAGGATCTAGCTCTTCATAGAGCAAAAAAGAGAAGTCATTCACTTGAACCTATTTTGCTGGGACAAGGCTAAGGTGATTACAATGATTTTTCATTTTTTTGATATATATATTTAATTTTTGAAACTAAAATAATTTTTTGTTTTTCTAAATAGACCAAAAAATATTTGTATACTTTTAGTAACATAAAAATATCATCAATGGTATAACCAAAAATTAAAATACGATGTTGGAATGATGCATTTGTGATGAGTCGTCATTGTTGGGTCGTGTTGACAGGATCTCGTCGACGTGATCCCGTTGATGTAGGGTTTGACCTGTTGATGTGTACACATCAACATGGCACCCTGTCTTTGCCCATAAGTGTGCACATACTTGCTACATTTATGGCAATCTTTCATAGTTGTAGTGAAGCTCTTATAGTTTTTCCTTCCAATAGTTAGAATATTTTCTGAGTGCTCATAGTAGGAGTTAAAAAGTGTACAGATCTTTATTTGAGCACTGATGTACTTGAGCACTTCAATGTGAATGGTAATGAAGATGAGCTTTTCTTATCAAACCTTGCAACACTTGGAATAGATTAATTGTTTCCTTATGCATCTAATATTCATGTAATTTACTTTAATGTTTTTAAGTAATTAATTAATATTGATTAAATAACAAACACAAGGACGACCTCTTTGACCCTATGTTTAATGCTTAATGCTTGGTAACCTAGTGGCACTATAACTTGTTTAGAACATGTACAAAAAGTGGGAACAAATGCTTATGTTAGGATTAGTTCAATATTAGCTAGTTATTAGATTACTTAAGCATTTAATTATTTTATTCTTGTTCTTAGGCAACTTAAAATGATAGAAATCATGTGACTCAGTTACACTTAATCATACACTTGCACTTCATAAGTGGAATTGAGAAGACAACGATTGCAACGATTAGATTCACCTCCAAGAATCAATGTACTTGGAAACCTAAAGTCTTTGGAATTTGACTGAATTGCTTAGTGGATGATAGTGATTTGTATGGTTGGATGTAGGATATACTTGCTACTCATCATTGGTGTCATTTCTAGGGTCTTTAGTTAGCTATGTGCACTATCTAGGAGTTAGTGAATTACTAACATTTGTTGTAACGGTATTAATGATTTATCTTTTTGAAAATATTAGTATTTTAAATCACACATTATTAATTGAAAGCATGTCTCCTTCACATAGCATCAATAACACATTATATGATGAAAACATTCATTAGAGAACTAATAGGATCTATACTGAAGAGAATTGGAGTGAACAACCTCAACTAGGGATTTCATATGCTCATTTCCACTCTTGCTACACTCAAGGACTACATTCACCTAAGGCAAATAATTCTAGAAGAGATGGAGTAGGCCTTAGAATGAGGAGGGCTTCAAGGCCTACGACCTCCTCTAAACCTAGGAAAGATAGATCAAGGGACCATGGAGGAAGATTTAGGAGCCATGGCGATCCTCCCAATTTCCCTTCTTTTTCTTTCTCTTCAACGTCTAGTTCTAACGAAGATGAACATGGGTATAAAAATAAAGGTCAAGATGAGGATATAAGTAGAAATATATGAGATCATTTGTATGAACATGAGCAAAAACATCACTATGAGACAAATAGAAATGGAAAACATCACCACGACAAGTCTAATTATGATGAACTCTTGTTGGCTTCTAGGAGCATGACATAGATAAAGGAGGCAATTAAAATACCCTGTAGGCATTAAAGGGAAAGCTGCATCAAAAGACTTGCTATGAACAACATTTCAAAATTTAAGGGAGGCTATAATTTTGATTTGCAATATCATTTACAGGCCTTCCATGATGCTTACACCTTGTAGAATATCAAAAGTAAGTGGCATAAGCTTAAGCTCTTCCCCATGACACTCATAAAAAAAGCTAAAAGTTGGTATAGATCGTTAGAGTCAGATTCAATCCATCGATGGTTCACAATGCTTGAGCTTTTCAACAAAAAATACCAAACCTATAAGAGAGTATCCAATATGAGAAAACAAATCCAAGGGTGGAAGTAAGAAAGTCATGAATCCTTGGATGTGGCCTTGGATAGATATTATTCTCTACTACATAGATGAGTAGGCCATGTCAAAAAGTGCAACTTTTCCACATCATAGATGGGCTTTGTAATCAAGTGAGGGAAACCCTTGGGATTTATGCCCAAGGTTGGTTATACGAACTGAAAGCTCATCAGATGCAAAGGCTAATCAAGTCGGTGGCAAAAGAAGAGGAAGAGTTATGCAGAAGGGAGAATGCTGAGGAATATAATTGGGATCTAACTCTTCAAACAAGAGAAGTCCATATGTAAGATAAGGAAAAAGAGGAAGCTCTAGATGTGTTGATTTCACAAGAGACCTTGGCAATACAAATAACTATCGCTAAGCTTGAAGAAAGGCTAAAAAAGATGTGGGAGTTGATGAATGAAAAATTTACAACCTACTTGGAAACCATAAGAGAGAAGGTAGTGCAAGAAGAATCAAGCAATTGAAATAAAAAGAGGAAAAAGAACAATGGAATAGATAGGAACACCTATTAGCAAAAAGGGAAAATGACTATAGTAGAGGAGGTTGTAGACTCACGTGCAGAAGAAGATGATGGATGTGACATTTGCCAATATGAACATCCAAAGGGCTATTGCCCATTTATGTTGCATCTACAAGAGTTTGGAGCATTTGCTTGGAACCCCAAGTTTGTGGAAAAGTAAAAGCTTAGGAGAATGCCCTATTCATAAGGCAATTATAGGAAATCCTAAAACCAATAGTACTATCCTATTAGGGACCTCCTATTAACCTCAACACTACTATAAGCAATAGTGGCAAAACCCATAGTTGTGGGGGAGGCCACCAACAAACCACTAATACCCTTATTTCCAGCTAGACTCTAATGGATATTATGTTTAGCAACCTATCTCCCCAATTGGTTTTACTTCCTCTACATCAAATTACTACTACCATCCTCCTGGATATCATCAACTCGTAGCATCTCCTATGGGATCACCATCTCATACCTCTTATCCTTCAGCACATCCTCACTACTCTTATACTTCTCTCCCTCATCAACCACCACTAACAATGCAGGAAGAAGGAGCACTATAATATCAATGAAAGAATGCCACTTGTGTTGTAAACATACATGGAAATAATCATGTTAGTAGATCTATGTAGAAATTTAGGAAGTGTTCCTTCTTTAGGATGGTTCCCACTCATGCGAATAAGATGCATAGATCTACTAGCTCATCAAAACCAACACATGACCAATCTACTGAAACATCCTTCCTTGTAGAAACAATGTCTCCAAATTTGATGCAAGAGCCAACAACTGTTACCACTACAACACAAAATGCAAAAGATGAACCTATCATTGCGGAGAGACATAAAGCTCCATGCACTACAAATAGTAATAAAGGGTGCAAGTGTTGATTGAAAACTCAAAGTGTCAACATGATTCCTACACCAAACCACAAAAAACTTAAGGAGAAAGTGTGGGAGCACAAACATGTCTACGTGGTAGCCACTAAATCAACAAACACCCAGTGGCTTGAAAAATGCATGGAGTCATCTGGCTCACTTATTAGTTCTTGTTTTGTCCATGAACTTACTCATGAGGGAGATTTCCCATCTTAAACCAAGAACTAATAAGTGCTTTTTCAAATTTTTTTGTTTTACATCATTGTTAGTCCATTTTATCTTTCTTGGATATTTTACAATTTCTTTTATATTTTACTTTATTTTGGTTTGGGTTTTCTTGTGTTTTTCTTATGTTTGTTTTTCTCTCCTTTATTGCCAACAAGACATAGTGATGCTGTAGCTATTTGCTAATGGTGATTTGTACTTAATGCCATTTGATTGCTAATGTCTAGATTATATCCTTGAATTTTGCTATTGATAAATAAGACATGATTTCTTTTTCATGAAATAGGTAAAGAGTCCACATCATCCACCCATCCACATACAATCTATGGTGTTCCTTATTTTGAAAATATGAGGTCCCTTTTCTTAATGAAACTTTAACGAACTTGTGACTTTGGTAGTTTTCAAACTTGGGAAGGATTAAATGGATTGAGAAGGGTGTGAATTTAAGGGGATTCGATTCTCTTTGTACTTATCTACTCTTTTGAGTGCATGAGTGTTTTCATGGATTTCTTACTATTCCACTTTCAACCAATAATAGGAAGTTAAAGTCTTTGCATGGTGTAGTTTCTATCCAAAAATCCATAAAAAATGAAGAGAATTCAAAGCACACCCCTTAGACTTGATAATCGGCTATAATCATTGGTTTTGGGACTAGAAAGACATGTTCTCCATGCTTGAAGGTCCCCTCTAACTAAGGTTCATTCTCACTTCCTACTTATTTTTTCTTCTCAATAAGGAATGATGATTGATCTATGGGAGCATTCTTGTGTCTCAAGGTGGTGGACTTGTCTTAGAGTATTGATGCGAAGCATTGAAAATGGTTGGTTTTGATCTAGACTAAGGATAGATTTTATTGGGTCATTTAACCACAAAATCCACAAGGGATTTCATGTGACCATACTCTAGAACTTCATTCCTCTCTCTCACTCATCCACCAATGGTTTTCATCATTCACTTCATTACTAATTTTCCATGTCTTTTCAATGTCTTATTTTAACGTGTTAGAATTCTTAGGTAGATTCTTCCAAGATTAGGTTCTTAACTTTCCAAAATCATTAGTCAACCGCAGGACCCATGGACTCCTTGGTTTGAGGATATGTAAGGGCAAAAAGGGCATGAGCTTACGATGGGGAGAACCCACTTGCATTTCTCTTAGTTTGGCTAGTTAAGTTCCTTATCCTTAGGCATTTGTGCAATCAAATCTTTTCACATTCCCCATCGGTTGCATCCCACTGTGCACTCCTTAGTGGTATTTCTCCAATAAAATTCATTCTCGAACAAAAAAATTCCATTTTGTGAATAATCTAAGCCCTATTCAAGCATTTGATTGTGTTTAGGAATTTTTTGGATCTCCAAGGACCCCAAATTCATGCTCCCACTCTCTCTATTTTTCATATTTTTCAAAGTGAAAAATTCTCTGTATAGGCTTTGTTGATGGGATCCCATCAATAGAGTGGTTATGTAGATGAGACCCCATTGATGCAACATAAAAACTCTATAAATACGTGGCCACACTTAGCAATTTTTCACATTTTTGCTTAAACCAGAAGGAAGTTTTTACACTTTTTAGAGCCCAAAATCTTCCAAGAGCCATAACTTCAAAATGTTTGTTTGATTAACCTTGTTCTTCAGTCTTGTAGCTACCAAAGGTAAGCTTTCTTTCATGGGGGCCACAAACCTTAGGTTTTTAAGAATTTTTTTTTGAAATTTTTCTAACTCCCACAAAGGTTTAACTAATAAACTGACATTAAAACATCAATTTATGAAAGTTAAACCCTTCCAACAAACTCCAGTGATATTCTAAATCAAATAATATTAAAATAATGAAAGTGTAATTACCCAATGAGATAAGGTACTTAAATGTTATAAGTTACACATTATATGCTAATCCTTGGTTATGTTATGACCACAGATGCAGCCTAAAGGGAAGCACATGATGGAGGGAGGACCATCCCAACCAAGGGACAAACAACCAAGAATAGGAAGGGGCCAAGAATAGCCCTAGGAGTAGGTAGCAGAAACCCATGCATTGGGACCTCTTCGGGAGGAGCATGAAGTGGAATCTATCAAATAGATTCTTGGAGAAGTAACTTTGATAGAACAATCACATCAAGATGAGGCATTAGGGCCAAGATTAAACCTTAGGTTACCCTAATGGATGCCTACCTCAAACAAATTGCATCCAAGGAGGTTTAGAAATCTATGCTTTAAGAGGTAAACTTTAGAACCTTCTTAGAGTTTACTCCTCTAGAAGTCAAGACTCAATTGTAAAGCTCTCCCATTTGGCCCATCATCACTTCTAGCAGGGAGTGGTACATGGGAGGGACATACCTTTTCTAGAACAATAGGTAGGCCAATTCCACAGTCAAAATCAAGGATATATCTATGTCATATTTGGTAAAAGAAATCTTTGAGGCCAATGGATTACCTGAAACTAGAACCACTCTTGCAGAAAAATCGACATAGGCAGATCTTGGCATCAAGAAAGAATGGACATAGTGGTGCTATGGACTGGACTGCAAGGAGTTTGGTGTACTCACCATGATGGAATGGGCATATTTCAAAATTGTAATATTTCACCTTAATCCAACTGTGAGGCCTAGCAAAATCATAGCTTTTTCCATCTGTGCATGCACCACTCTATGCGGTAGACTCCGTATCAACCTTTCATAGTTGATCTATCTTAAGATAGAGAAGTGCTTTAAGGAGAATAAAGATGGAATGAAGGCACTCCTCTTTCCATGCCTTATCAAATTATGCAAGAGGGGAGTCATAGCTCACTACATGAATGATGTAGTTTGACATTCCCTAACCACCTTTTAGACAAAATTCATGAAGTACAAGGTGCCTAAAAAGGTAATCTAGGAAGAGAAGCAACAACCACCACCTCCACCATCCACTCATAACAACACTGGAGACCTACACTACCAGTCAGTGCATGCATGAACTCCAAGAGCAACTCTTGTAGTAGCAATAGCAATAAGTAGGAACAAATGGTGGTGATCCATCTATGTAGAGACCAACCATGAGCCACCTCAATGAAGTGTCCCAAACCATAAGCCAAATGAAGGATGGAATGCTAATTTTCTCAACCCAATGAATGTAGGTGCCTGCAAGGTTAAATCCAAGCATCCAAGAGATAACAATATCCCTCTTACAATAGCAAAAATTTCCAAACATCTATGGGAATGTTGCTACCTTTTAGATGCATTTGGAGGAGGGTGAGGGGACAACTATTTTGGTGATGTAGCATCATGAGTAGGAGGCAATGGTCAAAGTGGTTGCTAACAAAGTAGCTAAAGCACTCAATGCACCTATGACATCTATACTAGACATTTATGCACTTAGAGATGTGAAAACAGCTATAGGAATCATTAGTGGAATATTGAGCATAGCCTATCATGAGAAATTGCTAGATCAACTGGTGAGAACTAGGCAATTGATTCTAGATTTCTTTAACCTTTCGAATACCATCACTGCTATCCGGTTTGAGCTACTTGAGGCAAGGGGAAAATGCATCATAATGAAGGGGTAACTAGAAACAACCCAAGCTAAGAAATAATTCTTGGCTATGGAAGTTGCTGAATTGAGAGCCCACATTGCTGATCCTACTTTGCTCAACCAAGAAATTACATGAGATGAAACTTTTCAACAACTTCAGGCAAGACTCAAAGAGGTTGAGAACATGAAGGAGTTGGTAGTCTTTGACTAGTCCTTAGCTAATGCCACAATGTATAGCATCTAGAAGGACCTAGTCCAAACTCACTGAGAAAATGAATCCTTGACCATAGAAAATGATCATCTACAAAATGTTGATACATAGAAGCAACATATGTCTGAATTCATTCATCAATAGTAGGAGTAAATTTTTAGGGTAAATACTAAGTTGAGAATGTTTTTAGTAGAAAAAAAAACCTCTTGACGAAGAAAGTCTATACCTTGTGCTAGAAATTTGCAATTGAGATTATCACTTGGAAAAATGAGGTCCTTAAGTTTGAAAGGGTTAAAAATCACTATAGGGACTAGGTGGGATTACAGAAATAAATCAATGAGAAGCACATCTAATTAGTAAAGGCTAAAGTAAATGAGGCTCTCTAGCAAGGAGGCAAAGTCTAGCTACCTATCTTTGATGGGCTGAATGCATAGTATAAGGCTAAAATCCACATGAAGGAGCTATTGATCAAGGAAATAACTAAGTATATGGAGCTTGCCAACCTTTGATATGTAAACCTAGTGATGCTGACTACCAAAAGGCCAGGATTAGAATTGAAGAAGCATGTGGCCAACTCGTACTTGTTGTATGAGACAAAGTTCAAGCATCATAAAAAGAGTAAGCAAAATCTTGAGGTTGCAAATGTAGAACTCAAGGTTCTCAAGGTGAAGTTCATTGATCAGAGATCAACTACTGAGAACTTGGCCAAGAGAATGAATGACTACCAAAAATTACAAAATGCACTTAGGGCATTTGACATTGAACAAAAACAATTTGATGCTTGGTTTGTCAATGTTAAAGAGTTGTTTTTAACAATGCCCTGTCTGTGGGATGTTCCCATTCCAGTCCACATTGGTGAAGCAACATGGACCATGAATGATCCTTGAAGTAAGGAGGAGAAGATGAAGGCATTGTTGGGTGTCTTTTGTCTTTTGCTAGATGTTACAGCTATGGTAGGATAACCACAACAACCACCTTGGCAACCATGTGCACTTGAAGTAGGAGAAGGTCCTTTGGAACCTCAGGAGCCTACACTACTTGGGATCATTTGATTTTCTTCATCATTGTCATGCCACTAGAGGAGTCATGTTGTCATTTTTTCTCTTGTTCAATTTTGTTGTCTAAAATATCAAATTTTTATAATAATTATATATCCATACATTTGGATATGTAGTTTTTGTTATGTTTGTTTTGTGTGTCTATAGTTAATGAATAATCCCATACCTTCCCAAATTTTGTAAAGAACTCAAGGACAAGTTTTCATTCAATCATGGAGGTATGATGAGTCATTATTGTTGGGCCATGTCAACAACATCCGGTTGATGTGACCCCATTGATGGGATCTTGTCAACGTAGGGTTTGATCCATTGACGTGTATTCATCGACATGGCACCTTGTCTCCACTTATAATGTGCATCTACTTGCCACATTTATGATAATCTTTTCATAGGTATAGCAAAGATCTTACAGTTTTTCCTTCAAAAAATTAGAATATTTTTTGAGTGCCTATAGTAGGAGTCATAGAGTATACATGTATTTATTCGAGCACTAATGTACTTAAGCACTTTAGTGTGAATGACAATAAAAATGAGATTTTTTGATCAAACCTTGTAGCACTTGGAATAGATTAATTGTTTCCTTATGCATCTAATATTTATTCAATATACTTTAATGTTTTTAAGTAATTAATTAAGATTGATTAAATAGCAAAAATAAGTACAATCACTTCGACCATACGTTGAATGCTTGGTAACCCCAGTAGCACTTAATGCTTGGTAATCTAGTAGTGCTATAATGTGTTTAGGATGTGTATGGAAAGTGAGAACGGATGCTTATGTTAGGATTAGTTAAATATTATATATTATTGGATTACATAAGCATTTAATTACTTTATTCTTGTTCTTATGTGACTTAATTCATAAAATAGAAAATGGTAAAAATCATGTGCCTTAGTTACACTTAAACATACACTTGCACTTCACATGTGGAACTGAGAAGACAATGATTACAATAGTTAGATTCACTTCCTACAATCATTATACTTAGAAACTTAAAGTCTTCAGAATTTGATTAGATCACTTAGTGGATGCTAGTGATTTGTATGGTTCGGCGTAGGATATACTCACTACTCAACAATTTGCCTTTATGATCAATATGTGCACCTTATATCTTCAAGTCATAAATTAAATTTCAAGAAGTTGCATATTGAGATATAAAAGCATTAAAAAAATTTGTTTATACTATTTTGTCTAATGGATCCATAGGGGCTCAATATAATTAATAACAATTTTAATTATAAATTAACATAGTATTCATCTTGAATATTTTTATTACTTCACATAATCTATGTTTTTCTTTTCATGTAAAATAATTAAATATATATAGTTAAGGATTTAGTGTGTTCTATTAAGCTCAACATTTAACATCATAATATTATGTTTAAGCCATGATGACGATGTATGTTATTTGTGCTTAATGAATAAAGTATATTAATCACTTATTAATATATTTATAACTAATTGTTGTGTCTTTCTTCATGATGGGTTCTCTCTATCCATATATACTCTTGAATATTTGTGTGTGAGCATAATGCATAATACAAGATAAATCAAAGATGTTAAACTTGTATCTCAAAATGGATTTTGCACTATCTCAAGTATATTCAATATATTAAAGCTAATACCATGGTGTCTATATGTTAGTATAGTGTAGATAAAATTCAATATTATTATTGATGAAACTTGATATTTTATGTAGCTGAATCATGCAAATATGATGAAGTATTAGTTTGTCAAGTGTATTAGTTATTTGAGATATCACAAATGCTATATTTTATTTGCATCGATGCATCCTCGTTAGCGCCTCTCAGTTGGCTACTACATTGTAGATGCTACATTGCATCTACTATATCATAGATGCTATATCATATCTTCTATAAATTAGCTACATTGACACATCCCTATTGACATAGCCAAATTAGTTAATGCATCTCCGTCAATGCAGTGTCTATATTTTTCCATAAATATGTGAGCATCGGTCATGTATTTGGCACTATTTGGTCAACATTGTAGCTGAACTCTTATAGTTTTTTCCTGTAATCTTGGAAAAGAGTTAGTAAGTTCCCATAGTATGGATTTAAATTAATTACATGACATTATATTTGAGAAACATTGTACTTGGATACATTCCATAAATGACAATAAGATCAAGATTGATTCATATTCATTGCAGTACTTTGACTTAAAATAGATTTACTTTCAATGCAATTTACTCTCTATATACTTAGTTGATATTTACATTTCCATACACGTTAATCAATTTGTGGAATAAGCACAACTAATTTTGAGTGCAAGCACATATTCACTTAGTATTCTTAGCAACATTATTTCTTAGTTTACCTAGTAGCATAACACTTTGTAATCCTAGCAATGGAAACATGAGTTCATGACATGTAAGGTAAGCTAGGAATAGACACTCATCATCCTTAATATAGCTTTATATTTAATTTTATTATTAATTAGATTAAATAATTAAATTCTATGTTATTATTCAATTAGTTTAGGCCCCAACAACATTAATAATCATATGCCTTACTTTAGACAAAACCATACTTGATAAAATTATCACTAGACGAAGTGAGAAGATGATGACCTACAATCAATGTTTAACAATCTAGATACCACACTAGTTCCATCTATGGAATTTGATTGGATTACATGTGAACACTTGTAATTTGTATGGTAGGATGTAGGGAATACTTGATGCTTATCATTGGTGTTGTTGTCGGGGATGGCATTAGTGATTTAGATTACTTATATTATAAATGATCATTAATATTTTATCTTTTTAACAATATTAATATTTTTAGTCACACAAGTTATTAACTAAAAACATGTCTCCTTCACATAGGGTTGATAATCTATTACATGTTGAGAACACTAATAGGAGAAATGATAGCATTTATACTAAAGAGAATTGGAGTAAACCATTGTAAGAAGGAATCTCATATACTCATTTAGACCCCTACTACATTCAAAGGCTATGTTTAATTATCATGCACAACCTTTGAGGGGATGGAAAAGGTCCTAGAATAAGGAGGCCTCAAGGCCTAGAACCTTCTACAAACCTAGAAAAGATGTATGAACCATGAAAATTCTCCTATTGACCTCTTGGTATGTCAAAACCTTAGAAAATGAAGAATGTGAAAATATGATTATAATCTTATAGGGCTAAGTTGAAAAGCTAATTATAATGATAAAAGGAGAGCTGGGACAATTAAACGAAAGCTAAACTAGGATGACAAAACAAGAGTTGGAATGATAAGATGAAAGCTAGGATGTAAATAGAGTCTACAAGCCAAATGAAGGTGTTCCAAAGTATAAAAATGTCAAAAGAATGCTCCAATGTTTAAATTTCAGTTACAAGCTAGACGTCCCAATTATTGCTGGGATGTCCCAGCTGAGAAATCGCAAGGAAGTGGTCCTAATTTTCAAATAAATGTCCCACTAAAATTGAAGTAGTTTTTAGATAGACATCCCAATTAGCTATTTCCTATCCATTGCATGAATTTTGAGGAGTTTTTGGAAACTAAAAGGCTATAAAACAAAGTGGAATTCTTGGGAAGCATACAAGCACTATTCATTGATCAATCCTATCATTGTTTATGAAGTGAACTTCTTGTATTTCTTCTATTCTTTATCATTTGTATTTTACATTGAGAGTTTCATTACAAGGAATTTGTAAATATAGTTATATTCTCTCCTTGATTCTTTTCTCTCTTTTGTAAACCTTATGGGGTTGATGTGCTTTTTGTGAGAAGGCATCTTGTAAGCTTGTTGGGACCTTGTAAGGTTGAGTGTATTTGTAGTGATAAAACATTTCAAGTGGATCTTACATCTTTATAAATGTTGTTGATAAATTATGTTTTTCATATGCTTCGAGATCAGGGTGGTCGCGATATTGGGTACATGATATCGATTATGCGATATGATGGCCTAAGATGCAATATTGTACATTCAATATCGCAAGATTACTCCCTGGTCTATAAATGCACTCCCTAGGCACACAATTGAGAGTAAGTTTTTGGTAGTCAAATAGTGAAACTCTTGCAGTTTGTCCATTTGAAAGTTAGAATATTTTCCAAGTGCCTGCAATAGGAGATCTAAGTGTGAATGGATCTTTATTCAAGAATTGATATACCTAAGCACACCATTGTGTTGGCAATAAATATGAAATCTTTGATCCATTCCTTGCAGCACATGAGACTTTCTTTCTTATGCATTTTTTATATTGTGATTTCATGCAATTTACATTAATGTTATTTATGAAGTAATTAATTTTGATTAATTAAGAAACTTATTAAGATACACAAGCATGACCCCTTAGAGCATACATGTGACACTTGGTAGCTTAGAAATGACTAGTTTTTGATAGCTCAGCAGTGTTTGCACAATGTTCAAGATGTGTCCAGGAACTGGGAATAGTTACTTGTGTTAGGCTAGATTAGACTATAGTTTACTTAGCAATTAATCGCTCTTACTTTTAATTAATCTTACTTTTATTCTTGTTCTAGGTGAGTAATTCCATAAAAATACAAAATAATAAAAATATTATGCCTCAGTCACACTTAACCATACAATTGCATTCCACAAGTGTGACTGGGAAGAAAACAAATGAACAACATGCACACACTATTTAGGTCTAGTGTACTTAGTAATTATAGTTTGTGAAATTTGACTAGATCACACGTGAATGCCTACGATTTGTATGGTTGGGCATAGGGGTAGCTTGCCACTCATCATTAGCGTCATTGCTAGGGACTGTATTTCTTTGTGTGCTATCTAAACCTAGTAAAGCTTAGTAACCTTGTTGTTTGAACCCTAAGAGTCAAATCCTATGAAAAAAATTATTATTATCATTTAATTAAATTTAAATTGCATATTATTATTAACAGAAAATGTCTTCTTCCCACAAAAGCCCATCTCTACCCAGGGTAGCTCAGGTGCCTCAACAATACCGAGTGGTATGTGCTCATCTTGATAAGTATGTATCAGACTTTACCTTCATCTTGCATCAAGATGAACTGATGTGGTGGTGAAATATGGAAGATAACATTGTGTTTCCACTTGATTGATCTATTCTAGCAATGCTCTAGCTAATTTTAGCATGACACATGCTTCAACATCTCTATGGAGAATATGAGATGCGAGATCCTGACTTAAGGGATTATCATCCCACTAAAGTACAAAGATTAAGGGATTGTCAGCTAGAGCACCAAAATGAGATTGTGATGGGCAAGGGGTTAAGCATATTTCCACCTCTTCTTGGCACAATTGATGAAGGTGACCACTTCTTTAGTGATTCTCCTTTCTTTGACTTTGTTCAAGGAGCCCTCAACTAGAATGTGCAATCCACAATCCATATGACAAAAATGGATATAGAGAAGCAAGTCAGGAAAAGGAGGACAAAGGATATCATGATCATGATCATGTTCACAAGCATCAAAGAAAGGATGATAGGTGTCAGCACGAAGTAAGCTCCCTTTCTTCTTCCCCTTCATCATTGTCATATTCTTCTTTCTCTAGTTCAAATCATGGCTGTAGAAGAAATAACCGTGATGGAGGTGACCGATGGAACCAAAACAATAGAAGGGATAGTTGGGATAGTTGCGATCAAAGACATGGGTAATCCAGAGAGGCCCATCATCAATAAAGGAGGGCTAGTAGAGAACATTATAAACACTATCATCATGGCCTTGATGAACCTCTACTTGCTACTCGGGGCATGTCAAATATTGTAGAGGTTGTGAGGATTCCAATAAGGCATGTGAAGGATAGTATAATAAAGAGGCTTAATATGAATAATATCCCTCAATTCAAGGGAGGATATGATGCTGATCCACAAAATCATCTCCAAGCCTTCCAAGATGCATGTGCCTTGTAGAATATTGAGAATAAATGGCAAAAGCTAAAATTATTTCCAAGGACACTCATAAAGGAAGTTGAAAATTGGTATTAATCCTTGGAACCAGAATTAATTAGATGGTGGAGTATGATGTTGGAATTATTCAATGACAAATATCAAACGTACTCCCAAGTATCCAATCTAATAAAAAAAATTCAAGTGTGGAAACAAGAGAATCATGAGCCCTTGGATGCTAGTATTGGTCGATACTACTCTTTGTTGCATAGGTGTCATTGCCATGGATACTCTCAGCTTGATTATCTTCACCATATCATAGATGGGTTGCAGTCTAAAACTAGGAAAACCCTTGGCATCTATGCCCAAGGGAGATTGATAGAATTAAGCACCCATCATATTTAAAAATTAATTAAGTAGGTAGCTAAGGAGGAGGGAGAACTGAGAAAATGTGAAAGTGCAGAAGAATATAATAGGGACCCTTCTATTCAAAAAAGGGGGTTCAATTTTGTAATAGTGAGGATAAATTTGCTAGAGATGAGGTGGTTAATTAGAAAACATTGCCATTACAAAAATTGCAATAAGAAATCATGACTAAGGTTAATCAGTTATGGAACTCCATGGACAATAGGTTTCAAGCTGTTTTAAAAATTGCTGAAGAGTCTAAGGAGCAAAGTGGTGAGCAGGAGTGTTGGAGGTGCAAGGAAGCTGAATGTGCCATATCTAAGGGTAAAGGTAAGATAACTATAATAGAGATGGCTGCATATTGTGATTTAGATGATGATGATGGATGTGATGTATACTAGTATGAACATCCTAAGGGATGTTATCCAATTGTATCACACTTGCAAGAATTTGGGGTGTATGCTTTATATCCACAACTTGCACAAAGGTAAATGCCAAAAAGATTACCTTATCCACAAGGAAATCCTTGATAGTTCCACCAACCACAACAATACTATCCAAGTGGAACTCTTTTGCAACCCTATGAATTGTACCAGTAGTGGTAGCAACCAAAATCATGGGTATTACCATCTCCAAGACAATAATACCCTTACCGGCAACTTGGTCCCTACAATTACTATGTTCAACAACCTTTATCTCCAAGGGACTCCTTTGGTCATGTTGTCGCTTACCAACCTCACCACTACCCTCTTGAAACATACCAATTTCCCTATCTAAGGAGGGATGCCACCTACTACCCCCATGTACCTCTTGTCCCTACACCTACTCCTCCACCTCTTGCACAAATACCATCTTCTCTGTCCATGTAGGGTGAATTGATTGCACAACCACAACAAAGAAATGCTACGAGGGTAGTTAACTTGTAATCAGTTAACTCATCTAGTAGGTCAAAACCATGAACAAAGAAAAGACCCTTCTTCTGACCTCACAGTCCACCAAAGCCCTTAGACACATCAATGGTTGGTAACCCTGCTCCTCTACCTTCCGTTGTTTCCTCTCTATCTGAGTCCCCTTCAAACAAAAATCCTTCTCAAGTCCATATTATAATGTTGACACATGTTGTATCTGATTAGACTCAAGCTAGTAACATACCCAAAAAGTTAGCTGATCCCAATAGTCCCCTAGTTTACTTGTAGATTGCTTGGAATGACTTTGGTTCTATTGTTAATTTGATCTCGCATGAGATGTACACAACGTGAAACCTTACTCCTTTAAAGAAGAGAAACATCTAGCTAGAATTGGTGGACCAGTCCATCAATATTACATTGGGCCTGGTTGAGGATATCATCATCACCATCTGTGGATGGTCATACCCCACTGATTTCTTAGTAATCAAAGTGAAGAATTGCAAGGGGGATTTTCCAATTATTATGGGAAGGGGTGATCGAGTACTATTGATGCCAAAATGGGAATTAGAGATCTTTCCTTAGGGATATCAAAAGAAAATGAATTTGGAAAGATCAAGAAGAAGAGAGTTCCATGTATCACGTATAGTGATTTAGAGTGCTATTGTGTGCAAAAGTTATGATCAGTAAAGCAAACATCTATCTCTGCATGCAAGCAGTGTGCACTAGAAGTTGATATCTAGAGATGTTTGTATGTAGCTGCCATAAAATAAGAGGGTACCCAATGGTTGATAGCTAATTCTAGTAGTAGTACATTATGCATGGAACCTACTAAGGGCCTAATATATAAATATGTTGCAAGTATGGATGAAGTCGAACAAGTTTATCACTAGCTCTCTAAAGAAGAAAATGATGATGCAATTGGGATGATTTGAAAATTCCTAACAATTTTAAATAGGAGCCACTTGAATTGAAGACATTATCAACTGGAATGGAGTATGTGTTTCTAAAAAATGAGAGGCTAGTTATCGTTAATGCCAAGATTGTTGCAGAACAAAAAAAAAAGGTTGATAAAAGTTATAGAGAAATGGTTAGTAGCCTTTTCCTTGTCATATTCTGAACTTACTAGGATAGATCCAAGAATATGTTAGCACTGAATATACACTAATCCTACTGTCAAGCCAAAATGACAATGACAACTGTGTTTGAATCCCAAGTTAAAACAGATTATCAAAGAGGAGATTAAATAACTCCTCAAGGTGGGATTCATCTACCCTATTGCAGATAGTGAGTGGGTCATCCCACTTATGATTGTACCAAAGAAAGAAGGAAAATGGTGGGTGTGCATTGATTTTTGGCTACCCAATATGGCAACTTTCAAGGATCATTTTTCATTGCCTCTCATCAACCAAGTGCTGGATACCATTATAGAGCATAACTATTATAGCTTTCTAGATGGTTATAGTGGCTATAAACAAATCTAGATTGCACTAGAGGACCAAGAAAAGATAACTTTTACAAGCCATTGGGGGACTTCTGCTTATTGAGGGATGCCATTTGGTCTATGTAATGCCCTAGACACATTTCAATGATTAGTTCTTAGCATTTTCCAACAACAGATCGATAGTAGGGTAGAAGATTTTATGGATGATTTTTCTAACTATGGAGCTATGTTTGAGCAAGCCCTAGACCATATTGAGCAGGTGTTGAAGAGATCTATCAAAACAAACCTCTGGCTCAATTGGCAAAAGAGCCATCTTATGGTTCAGTAAGGCATAGTATTGGGGCATCGCATCTCAAAAGCAAGAATTGAGGTGGATCCGGAAAAAATAAGGGTCATTTAAAGAATAACCTACCAACCTAAAATAGTCAAAGAAGTTTGGTCATTCCTTGGTCATACTGGCTACTATCAGTGATTCATTGAGAATTTTTTCAAAATCACCAAGTCATTGGTAGAATTGACAAAGAAGGATGCATTGTCTATCTAGACTCTTGCATGTGAAGAAGCATTTCAATAATTGAAGAAAAAGATTATTGAAACTCCCATTCTTCATGCACTAGATTGATCTAGACCATTTCATGTAATGATTGATGCATCAAATTATGCTTTGGGGTAGTGCTTACATAGATGGATGATCAAAAACATCCATATTATATTCATTGTGCAAGCCGAAGCATTGCAGGTGCACAACTAAACTACATCACTATAGAAAAGGAGTTGATGGCAGTGGTGTTTCCTTTAGAGAAGTTTAGGGACTATGTGCTTGGCTATAAAGTGTTTTTGTACACAAATCATAGCACCATCAGATTTCTAATGAACAAACCAATGGTGAGTCCTTGTTTTAGATGGTGGCTCATGATTTTGCAGGAATTCAATCTCATGATGGTAGATTGTAAAGGTGTGGAGAATGTGGCTGTGGATCACTTATCATGACTAAGATGGGATGACAAGAAGAAAGAGAGCCCTTTATCTAATCAATTCCCTAATGAATCTCTCCTTATAGATGCTATCAATGCAAAAATGCTCGATGAACCAAAATGGTATGATACCATCCCCACTTATCTGTCCAAGCAAGAACTACTGCAAGGGCTGGAAACTAGAAAGAAATAATAGTTTCTTCATCGGGTCAAGCATTTCATAGAAATTAATGAAAACCTTGACAAGGTTTGTCCTGATGGCCTGGTACATTAGTGTGTCCCTAATACGAATCAACTATGCATTCTTTAGGATGCTCATTAAGGTCCTGTGGGGGCCATTATGCTAGAAGACACACGACCATAAAAATCCTCATGGTAGGGTATTATTGGCCAATTATCTTCAAGGATGCACACCAATTTGTTCGTGCTTGTGAAAATTACTAGAGGGATGGTGGAATGACAGCTTGAATGGAGGGGACACAATACTGAATGCAACCTCTTGAGCCATTCAATATTTGGGTCATTAAATTTATAGGTCCCATTTCACCTTTATCAAATGGAAAGGCATATATAATAGTCACATTTGACTATTGTACCAAGTGGGCAGAAGCAACAGCCATCACCAACTGTACATCCACCACTGCTACTTGGTTTGTAGAAAAAAACATTGTAAATAGGTTTGGTGTACCTCATGTGTTAATTTCTAATAATGGAACTAATTTTATAGGTGCCACTTTCCAAAAACTGATGCAACACTTGGGGGTTGAGCATAAACTCACAACTCCATATCACCCCTAAGACAATGGTCAAGCTCAGGTCACTAGTCGGGAGATTACAAAAATCTTAACACATACCATTAGAAAATACCAAAGGGACTAGAGCACTAAATTAAATGATGCCCTTTGGGCCTATCGCTCCATAGGGAAAGTTCCCATAGGTTATTCTCCCTATGAGCTTATGTATGAAAAACTACCAATTTTGCCCATCCAATCTGAGCTTTGTACACTCTCTATAGCTTGTGAGCTTGACCTAAATCTAAGTCTAGTGTAGAAATAACAATTGATGATCCTTAACTTGCTAGATGAAAATTGGTTAATGGCCCTATCATCCAACAAAATGCATAAGGCATTCAACAAGAAACACCATGACCTAAAAATAAGAAAAGTCAAGTTTCAACCAGGAGACAAGGTTCTCTATTGGAATCATGCACATGTACCCCAATGAACCAAATTTCAAACATTGTGGGAAAGATTTTACATTATTGATGAGACTTTTCCATCTAGGGCCATGATCATCTACAAACTTGATAGCCCAAACAAGAAACAATTAGTTAATATTCAACAAATAAAACCTTTCCATGAGCCCAAGACAACCAACACACCAAACACCTCATCAGATGGACAACTATACTCAAGCTTTTGGATCTCTCCCTTCTAACTTAGTCATTGGGAGATGGCCACCCATACTAACACCTAAGGTGGCTCCTCATTTTTTGACTTTTTTTTTCCACCATTTTGATTTTACAACTTTTTATTTTCATCTTCTTTGTTTTACATTTTTATTTTACATATTTGTATTTTTAAAGGTTATTGGTCTTCTCTTAGTTTTTGTTTTACACCATCATTAATATATGCAATATTTATTATCTTCTTTTTTACTTTCTTTTATGGTTATGTTTGTTTTTGTTTGATGTGTTTCTCTACTTTTTCTGCTAATAAGGTAGTAGGTACAATGGTAATGCAGTACTCGATGGTGATATGCTTCATTTGTAATTTGATTGTTGATGTATAGTTTCTAACTTTGAATGTTGTTACTAATGATTGGGACATGGTTTCGTTTCATGTAATAGGCAGTGATTTCACATCATCCACCTATCCACATACTCTATGGTTTTTATTGTTTTAGAAGTGTGCAGTCTCTTCTTCATTAATGAAACTTTAATAAATTGGTGACTTGTGTAGTTTCCAGAATTGGAAAGGAATCAAAGGTTTGGACAGGGTGTGGCTTCAAAGGGATGCAATATTCTTTGTGTTTTTCTATTTTTCTATGTGTAGGAGTGTTCTCATAAGCTTCTCACCATTCTACATCATTTCATAATAGAAATTCAAATAAGTCCTTGCATGGTGTGGTCCTCATCACAAAAAAATAAACGAAAAGGATGAGGATTCAAAGCACACCCCTTGGAAAAAATAAATGCAAAAAATGCATGGGTCTTTGCATGGTGTGGTTCCCATTGAAAAAAAAATGGAAAGTCAAAGCACACCCATTAGACCATATAAAAAGGCTACAAGCATTGGTTATGAGACTTGTCTTGTCTCCTCTAACTAAGGCCCTTTCTTACTTCCTACCTTCACTTCAATTTGGAATGGTGGTTGTTTTGTGGGAGCATTCTTGTATCTCATGGGATGGACTAGCCTTAGAATGTCAATGTGAAGTCACTGAAAGTGGTTGGTTTTGACCTGGACTGAGGATGGATCCTACCAAGTCAATTAATCACAAACTCCACAAGGAACTGTATGTGACCATAATTAGGAACTCCATTTCCCTTTCTTTGTCATCCATCTATGCTTTCCATGCTTCACCTCACTATTGGTTTCATGTTTTGATTCAATGTTCTAGTTTGATGTGATGGGTTTCTCAGTTAGTTACTTTTGGGTTTTTGTACTTAACTTTTTTTAACCATTAATAATCCATGGTGCCCATGAACTCTGTGGTTTGAAGTTATGCAAGGGCATAAAAGGCCTGTGCCTACTTTTGAGAGGACCCACTTGCATGTCTTTTGATTTGGTTAAGTTAAGTTCTTTACCCTTAGACATTGTTACATTAAAATTCTTTTTATTTACCCCATTCATGTCATCCAATTGTACACATCTCCAAAAATATTTGTAATGAAATCCTTTGTATTGTTGTGAATACCCTCTTTTTAGTATTCCTTATGTTAAGCTTTTTATAAATTTTATGGATCGCTTCTCTTACTTAACCCATTCGTCAGTCTTTCCACTAACGATATTAAGCAATCAATCTATCACAATCACAACTTGGCTAGATAAAATCATTGACAAGACAAGGTATTTAGTCATTATTTGTTGCACTATATACTAATCCTTGGTTTTATTGTGATTGCAGTGCAAAGTGTGGACTGGAAGCAGGATTGTCGTCACCAAGAAAGATTTAACCATATCATTCACAGGAGATTGTTCATGGCCGCTAAATCTCTTCTACCTCTCCCTTATTCTTCTATTTTCAAGAGGGTTTGGATGTCCTTTGGATCCATTGGTGTTCTTTCCTAATGTCATGAACACCCAATGTTGTACACCATTGTAATATTGTATACTCAGACACTTTTGTATTTGTCTATTTCTTTGTGTCACTCTACATATCAGTGAGATAAGTTCACACCCCCTATTATATTTTGTTAGGGTCTTGTTCCTCTTCTTTTGCACTCAAGAATGAGTTTTCATTCAGTCATGGGGGTATGATAAATCATGTTTTTCATATTCTTCGATATTGGGGTGGCTACGATATCGGGTACGCAATATCACGGCCCAAGATGCAATATCGTACATTCGATATCGTAGGATTGCTCCTAGGTCTACAAATATAGCACCCAGGCACACAATTGAGAGTAAGTTTTTGGCAGTCAAGTAGTGAAACTCATGCAATTTGTTTATTTGAAAGTTTGAATATTTTCCAAGTGCTTGCAGTGGGAGATCTAAGTGTGAACAGATCTTTGTTCAAGAATTGATGTACTTGAGCACATCATTATGTTGGCAATAAAGATGAACTCTTTGATCCATTCCTTGCAGCACTTGAGACTTTATTTCTTATGCATTTTTTATATTGTTATTTCATGCAATTTACATTAATTTTATTTATGCAGTAATTAATTTTTATTAATTAAGAAATTTATTAAGATACACAAGCACAACCCCTTTGAGCATATGTGTGACACTTGGTAGCTCAAAAATAACTAGTGTTTGATAGCCTAGTAGTGTTTGCACAATGTTTAGGATGTATCTAGGAAGTGGGAATAGTTAGTTATGTTAGGCTAGATTATGCTATAGTTTACTTTGTAATTAATCACTCTTACTTTTAATTACTCTTGCTTTTATTCTTGTTCTAGGTGAGTAATTCCAGAAAAAAAAATAATAAAAATCTTATGCCTCAGACAGGCTTAACCATACAATTGCATTCCACAAGTGGGATTGGAAAGATAACGAATGAACAACATGCACACACTATTTAGCTTTAGTGTACTTAGTAATTATAGTCTAGAAAATTCAACCGGATCACATGTGAACACCTATGATTCGTATGGTTGGGTGTAGGGTTACCTTGTTGCTCATCAGTTGTGGTGTTCTTTAAACTATTTTTTGAGGAAACAAAGCCTAGAGATGTGCAAGGATTCTACCCTTTGAGTGTGAAGCTACCCAAGTTCAGGAACCATGTAAAAATTGGTATGAAGTTTTAATTATTTTGATTGTTTTATTTGAAAAACTTATTCAATCCCTCTTCTAAGTTCTTAATCCTCATCTCTAGTTTACTATCTTCCTCTTCATCATGAACATCTAATTCTAATGAAGATAGAAAAAGGTATGAAGATAGAGCTTCACTAAGGGATCATGATAGAGATAGAAATAGGGTTAAAAAATAATAGATAAGGTATCAAAGGGAGTATAGACAAAACCATCACTGTTAGAAAAGTAGAAATAGAAATTATAAACATGACATATTTACTGATGGTGAACCCTTTTTGGCTACTAGAATCATGATACAGATCAAGAAAGTAATGATAATACCTCATAGGCATCAAAGGGAAAGTCGCATCAAATATCTTGATATGAATAACATTTCTAAATTTGAGGGAGATTAATTTTGATCCACCACATCATTTAAAAGACTTCCATGATTTCTGTGCCTTGCAAAATATCCAAAGTAAGTGGAAAAAGCTTAAGTTCTTTTTTATGATGCTAAAAGAAGAAGCTAAAAGTTGTAGAGACCATTGGAACTAGATTCAATCCATTGGTGGTCCATAGTGCTTAAGATCTTCAACAAAAAAAATACCAAAATATTTAAGAATGTTCAACCTAAGAAAACAAAACCAAGGATGGAAGTAAAAAACCATGAATCCATGTATGCATCCTTGGCTAGATATTGTTCTCTATTGGATAGATGCCTAGTTCATGGATTTTCATAGAAAGAGGAGCTTCATCACATCATAGATGAGATTCATAACAACATGAGTTATACTTTGGGGATCTATGACCAAGGAATATCATTAGAGTTAAAAGTCCATCAAATACAAAGGTTGATTTATCATGTGACAAAAGAAGAAGAACAATTGTGTAAAAGAGAGACTGTAAAGAAATATAAGTAGGATTAAACTCTTCACAAGAGGAAGGTCCATATTTATGATTGGGAAAAAAGGTAGTTCTTGATGAGTTAATTTCACATAAAACCTTGTGTATGCAAAAGTATATCATTGAGATTGAAGCAAGGTTAGATAAGATGTGGGAGCTGATGATAAAAAATTACAACCAACTTGAAAATCATAGAGGAGAAGGTAAAGGAAATAGGATCAAGTCATCAAAACAAGAAGAGGAAGAAGAATAAGGAAATAGGTAATGACACTTATAAAAAAAAAAGGAAAAATGGATGTAGTAGAAGAGGTTGCAAACTCAAATTCAAAGGAGGGAGATGGATGTGACATTTCTTAATATGAACATCCAAAGGGCTATTACCCAATTATGTTACATCTACAAGAGATTGGGGCTTTCTATTTGAATCCCAAGTTCATGAAAAAGAAAATTCCTAAGAAAGTACCTTATCAACCAAGAAATTATAGATAGTCCTACAATCAACAATACTATCTAAGTAGGACTCCTTCTCAACCTCAAGAATATTATCAACAATAATGGGAAAACTTGTAGTCTTAGGAGATACCATCACTCAACCAGCAATATCCCTAGTGCCATCTAGATCCTTATGGATATTATGTTTAAAAAACTATTTTTTGTAATGGTTCTACTTCCCATGCCTCAACTTACTACTACTACCATCCTTAATATCATCAACCTACAAAATCTCCTATGGGTTCAGCATCCCATGCCTCTCATCATCTATCACATCGTCAATACTGTCATACTCTCCTCCAACATATGTCGCCACCAACAATGTAAAAAGGATTGGCAATACAACCTCAATAGAATAATTACACTTGTGTTATAAACATACAAGTGAATGATAATGTTAGTAGATTTGAGTATAAGTCTCAAAAACATCCTTTCTTCAAGATAGTTTCCACACAAATGAATAAAACTAGTAGACCTAGTAGCTCATCAACACTAGTGCAAGGCCAATGTAGTGCAACTTTCTTTCTCACAAAAAACAATGTTTTCTAATCTTACACAATAGCCAATAACCATTACCACTTCAATACAAAACATAAAAGATGAACCCATCAGTGTGAAGAGACATAAAATTTCATGCATTACTAATAATAATAAAGGGTGCAGTTGTGGACTAAAAGTTTAAAATGTTAATAGATCCTTATATCAATACATAACAAACTTGAGGAACAAGTATGTGTGTAAAACTATATCTACAAAATAGCCACTAAATCAAAAGAAACCCAATGGCTAGAAAATAAAAATACCAAATCCTTCAAAAGATGCATGGAAACATCTGATCCACTTATTAGTTCTAGTCCTAAGAAATTGAACCAAATAGAGAACTTAGAAAAGGACATCTTATAGTTTTATTATACACCAAAAGAAGATAAAAAAGGAAACCCAAGAACTAAAAAGAAAATAAAAAAGGGAACATATCTAGACCCTTTGAAAAGAAAAAACCTTCTAGTCTAGTTGAATATATGTCTCCAAATAATCAAATCCTAATTATCATCAATGTTAAATATTCTAAAAATTAAAAACTTAACTCACTAAAGATGATAAATGGAAACATTATGGTGTATAATCAAGGAAATGTGTGGTCCATTTTCAGAATGCTTGTCCATGAGTTTAGTCATGTGAGAGATGCTCCATCTTGAATTAAGAACTAATAAGTACATTTTAACTTTTTATTTTATAAATTCTCATCAGTTTATATTTTTTTTCAAAATTTTCCAATTCTTAAATACATTTTCCAATTCTTGTTATTTTTCTATTATTTTCTTTATAATTTTCTCTTTTCTTGAGTTATTTCCTTTATGTTGTATGGATGTTTACTATGTTTTTCTTAATATTATTACTTTTCATGATGTAGAATTCAACACTATGTGTTGGGTCTTTATCCTATGTTATCAAGATGATTAGCTATATAATTGTATAAAGTAGTGAGACCACATCTTTCAACACTCTAGCTTTATAAATAAGAGGTCTTTATGATGAAATAAATATGCTACTTCTCACATTATTCTAAAACTAACTAATGATCATTATGCCTTGAAGAAAGAGGGAAAGACCAAGTAGAAATGAAAAGTGTGTAGCCTCAAGGGGATTTGTTGGGTTCTCTTCTTGACTTCCTTCTTGAGACCTATGAATCCTCACAGAACATTTCATTACTCCTACTATCAACCATAAAGAAAGTATTTCAAAAAAAAAAAAAAGAGAATTGAAGAAAATGAAAAAGAGAGAGAGAGAGAAAAAAAACCAAAAAAAGAAATGACAAAAATTTAAAGCACACCTCTCTAAAGATCTCTTGGAATACAAGCACTAGTTATGGGGCTAAAAAGATATGCCACCCATGCCTAAAGGCACCCTTCTAACTAAGGCCCAAATTTCTTCCTCAATAATCTTTAAAACTACTTCCTTCTTTTCTTTTCTTCTTTTTTTAGAGTGATGTTCATTCTTTGTGGTTGTTGTGGACTCGTGATGATAGATAGGGAGGGACACATCAATGCAAGATCACTATTAATGGTATAGAATTGGTTTTAAACCTAGATAGATAGGCATGATGGTTATTTTAACCACAATTAACATAAGAATCTATTGTATACATGGTAAGGTACCTTACATCCCAATATTTGCAATACCTTCTCATCCCATTATTCATCTCACTACTGCATGTAATTATATGCCTAATGGTTTTGTAGAATATAATGTAGGATTCTAACCAAGGTAATTTTATGTTGGTTAGAATAAATGCATGATTTACATTTAACTTCTAAGGTATCCACAGACATCTATAGAAGTGGTTATGTAAGGGCATTATAGTAGGATCCTGCTTTGGCAAGGATCCACTTGCATGACTTTTGTTGATCATGGATCTAAGCTAAAACAACACATCTTCAAAAACATCATGGAAAACTTTTCTAAATTTATGCATGATTTTGAGACTCCTTCTCATCAATTTTGATTAAATATATGACTTTTATATTAAACTATCCTTCAAATTCAATCCTTTTTGATCATCTTGTGAACCAAACCTTTGGTTTTTATGTTCAACAACTTGTGAGCTTCTAGAGTTGAGCTCACTTCAGGTGGGGGGTAAGGATGGGACTTTTAAACTTTTTGAAATTTTAACATCTCATTTTTGAACATTATGATAACTAATAGTAAAGTAATCAAAATGACTTAAACAACTTAATGATTTTAGTTATTTCAGAGTCTTGGAAACATTATTTTGTAGTCACCTTAAGCCTAAATGCTGAATTTTTTCTAACTTCGAGCTAGCAAAGAATTTAGAAGTGTTAATCATTAAAGAAAAATTACAAAAGATAACATTGATCCTTTGGTGATTGTAGATGATGCTAAAAGGAATGTCTAAGATTGAAGGTATTTTACAAGGTAATATAAAGAGGCTAAGAGAAGGATAGAGGATGATATGACCATTGGGAAATAGCATATAAAATAATTAAAGCTCAACCATCACATGTTTGTGGCCTAGAAAACCATGGGTTGATGAGGAGAAATTTTAGTTAATCCTTCAAACAGTTATGCATGAAATAGAAGCATCAACAAAACAACCAAGGTTTAAAAAAATATTGCCACTAGCAATAACATGAAGATTAATCATTAGTAGATTTTTAAGACTTCTACATTCTTAAAAAATTAAATTTTTGTCTAGTCCTTTTTCCATGTTCTAGTGCATCCACTTGAATAACATTTTGTAATATGGCACTCTAGTTTTGTAATGATAGCCAATCTAGTCTTGGTCACCCCATAATTTTTGTAATAGAACTTTGTCCATTTATATATAACTCTATGATGAGCAGTGAGGTACCCCTACACCCAACCATACAAATCACAAAGCATTAACATGTGATTCGATCGAATTTTGTAGACTTTATTGTTTTTGGTGCACTAGTCTTCTAGGAAGTGAAGCTTGCCTTAAAGTTGTTCGTTGTCTTCCCAATTACACTTGTGATGTACATTGGTATGGTTAAGTGTAATTAATGAATTTGATTTTTATGATTTTTTATTTTATGATTTTGGTGTTTAAAGGGAGATAAAAGTAATTAGATTAACTAATTTAATTTAACTAATTAACTAGTATCTAAGCAGTCCTAACATAAGTATCCGGTCTTGCTTTCCACACAAATCCTAAACCCATGTATCCACTATTGGGTTACCAAGCACTACGCTACTAGGCATACCAAGCAATAATGCTGTTGGGATTACCAAGTGAATACATGTTACACTTGAAGTGGTCATACTTATGTGTTTAATTTGTTTGGCTTATCTTATTTAACTATTTTAATAGCTTAATTACTAGAAAAATTTAATAAATAATTGAAAACATTAAATGCATAAATAAAATATTTAATCTATCTAGAATGCTACAAGGTTTATCAGAAAGCTCATCTTTATTGCCACACATACTATTGTGCTTAGTTACAACAATGCTCAAATAAAGATCCGTACACTCAATGACTCCTGTTGTAGGCACTTAGGAGAAAAATTATAACTCTTAAATGAACAAACTACAAGAGCTTCACTTCTACTAAAATATTGATGCCATAAGTGTGGCTAGTAGGCATGTATTTATAGGAAAAAATGTAGACACCAAATTGATGGGGCCTTGTCGATGCATGATGCAATGCATCGACAAGGCCTCATTGACACAACAAAAAAAAAATATGACTCATCATATCCCCATGACTGAATGAAAACTCATCCTCAAGTTCTGTTACAAAATTAGAAATGTATGGGATTATTGATTGATCTTTTACAAACAAAATAGATTGAGTTGAAAAAAATGGGTGCCTGAGTCTACAGATCAACACATTACAAAAATGGTGGTGTTCATGACACAAAATTGAATACCATGACATGACTCTTCAAAATTGGATAGCACAGTCATTGATGAGATGAAGTTTGGTGGAGAAGATTAGATAGTCCTAGACATCGGTGGTTCCTAAGTTTTTGAGGAACCTTCATCAACTTCACGCACATGCAGTAGTTGAGGTAGCTGTTGCTATCTTGCTGCTACTACAAGTTTTGGTAGAAGATGGAAAGCATGCAACAGTGCTTTCATTTTCTCTTACTTAGTTTTAGGATCATGCACCATCCACATGGCTTTGCGAATGTGGGTTAGAATAGGCACATCCTAGGGACATTGAATTGTTGGAAACAACTCCTTTACATTGATAAACCAGGTAGCAAATTGTTAGCATTCATTGTTGAATGCTCTGATTGTATCCTTTAGCTCCTAGTAATCATTCATCCTTTTGGCAAGGTTCTCAGTAGTTGATCATTGATTTGTGAATCATGCTCTGAGAACTTCGAGTTCAACATTTGCAATCTTAAGCTTTTGCTTGGTGACTTTATGGTGCTTGAACTCTACTTGTATAACAAATATGAACTAGCCACTTGTTTCTCTAAATATGACCATGGTCATTTTATAGTTAGCATAGCTAGGTTCACATAGTGGAGATTGGCCAACTCCATGTACTTTGTCATTTTTTCTATTTGCAACTCCTTTAGGCAGATCTCCACTTTGTTGTAGGCATCAATCCCATCAATGATGGGTTGCCAAACTTCTTTTCCTTGTTGGAGTTACTGGAGAGCTTCATTTATTTTCACCTTCACCATTTGGATGTGCTTCTCGTTAACTTCCTTTTATAGGCCAAATTGGTCTCTATAGTGATTTTTGACTCTTTCAAACTTCAAGGCTTCATTTTTCTAGGTGGTGATCTCGATTGTAGACTTTTGGTGCAAGGCACGAACTTCCTCCATTGATAGATTTCAATTTTTTGTGGGCAATATCCTTAACTTAGTGTTCACCCTAGCAAGCTGCTCTTACTATTGATGAATAAATTCTTGCATTTGTTCCTTTTGAGCATCAACATTACGCAAGTGATGCTTCTATGTAGTTAGAGTCTCATTCTCCTAGTGCATTTGAGCCAAGTCCTTTTGAATTGAATACATCTTTGCTTCTACTATGGATTGGTTGAAGATGACCATTACTGCCTCATCCTTAGCCTTCCTAAATTGTTCTTAAAGCTATTGGAAAGCTTTCATTCTTGGTTATTGTTGCGCTGAGGATTGTAGGATTAGTAAGGTAGGCACATAATTCAAAAACCTCCTTGGCCAAGCATTGATTTTGTGCTTGAGCTATTTTGAGTTGTTCCTTTAGGATGATGCATTTTCCCCTTATGTCAAGAAGCTCTGACTAGGTTGTGGTGATTTTTTTCTTAAAATTGAAGATATTTGGAATTGGTTGCCCAGTCCCCACTAGTCGATCTAGGAATTCTTCATGATGGGCTACATTCAACTTTCTACTAACCATGCCTAGAGATGTCTACACATCTCAAAGTGTAGATACGTCAGGTACATAAGTTGCAGGTGCATTTAGTGCTTTGATGACATGGCTAGGAACCACTTTAGCTATTGTCTCTTATCCTTGGTGCTACATCACCAGGATAGTTGCCCCTTTACCTTCCTCCAAACATGCTAAGAATGTGGTGGCATTCCTAGAGATTTATAGGAATAAATGGTATTGAGATAATGACATCATCACCTCTCCGGCATTAGGGTTAGACCTCACAAGCAACTACATTCATTGGGTAGAGAATATTGATCCACCCCTCTCCATATGGCTGATTATTCAAGCCACCTCATTAAGGTAACTCATTTTTGGTTGGTACATAGATGAATCTACACTACTCGTCCCTACATGCTACTCTTACTCATGCAAGAGATACTCTCAGATTTTGCATGAGCACTCAATGGTTGTGTAGGCCTCTAGAATTGTTTCTTGAGTAGGCGGTGATGGTGAAAATGGTTCCTCTTCTTAATTTGTTGTTGGGATTATTGACTAATCTTTCACAAACAAAAATGACTGAGTTGACAAAAATGGAGTGCCTGAGTCTACGGATCAACACATTACAAAAATGGTGATGTTCATGACACAAAATTGAATACCATAACATGACTCTTCAAAATTGGATAGCACCATCATTGATGATGTGAAGTTTGGTGGAGAAGATTAGATCAGTGGTTCCTGAGGTTTTGAGGGACCTTTGCCAGCTTCATGCACATGCAATAGTTGAGGTGGCTATGGCTATCCTACTATTGCTACAACTTTTGGTAGAAGGTGGAAAGCATCCAATAGTGCTTTCATTTTCTCCTCATTACTTTTAGGATCGTGCATCGTCCACTTGGCTTTACCAATGTGGATTAGAATAGGCACATCCTAGGGACATGGAATTGTTGAAAACAACTCTTTTGCATTGATAAACTAGGAAACAAATTGTTTTCATTCAATATTGACTACTTTGACTGTATCCTTCAGCTCCTAGTAATCATTTAGATGTTGTAGGTGCATTTAGTGCTTCAACAACACAGTCAGCAACGAGTTCAGCTATCGTCTCTTGTTGTTGGTGTTGCATCACCAGGAAAGTTGCCCCTTCACCTTCCTCTAAACATGCTGAGAATGTGGTGGAATTCCTAGAGATTTATAGGAATAAATGGTATTGAGATAATGACATCATCACCTCTTCGGCATTAGGATTAGACCTCACAAGCAACTAGATTCATTGGGTAGAGAATATTGATCCACCCCTCTCCATATGGTTGATTATTCAAGCCACCTCATTAAGGTAACTCATTGTTGGTTGGTACATAGATGAATCTGCACTACTCATCCCTACACGCTGCTCTTACTTACGCAAGAGCTACTCTCAGATTTTGCATGAGCACTCAATGGCTGTGTGGGCCTCTAGCATTGTTTCCTAAGTAGGCAGTGATGGTGATAGATGATCCTCTTTTTGAGTTGTTGTTGGCATCTTTTCTTTCATAATTTTAGACCATGCGGCCAAAGAAGCATGCCTGATTGTGTCATTAGCATAGTGGATGATTCCTTCCCTTTTGTAGAGTTTTTGAATGAGGCATGGAAAGGGTAAGGTTTTCCTTCCACGTTCATTTTCCTGGAAATGCTTTTCAATCTCCAAGTAGATGAGTTATGGAAGGTTTATGGGAAATCTCCTACTTAGAGTGATGCATTCTCAGGCGAAGACGACAATCACCTTGTTGGGCCTCACCATTGGATTGAGGTGATAGGTTGTGATCTTAAAATAGATGCGCTCCACTAGTATGAGTGTGTTGTACTCCTTATGGTTGACCTCACAACACCATTGAGTCCACTTCTTTTTGGCCTCAAGATCACCTTTCATTGATAGCTTTGCCAACTATGTTCCAATGTCAAGCAACCCCAGTGCTTCTACAATAGCTTTGACTAAGTAGGACACTTAAATATCCTTGATCTTTATTATGGACCCTAGCCTTTTTTTATTCCAAAAGAGATATGCCTCTCCCATGTACAATTCCCCACTAGATGTGATGATGGGGCCATATGGGAGAGGTTTGTAGTTGTGTTTTGACATCTACTAGAGCTTTCTCTAGGAATGGCCCAAAGTATATTTCTTAAAAAACTAATTGTTAAATCTCTTGGGACCTAATGATGTTAAGGTAGGCTTGAGTCAAAGTGACTTCAAGCCTTCGCATGAGTCCTAACACTTCTCCTCACTGTGATTGTTCTGTGGGCACTTCTTCTTCTAGAATTTGTTGAAAAAATTCTAGATTCCACTTTGGGCTCCTCATGAAGAGGTCCCGTTACATGGGTTGCCTCTAGTGATTCTTGGGCTTGTTCTTGTTGGCCCCTTCTAACTTTGGGGTATTTCTCCCTCGGTTGAGAAGGTACTCTTTATTGTAGGTGCTTAGGTCTTGGTGCCATCTATAATCATAATAAGACCATGGGTTAGCAATTTTTGTGTAACATGAAGCAACTGGAATACCTTTATCTCTTTAGGATAGTTACACTTGGCTAAGTTGTGATTATCGCTAATTTAATTACTCCAATCCTTATTTTATTTATGTGTTACTATTAATAAGTCATGTTGAAGGTTGTTAAAAGGGTTAACTCTTGAAAAAATTGATATTTGTATATTGTTAAGGTTATTAACCCTTTGCAGAAGTTAGAAAAAGCTATACAAAATTTCATTAGAAACCTTAAGATTTTCAACCCCCATGATAAAGAGCATACCTCCGGTAGCTATAGGATCAAAGAATGGAGTGATTTGGACAAACAATTGGAAAGTTAAGGGCTCTAGAAGGTTTTGGGCTTTGAGAAATGGCAAAAAATCCTCATGTGTTATGAGGAAAATGACAAAAATTTCTCAGTGTGTAGTGGTATATATAGGATTTTTTCACTACATCGATGAGCCCTCATTGATGTAGCTATTGATCATCATAGATGACCATTGACTTTGGTTAAACATGCAAAATATGAAGAGTTTTGGAATGAAAATGGGATCAAATGAAAGCTCAAAAGGCTAAGAACAATATGAAAATATGAGAAGAGGGTGTTGGAGCTCATTAATTTAGAAAAATGGAGAAAAAATAATTCAAGGAATGAATGAATTAAAAGGGTAAGGAGCACTAAGCAGAATACCCAATGGAATATGCGAAAGATAGAATTGTAGTAATGTCTAAGGTAAGGAACCTTAACTAACCAAACCAAGAGTTATGCAAGTGGGTCCTCCCCATAGTAGGCTCATGTCCTTATTGCCCTTGCATAACCTCAACTAAGGAGTTCGTGGTCCCCATAGTTAATTAATGGTCATGAAACCTTAAGGACCAACCAAGAAGAATCTATTTAAGAACTCAAACACATTAGACCAAGAAATAGAGAATGACATAGAACTTAGTAGTGAGGTGAGTTATGGTAGCATTAATGGATGATGGACAAAGTGGAATGGAATTCTGAATTAAGGTCATCAGAAGTCCCTTGTGGAATTTGTGTTTAAAGTGACCTGAGAAGATTCATTCTTAGTCTAGAACAAAACCAACCACTTTCAATGACCTTGCATCATCACTCTAAGACTAGTTTGCCTACATGAGAAATAAGAGTGGTTTCAAAAAACAACCACAATTCCATAAAGAGAAGAAAAGAGAGAAGTAGGTGAGAGAGGGGCTTAGTTAGAGGGTACCTTCAAGCATGGGTGCATGTCTTTCTAGTCCCATAACCAGTGCTTGTAGCCCATTTATTTGTCTAAGGGGACCTTTAGGCATGGGTGCCCTCCTATTTTGTAGTTGCTCCATACAAACACCTTTGAATATTAATTTCTTATGCACATTGATTGCAAGCTTTGATGTATGTACTTTTTATGGACCAAATATTTTGCATGCAATTGCATTGATTATTGCCATATGTGATGCATAGTATACGCTTCTTCTTTATCTTGCCTAGTTCATTTTCTTTGGATATTTCTAGAGACAGATCCCTTAAGCCCATACGTGCATTGACTGTGCTTAACCAAGCTCTTCCCATAATGATGGGGAAGTCACTTTTGTAGTTTTTAGCCTTGACCACCAAAAAATCAGCAAGATAGGACCACCCACATGTTGTGGTTACAATGTCCTCTACTAATCTTAGAGGAACAGTAATTGACTAACTTGCTAAATCTAGAGGGATGTTGCTCTTCTTGAGAGGTGGTAGGTTCTAGGCCTTGTACATGTCATGGGAGATGAGATTAACTTTAGAACCAAAGTTAAGGAGAGCCTTACATGGCTCATTTTTAGTTATCTACAAGTAAATGAGTGGACTTCTTGGATTAGATCTTTTTGTGGGAAGATTGCCAACCTTGATCTAGTCAGAAATAGCATGAGTTAGCATCACAGTGCAAATTTAAGGTGGAACTTGGTTTGAAGGGCAATCAAAGGTATTTGATGTAGAGGATGATGGTATTAGAGATGTAGGATGATGAACTGTACTAGGTTGTGAGGGTTGGAGAGGACTGCATGGTCAAAAGAAGGATTTTTTTCTAGATCAATTATTTGAACCACTCAGCTAGAAAGCCGATTGTGAATGTGTAGCCCTTATAGTATTTTGTTGTTGTGGTTGTGGAGGAATCTCATCTTGCATGGATGGAGTAGGAGGTAACTAGGTTAAAGGTGAAGGTGTGTGTGTAGATGGATGTGGAGGATTATATGGATATGGGTTTTTTCCTTGAGTAGATGGTGAATGTGTTTGGTGGTACTTTGGAGGGTAATAGTGATGCTGAAATGAGGTATGACTTGTAGAGCTTCTTGGAGAGACAGGTTGCTAAACATAGTACCCATATAGATCTAGTTACCTATAAGGGTAGTACTGCCTTGGTAGTGGCATTCTCCATGATTGTGGTTGGTACCATTGTTGATATTGTTCATAAGGTTGTGCTGGAGCTCCACTTGGGTAGTAAGCTTGTTATTATTGGTGGAACTACCTTGGATTGCCTTGAGGATAATGCAATTATCTAGGTGCCTGCCTACATGCTAGTTGAGGATTTAATGCATACATCCTAGAATCTTGTAAGTGTGATACCATAGGGTAACAATCCTTCGGATGTTCGTATTAACAAATGTCACAATCAACATCATCCTTGGAGTTTGTCTCCACAACTTCCTCTATGGAAGTAGCTTTGTCCTTACCTCTTTGGTAGGCATGTTCAGCTTCTTTTTGTCTTCTGCGGTTATGATTACTATTTTGCTTTTTGGATTCTTTAGTAACCTTCATAGTAGTTTGAAATTTTTCATCCAAAGGGTCCCATAATTTATCAACCTTTGTGAAAATATTAGAAATATATTTTTGGATGGGAAAGGTTTTTCTATTTACCACTTCATCAAGTGGTGACTCCGCTTCATCACAAAATCAAACCTCCCATTTTTTGATGTAAGGATTCCTATTATACACTTTTGCACTTTCTCCTTTTCGTAGCTCATCTTCTTCTTTTTCTACTTACTTAATCAACCTTTGGATTTGATGAGCTCTTAGTTTACACACTCTTCCTTGGGCATACACCCCAAGAGTTCTTCTAGTTTCTAATTTGAGCACATCTATGATGTGGTGAAGTTGTTTCCTATGAGCATAACCATGACCAGGGCATTGGTGTAAGAGTGAATAGTATCTACCCATGGTAGCATCCAAGGGTTCATGTGTTCCCTATTTCCAGCCTTGGATTTTCCTTCCATATTAGACACTCTAGAGTACATATGGTATTTGTCATTAAATAGCTCCAACATGATACTCCATTGGTGAATGGGTTTTAGTTCCAAGGACTAGTACTAGCTTTCAGCTTCCTTGATGAGTGTCCTAGGAAAGAGCTTGAGTTTCTACCATTCATTTTCTATGTTTTGTAAGGCAAAAGCATCATGGAAAGCTTGTAGATGTGTCTATGGATTAGAGGTGTATCCCCCCTCAAATCTTAGAATATTATTCATGTTTAAGTGCTTGATCCTAGTATCTTTCATATGCCTAGTTGGAATTCTAATTGCCTTTGAAATGTTGAGCATACTTCAAGTTGCTAATAGAGGTTCATCATCATCATTGTGTCAATGATGCCAATGATGGTTTCAACCACCCCTTTGGTTTTGGTGGCCTTCATGGTCACTGTAGTCTCATTGATCACCTTCATCACAATTATTTCGATGGTAGCCTTTATGAGAATTAGAAGATGAAGAGAAATGTTCAAAATTAGATGAAGAGGATGAAGAAGAAGGTGGACTACCATTGCCACCACCACTGCGGTGTCCTCCATCACTTTTTTGCTCATTACAACCACCTTCCTTAGATCCCATGCTATTGTGATGCTTGTTCGAGTCCGTACCTTGGCTATCACATTTTCCTAAACCTAGTTTATGAATAGTGGATCCCAGGTTCAGGGTTGCACCCTCATTATCAATAATAGGGGGTGCAAAATCTTCATGTTGAGAACCTTTAGGAAGAGGATCCTCATTGTTAGCTTAGTTTAGCAGGAACAAGGGATTACTAAAGTGTTTTTCCTCTATAAACTCATGGTTCTTTTCTTGGTGTTGTTCTTAAATATGTTGTGTTTCAGTGGGATGATAATCTTGAGTGTCATAACCATTCACAATGTATTTTTTGTGAAGATTTAAGATGCCCAACTTCTTAATAGTTTGAAGCAACATCCTAGGTATAGATCGATTGGGGGGCAAGATGATGTTGTCCTCCATATCATGCCATTGTAGCTATTCATCTTGATGTAGGATGAATGTGAAGTTTGGTCCATACTCATCTAGATGAGTATATACCACTTTGCACTCCTATGGAGCTAATGGTTTGACCTCTTTGTGTTTGTGGAAAGAAGAAGACATTTTGCAAAACGAATAAAATTATCAGTGTGCTTAGTAATTTATATGTCATTAAGATTGATGTTGACCTTTATTTTGTCCAGCAATATAAATAATGTTCACTAATCCTAGATAGAACACATTTCAACAAATGGAGTCCCCAGCAATGGTGCCAATAATGAGTGGTAAGGTACCCCTACACCCAGCCATATGAATCATAAAGCATTCACATGAAATTTGATTGAATTCCATAGACTTTATTATTTTGAGTGCACTAATCTTCTAGGAAGTGAACCTTTCCTTAAAGTTGTTCGTTGTCTTCCCAATTACACTTGTGACGTACATTGGTATGGTTAACTGTAATTAAGGTATTTAATTTTTATCATTTTGTATTTTATGGTTTTGGTGTTTAAAGGGAGATAAAATTAATTGGATTAACTAATTTAATTTAACTAATTAACTAGTATCTAAGTAGTCCTAACATAAGCATATGGTCCTACTTTCCGCACACATCTTGAACCCACATATCTACTACTAGGTTACCAGCACTACACTACTAGGTGTACCAAGCAATAACATTACTAGGATTACCAAACAAATATGTGTTACACTTGAAGTAGTCATACTTATGTGTTTAATCTATCTAGCCTATCTTATTTAACTATTTCATTAGCTTAATTATTGAAAAATATTTAATAAATAATTGAAAACATTAAATGCATAAGTAAAATATTTAATCTATCCAGAATGTTGCAAGGTTTATCAGAAAGGTTGTCTTTATTGCCACACATACTATTGTGCTCAAGTACAACAATGCTCAAATAAAGATCCATACACTCAATGACTCTTACTGTAGGTTCTTAGAAGAAAAACTTTAACTCTCAAATGAAAACACTGCAAGAGCTTCACTACTACTAAAATCTTGATGCCATAAATGCAGCTGGCAGGTGTGTATTTATAAGTGAAAAGAAAACACTACATTGATAGGGCCTTGTTGATGCATGATACGATGTGTTAATGAGGCCTCGTTAATGAGGCCTAGTTGATAAGGCCATGTCAATGAGGCCTCATTGATGTAGCTAACAAAATTGTGACTCATCAGTTGAGGAAAAGCTTTTAGTTAGTCATGGTAATATGATGAAACCTAATATTTTGGGCAGTAGAGTCATGTGGATATGATGAAGCATCATTTTGTCAAGTGTATTAGTTGGTTGAGATATCACAGATGCTATACTACAAATACTACATCATAGATGCCACATCACATCTAGATCAATGCATCTTAGTTGGTTGCTACATTATAGATGTTACATCGCATCTACTATATCTTAGATGCTATATCACATTTGCTATAACTTAGCTATGTTGATGCATCCCCATTGACATAACCAAATGAGTTAAAAAATCCTTGTCAATTCATTGCCTATATTTTCCTATAAATATGTAAGCTCCTATTGCAGATTTGATACCATTTGATCAATAGTGTAGCTAAACATTTGTAGTTTTCTTTTATAATCTTAGCAAATAATTAGTGAGTGCCCACAATGTGGATTTAAGTTTATTGTAAGATATCTTATTAAAATGGCCTTGTACTTGAACACATTCCATAAATAACAATAAGATCAAGATTGATTTGTATTCATTTTTGCACTTTAACTTAGAATAGGTTTACTTTCAATGTAATTTACTTTTTATATACTTAGTTAATAATTACATTTCCATGCAAGTTAATCAATTGCTAGAATAAGTGTAACTAGTTTTAAGCATAACTATGTATTCATTTGGTAATCCTAATAGCATTATTTCTTGGTTTTCCTAGTAGTATTATTGCCTGGTCTGCCTAGTAGCATAACACTTGGTAATCCCAATAGTGGATAAGATAGTTCAAAACATGTATGGCAACTTGGGAATAGATTAGGATAGTCTTGTATTTAATTTTATTATTAATTAGATTAAATAATTAATTTATATGTTATTATTCTATTAGTTTAGGTCCCAAAAACATCAATAATCATATGCCTCAATTTGGACTCAACCATTTATGGTAAAGCTACTACTAGTCTAAGTGAGAAGATAGTAACCTATGATTAATGCTTAACAATCTAGATACCATGCTAGTTTTATCTACAAAATTTGACCTGATTACCCATGAATGCTTGTGATTAATATGGTTGGGTGTAGGGAAGACCTACCATTCATCAATTATATTAACTTATATCAACATAAATCGTTTATCATTTTCTTGGACCTTATGATCTCTTTGATCACAAAACTTAACATAGGAGTAAAGTAGGTTGATGTTAATTCAAATTATCAACATCATAAGTCTTTCATGTTATTAAGGACAATAAAAGTAAGAAGTGTAATACTATGCATAAATATTAAAACTATAGCATCTCATTTTATCATTTTCAAATCCATGAGTAGATGACACATAGCTTCTAAGCATTTACAAACTTGGGAAATTTAATTAATACATATTTCAAACCTCATTAAATTTATTTAGATTGCACAAGGTAAGCCTGTTAAGCTTATTGCATTCAAAATAATATGTGAATTATGGTTCTAATCATATTATATAATTTTTTCAAATATTCTAGTTTGATTATGTTACTTTGCATTTTGAATTTGTTTATTTTTGAATACCTAAGACTTGTATGTCAAATTTAATATTATGTAAAATTTGTTTTAGGGGTAAAACTTTAGAAATCCTACTTTATATAGTTTTTTGCAACAACTATTTATAAAAATTATTTGTAATAACAAAGGAAAGAATAATCACAAAGTTCATTCAAAAGGAAGCATAATAATAAGACACTTACTCTATAGTCTTTTGAGAATACAATCTCAGAATCACTATCATCATTGCCACTACTAGCACCATAGTTCAAGATTTGTGATGGATCCTTCCATGGTAAGGGTTCATCCTCCATTTTGAGAAAGACCTCAAAAAAAAAGTAAAGATTCATTTAGCCTTGACAACTTCTTATGAAGCAATGAAAAAAAGTCATGAAGCTTTGAGCTATTACTAACAAAAGAGAAATATGCCATGTATTTGGATTTCAAAAATTGATGTTTATTATCACTATTTTGATTTGAATTTGGGTATGGAACCAGGGGATAGAGGCTTTTCTATGGAGTTGAAGAGATTTTGCTTGACTACTTTTATGGAGTTTGCAATGCTAAAGGATCAACCTCCAATGGAAAATTTGGTTTGTACTTATAATAATGTCTAGTTCTTCTAGTTTAGAAAGATTTAGGAGTCTCTATAAATTCAAAAAATATTTTTGAGACACTACTTTTAAATGATGAAAATTAATTTTGCACTCAAGAAAGTTCCTTTTCCTAGACATTAGTTGATTGAGTGGTTCAACAATAGAAAAGACTAAACTAAACACCCATTGCTAGAGTACTTATATCATAATTAAAGATTTCATACTTTAGCTTAGTTAAAATTATTGATTGTCATGTATGAATTTAAGATAGGAAAAATCCCATTTCATGACCTCTACTCAACCTATCCTACATCCTAGTAAAGGAAGGTAGTTGTGTGAATTGGTTCTTCATTCTTAAGAATGAGCTAAATAATCATGCATTTGCATACTATCATACATCTTTGCCACCTTTTTTATAAGGTTATTTTCTCCCCATATTTTTTAGATTCTATCAAAATTCCAAGTTCTTTGATGTTTCCATGATGGTGAAAAATATAAATAAACTTATGTTATCCAAATTGTTTGTTGGGTTCTTTTCTAAGGAAAAACAAAGTGTAGGGAAGCTTCCCTCACTAAAATGGTCTCAAGAAGTACAAAAAGAGGGGTGGGATGTGCTTGAGAGTAATTATTTATCACCATTCATGATGAGAATAATTCTCCACCACTATAATTTTGAAAATAATGTTGCTTATTTTGAGTTAACCATTAACTTCTTTAAAACTTCAATTAAGAGCTCAGTTCAAGAAACTTTGATTAATGAGGTAAAATGAAAATATAGTAAAAGAATTGATGAAAATGACTTTAGACAAATTAGGTATAAAGTTATAAAGGATATCAATCAACTAGCCTAGTCATATCCCATTACAATAATTAATTATCTTCTTTATGATTTGATGATTTTAAATTACCCCATAATAGGTTACCACTTTAAGGCTAGAATTGTTGGAATGTTGTTGAATAAAGACAAACAAGATTTTTATCATGATCTATCACAAAATGAAAATTTGAATAAATATTTAAAGAAGGTATATGAAGATAAAGAAAGACATGCTATAAAATGTGATTAATAAATAGGTAAATTCACTTTAACTTTCTCCATGATATAATAAAAATCAAGAATTTCATTCATAGCCAATAGTTATGGAGTAATAAGCTCTAACAAAATTTCTTATTAATAATCATTTTAAATAAGCATTGTTTGACTTAAAACAAGTATTATTCTCAATTAGCAAATTAATAATTTAATAGTATAATGATGGTGAATACTTTACTTTCTTAGAACTAAACGTGTTATGACTTATTTTGGTCAAGAAGTTGTTTTGAAATCTTAGAAAGAAGCAATAGAGATGTTAGGGGTATTATCTCTCTCAAAATATATTCTAACATAATTATAAAATGTAAACACCTAGATCTAAAACATAATTTTACAGAAACTAATAAAAAATTAAACTTCATTGTCAACTATGAAGGTATCAAATGGTTAATTATAAGCAAGAAAACTTTTAAATAGTTATCATCATTTAGCAAAAGAGTCTTTATTTATATTTAATAGATTCTCCAAAACACTAGCCAATGATTCTCCTATTAACTCAAGAGTGATATCCTTCACTATAGATTTGGATGCAAGCAACTCACTTGATAATGTTGATGTTACATTAGGACTAGGATTTGAAGATTTGTAATCTATACTAGGCTTCTTTTCTTAACTTTATTAGACATTGCTTATAATAAAGGTGGACCAATAGTGGGAATTATTGGTATTTCATGTCCTAGTTGAACATAATAAATCTTTATAATGAGTAGTGAAGTCATTAGTAACTATTTAATATTGGCATTTCCTCACTATGACATTTAATCTCTTCTTTATCTCATTAAAGGCCACTACTATATTAGACTTCTACACCATTGGATCAATAGTTTTTAAGCACTATCTAAGTATTGTAAAAGTATGGATTTTCTCTTTTTTGATATATATTTTTCATTTTCAATCTCTATTATCTTCATCATCAGTTCTTAAACTTTGTTAACTAGTTTAAGATTAGTATTGGATTATGTAGAAATTGTTGCTTACGTTAGGTCTTCTAGGTCATTGTCTTGCTTATGAGCCAACTTCAAGGCATCACCTACCTCTATTTTATACTTATAAAAGACTCTAGTATATTTCTCTTTATCCTTCTATGCTTGTTTCAAATATTTATTGAAACTATCATTATATTCTAGAGCATCATTAAAGAATTGTTTATTCGTATTTAGAATTATTTCAAAGACCTTATCCTTAAAGTACTAGCCTATCATGGTAAAATTTAATATTAACAAATCATAGAGTAGATCATTACTTACTACAATGGGATAGAAATTGGCCAATTGATTAATACCCTTTATCATCATGGCCTTGATGGTTTTTGGATAATTATCATCATCAACATTTTTGAATATATTTTCAAGTGGACTCTTTGTATAATGGTTTTTGCAAGTGAAACTTCTTCATTGAAGTGTTAAAAAAGTTCAGTGGGTAACCTTGTTCTCGAACTTATAGTCATACAAAATCATTTTTAGAATAGATGATGATAGATAGTCACTTTCAAGTACTTTCCAATCCTCTATCTAAACTCTTTCTAGCAACTTCAATGAAGGTATTGTTATGATGTTTTCTCTTCTTTTTAGAATGCTTCATTAAGTAATTTAGATAAAAATTTTTTATTCTTATTCTTTACAATTTTTGGGACATTTGGTAACTTTGAATTATTAAACACTTTAAGAAATGTATGAAGAAGATGACCATATAAGAAATATGGTGAGGAGAAATGATAATAAGCAAGTGCCTAAATTTTGACTCCTTGAGGATATAAAGCCAACACACTCAACTACCTACTTTCATAGAGTAGCCTCAACAGAGGTCATGAAATTAAATTTTTTCTATTTGATGAATCAAAATTTTCCAGGCCTTGATATCAGGTATGTGATATCGAGTACAAGATATCAGGTACCCGATATCTCAGCCTAGATACGATATCGTATACACAATATCGTGATTCTTGTGTTGGCCTATAAATATAGCACTCAGGAACACGGGGAGTTTTGTGAAGTATTAAGGTAGATTCTTTTTGTTAGTTTTTAATTAGTTTCAGTTCTTTCCCCTGTGCATGCCTGTAGTGTGATGATTGTAATTTTATAGAACCTTTGTTCGAGTGTGACATACTTGGACACACACAGGACCGAAAATAAAGATCAAGATTACTCCATCATTGTAGCATCCACTTAGCTTTTAATTACTTTAATTGTTAATTGTTATTTATTGTTTTATTTGTTAATATTTATTTATCATCATTTATTATTCATGTTGTTAAATTCAGAATGAGTATGACTTAATCACAAACATTTAAGTGTAACTACTTGGTAACCTAGTAGCATATCTAGGAGTGCTCAAGTAATGTGTGCTTGGTAATCCTGGAAGTAGTACATGAGGTCCAAGATGCATATAGATGATTAAAGAAGGATTCTCATTGCACTTAGGGTTAGCATAGATTTCATTTTCCATTTTCCATTAGCTTAATTAAGATTGTTCCCCATTGTCTCTAGGAGTAGCATTAGTTTAGGATCCCATCATTCACCTCACTCTGGACTAAATCATACGTGAAAAAGAAAATACTAGTCTAGGTGAGAAAATAGTGAATTGCAATCAATGTGTAACTATCTAGATACCACAACTAGTTTGTTTGCGGAGTTCGACTAGATTGTGCGTACATGCTCATATTCATATGGTTGAGTGTAGGGGTACCTTGCCACTCATCAATGGCACTATTGCCAGGGATGGTGCTAGTTATTTAGATTAGTTACATCATCCAAGATCACTGTAACAAAGCCTTGATGATATATATTTTAGAAAGAAAGTAATTACAAATAAGTCACACACAATTCACAACAATGTCTCTCTCACAAGACTATGATAATGCAAAAAATAGTCAGGCAATTCATTGGATAACCAACAAAATATATGATGATGAAGATGAAGTTTGGAGTACTCAATCTTATGCAAGGATCTCCTATGTTCATGAACATCCCAAAGATACTCAAGAACTCTTATCATCGAACTTTGACACCTCTAGTGAGGATAGGACATCCCATAGAATGAGGGGGCCCGTAAGGCCTAGGACCTTATCAATGGTTAATAAGAATTTATCCAAGGATGATTGGGAGACTTACAAAATTCATGACAAGTCTACTAGTTCTTTCTCTTTCTCTACTCCTTTGACGTCAAGTCATGACATGGGTGACCATTTTTCAAGGGGTCGATGTAGAAATAGAAATCGAACCCATTGGCAAAGCCAAGAACACTAACATGAACAAGGACAAAATCATCCCAACTCACCAACTCATAACCTACCTAGTGATGATGAACTGCTACTAACCAGTAAGAGCCTAATGCATATACAAGAGGTTGTTTGAATATCCCGTAGGCATCACAAGGAAAGCCATCTACCCAAGCTTGATTTAAACAACTTTCCTATGTTCTTAGCAGGCTATGATTTAGATCCGCAACATCATTTACAAGCCTTGTATGACACCTATGCATGGAAAAATATTGATAATGGGTGGAAAAAACTTAAGATCTTTTCTATGACACTCATTGGCCAAGCAAAAGTATGGTATAGGTCTTTAAAGCTGAAAACAATTTGAAGTTGGCCGACAATGGCAGAGCTCTTCACTGAAAGATATCAAACCTATGCAAGAGTGTCAGCCTTGAGGATACAAATCCAAGAGTGGAAACAAGGGCAACATGAACCCTTGAACATGGTCTTGGAAAGATATTATTCATTGTTAAAAAATTGCCTAGGCCATGGGTGCTCCAAGAAAAGGCTAATGTATCACATCATGGATGGGCTCCGTAATGAAACAAGGGATACCCTAGGGATGTATGCCCTAGGTCAACTATATGAGCTACAAACCCACCAACTCTAGGAGCTTATCAAAGGTGTAGCAAAAGAAGAAGAAGTAATAGCTAAATGGGAGAATGTTGAAAGATTTCAACAGGACCAAAATCTCAAAATAACAAAGCTCCATGAAGAGGAAAAATCAACTCATCTCATGGAGGTGGAATCATCTTTTTCAATAATATAATCACTACAGGAAGATAAGGTAAAGATCAATAAGATGATGGAATGGGTACATGAAAAAAATGGAGAATATGCCAACATTATTAGAGGAGGAATCATGCCAAATCAAGAAATAGGAAAGAATATCACTAGACAATTGAAAAGAAGGGTTGAAGAAAATAAGGATAGGCGCTTAACTGCAAATCATACGTACCAATGTGACATTTGCCTGTATGATCAACCCAAAGGCCAATGCCCAATCTTGTCACATTTAGATGAGCATTGGGAAGGAATGTTACATCCAGACTTCATATAGAAATGTTGTATTCAACCCTAGTGGAAAAACCCCCAGTTGTGGGGAAGGCCACTGTCAAACTGGTCATACCTTTCATACCATCTGAACCCAAGTACTTATTATGTTTATCATCTCATTTCCCTAACTAGGTCAACATCCTCTACTTCACCTCATTGTTATCATTCTCTTGAGTACTATCAACCCATGTCCTCTCCAACAAGATCACCACCTCATGTTCCCTACACTTCTTCTCACTCTCAATATTCTCATCCTTCACCTCCTTCCACATCACCACTAATTGTGCTAGAAGGTTTTGTACCACAACACCAACCCACAAATGTTACTTATGCTACTATTTTCAACAGTAGTGGAGGTTCTCCACAATGTTGAAAGTATCCTTTCTTTACGCATGACCATAGAAAGAGATAGCATAGGTTCAAAACCACTGCATCCTCCAACTCAGCACAAGTTCAATGCTATGATGCATCTGCCTCCTCAAACTCAATGTCTCCTATGACTCTATCTAGGCCATTAATTAATGCTCCAACAACCATGTGGCCCAACAAATATAACCACATAGGAAGACATATTGATCCTTGCATACCATCTTATGGTCATAGGTGCCAAAGTGGATCAACTCCTTATCACATGACCACATGTTATAGTTTGCCCCACTATGACAACTTTAATCAAGTGCGTGAATCCCAATTTGGGTACATTCCAACCACCACATCAAAACACCTACAATGATTTAGATATGACCATACCCTAATATTTCCAACATTCTTGGATCTAAATTTTTCATTTATTAATTCTAGCCATACTCAAAGGATTAGTTATGGGGGATATCCTCCATTCTAACAAGCAGAATCAGTAAATTTTTTTCCTTTTCTTTGATTTTACAATTTTTTGTTTTCTTGTTCTTCATTTTTAATTTGTTGTTTTATCTTTTTAAGGGTAATCTCATTGGTAAATAAAATACTCATGTGACTCATCAGTTAAGGTGTTATCCTATGCTATCAAGTCTCAGGTCATTAATTATTTGAACAATGAGCCCACAACATCCACCCACCCATTCTATTAATAATAAGAGGTTTTACTCTAGGTACGATGATATTCTTATCATCATTACAACTTAAAGTAATTTTGTGTTCATTATGCCCGAAGTGAAGAATGATGGACTAAGAGGGATTGGGTAGGGTGTAACATCAAGGGAATTTGTAGATTCTCTTTGGTGACATTTGTATGTGCTATCATGCAGCTTGGTTGTACTCAAATCCTTGTAGATCTAATGAAAAATGGGAGTAAGAGTAATAAAGGCACTCAAGAAAGAACCTCAATGCTGTTCTGGGGGTTCCACTGGAAAGACATGTACCCATGCCTAAAGGTTGGTGGCTTCTCTGATTTATTATTGGAAAGGACAAAGTGCCAAAGTAGCTAGAAGAAGAAGAGAAGAGAAGAAAAGTAAACTAGCAAAGAAAAGATCAAAGAAGAACGTGCTGCAAAGAAATTCCAAATAACTCCTTCCTTGGAGAAAATTCCAAGTTATTGTACGCTTTGCTGTTATGATGCTCTTATGGTTGTCCATTGTTGGATGAAACAATGCGATGTCACTGATTAGAGGCATGGACTTGGTCTTGATCTTGGAGCCATAGGCTAATGACACATTAATCATGTCCTACACTTAGGATTCATTGTGCTCAGGGTTAGTTACCTCACATCCTAATATCTGCAATCCCTTCTATGATTTGTCTCATCTCACTGTCCATGTATTTTTAACTTGTGTCTTGTGTAGCATAGAATTCATACCTCATTATGGTGGTATCTACATGTGTGTGTTTTGTTGCATAGGTGTGGATTGCATTTAACCCTTCTAGTGCCTACAAAAATTTCAAGGTATGGTTACACAAGGGCATAATAGGTTGGAACCTGCTTTGGGGAGGATCCATTTGCTTGACTTTTGTAATTTGTACTTGTTGCACACCACCACATCATTTTATACCCTCCAAGTACTTCCTTGTCAAATCTATTCTTTCCTTTGTCATCATTTTATTGAACATTCCTCAGAACCATTACATGTCCTTTTATGTGTTACCTAAATAGATCAGGTCTGACATTAAACTTTTAGGGAAACTTCCTTGAAAAATATCTAACTCTAGAATCACATTAGGTAATGAATTAAACATTTATTAAAGGTAATGAGTAAGTTAAGATAACTAAATTTCTTTAAACAACCTTACTAAAAATTGATCCTTGTGTGATTATAGATGGCCCCTAAAATAGGATAGCAAGGAGGAGTTTCTCAAGATGCAACTAATGCTCAAGAGGAGGTAGAGGCCAAGGACCTCATGTAGAACATGCGAAGTAGGAGGCATAATCATTCAACATCCATCAGAAAACTCTTATCACTGCATAATATAGCCAAGAAAAAGGTGGAGAGGTTAGGGCCTGAGCCTATGAAGAGGAATGAAAGCTATTTATGGCATGGTATGTCAAGGCCAAGCAAGTGTTTCCACAATTGCTATGTCCATGAGAAGCACTGACTCCATCAAACATTGGAACATCAGCATGGATGGCTCATGATCCTTAGATAGAAGAGGAGAAACTTCAAGTGCTTCTTTAATGGTATCAATCTTAGAAGCTTGGAGCTTAGGATAAAGGAAAGGCATCCATGGAGGAGCCACCACCACTGGGAACCACATGATTTCCACAAGTTTTGTATTTTGGGTTTGTGTCCAAATTTTGTTTAATCCCACACTATGGCATGAAATAGTCCATGGTCATTCAATAATCCCATACCTATCCACTGTTTATAATTGAATGAACTTGTTCCTCACTTTGTTTGACTCGTGGATGAGTTTTTATTCAGTTGTGAGGGTATGATAATCATGGTTTGCTGAGCCCTAATATTAGGTACATGATATCGAGTACAAGATATCAAGTACCCGATATCTCAGCCTAGAAATGATATCATATACATGATATTGTGATTCCTGTGTTGGCCTATAAATATAGCACTCAGGAACATGGGGAGTTTTGTGAAGTCTTAGGGTAGATTCTTTTTGTTAGTTTTCAATTAGTTTCAATTCTTTCCGCTATGCATGCCCATAGTGTGATGATTGTAATTGTACGGAACCTTTGTTCGAGTGTGACATACTTGGACATGCACATGATTGACAATAAAGATCAGGATTACTCCATCATTGCAACATTCACTTAGCTTTTAATTACTTTAATTGTTAATTGTTATTTATTATTTTCTTTGTTAATATTTCTTTATCATCATTTACTATTCCTATTATTAAATGTAGAATGAGTACAACTTAATCACGAACATTTAAGTGTAACTACTTGGTAACCTAGTAGTGTATCTAGGAGTGCTCAAGTAATGTACGCTTGGTAATCCTAGTAGTACATGAGGTCCAAGATGCATATAGATGATTAAAGATGGATGTTCATCATAGTTAGGGTTAGCATAGATTTCATTTTCCATTGTCCATTAGTTTAATTAATATTTTTCCCCATCGTCTCTAGGAGTAGCATTAGTTTAGGATCCCATCATTCACCTTACTCTAGACTAAACCATATGTGACAAAGCAAATACTAGTCCAAGTGGGAAGATAGTAAACTACGATCAACATGTAACTATCTAGATATCACAACTAGTCCATCTGTGGAGTTTGATTGGATTGTGTGTACATGCTCGTATTCGTATGGTAGAGTGTAGGGGTACCTTGCCACTCATCACTATCTTTTATGGATATCTTATAGGCAATAGCTTTTGCTAAGCTAGAACATGACATCTTCAATTAAGGGATTACAACCTCTAGCAATGACAGTGGTATAGACCTTATTTTAGTCTTTTCAAGTCATAAAACATTTGACCAGTTGATGGCTAAAGGATGTCACTTTCTTTAGTGAAAAGTTCGCCTTCACCATCTAGAAATAGAATCATAAAAACCTCTTTTGAAATCTTTCAAATCATAAAATTTTTTAAAACTAGAAAATAAGCTAGCCATCATAATAAGTTTTACCAAACCAATAGCTAGTCTGTTGGCACCAAAAATTACATGAATGTAGTTAAACTTGATCTTTCCAATTCCATGAAGAAACCATTATCTATGAATTTCATCATTAAATTTAAGTCAAAATGATAATATTAAACAGTGACCCATAGTACCAAATATCTACATATTCCTACTTGATCAATAGTAAGTTGAACCTTCATGAATTATTTGCCACACCTTCATAATGGACTAACATTTCAAAGTAGACTCAAATTTTATTGGTAACTTTCTTCACTGTAGAGAATGATTCCTCACCATGGAAATATCAATGTCAAGGCTTAGCCTACAATGCCAATAGTGGTGATGGTGATGGTGATTTAGAAATTTCATGATTTGAAGACTCTAGAAAAGGCATCATCATGTTGCATTTTCTCTTTCATTTGATTTGTGAATGTCCTCTTCCTCTTTCACCATGAGATATTTCACAAACATTTGTTACAAAAGTTCATGAAATTTATGGTTTCAACAAGTTATCATAAAAACACATGAAATAGAGGTTATGAAAACTTAAATTTCTCCCTCAAATCATGCATATTTAAGATTTAATAGGTTTGCAATCTAGAATATCAAAAATAATTCAAAATATTTCACAAAATTTTACATTAGAATAAAAATGCAATTTTCACTCTATTCCCCATGAAACCTATAAGAGGATTATTACCCAGAGCCACAATGCTCATTTTACCAAGTGAGGTTCCAGGATGATTAGTGGATGAGTGAAAGCCTAACCTCTTTAAGTGGCTATATCTAGACTTAAACTCAAGCATTCAACTTGAGAAACAAACATCTTATCATCACTGCTTATGAAACTTACAATAACTTAAATGAAAAATGATTGTTCAACTTATATTGAATAATTTTAAATGATTATTATTGCAGCTTAATGCTCATAACAACAAGATTCACCAATTTCTAAAGTGTTTAAAGCTCTAGATAATTTACTTGTGATTTTATAAAGGTAAAAATATGATTTTATAGTTTTGGTATATATACCAACCATAGCATTTATTAGATCTACTTACTAAACAATTGTGTTGACCTTATGGTGTTAATGATAATAATCAATATAAACTACTTTTGACATCATGTTATGTTTTATGATAGAGGAGATCATAAAGTTCAAAGAGATAAACAACAAATTATGTTGATATAAGTTAACATTTAAATTTTTAATTTTAACCACATCATAGAGAGATAAATATCATGGTGTTAATTTTAATATATTACATACCCTCTAAATATTGTAAGACATAGTAAGAGATGTGAGTCTAGGTGATTGGTCAATCTTGTGTGTGGTTCAAGGGTACTAGATACCAATATCTAGGAGTATGTATAGTTATAGGAAAACTATCATAAGATTTAAAAAATAAATAATAATTAGTTAAGAATAAATTAACAAATAATTTAGGGTAAAAAAACTATTAAATATAAATAGTAGACATCACCATGATGGTGCAAACATAAACTCATAGTTTTACTTAATATAGATCTTATTTTGAATGTTAATCTTGATAGAACATACCAAATCCTAAACAAAAATATGGTGCAGAAGAAGCCTTCTATGAGTAGAAGAAAAATCATGATGCCAAAGTGGTAAAACAACAAGAATATGTGATCATTGATGAATTTATTACTCATTATAAAGAAGTGTTAAGTTTATTAGTTGAGTTAGGTCATGACATTGCTACCATTCCAACCATGAGTCCACCAACACTTGAGGCCATATTTAATAAGATCAATGAGCAAGTTCATAAGCATTCTAATACTATTAAGAAAGAAATGTATCTTGCTCTTGATGTTCTACCATCATTAACTGAAGTGTCAGCTTTTGAGTCTGTGATGAAAGATACTACTCTCAAATCTAGAGGAGAATCATCATCTAACATGTTTGATCACATGATAAGTGTAGATATATACTCATTTTCTAAATCATGATATTGTTAAAATATTTTCTTACTTCAATTTCATTGTGTTAACATCTTCATATTTTATCATGATAAGCTAGTTTTCTTTCTAAATGGTTTATAAATTATAATTTTTTATATAATATATTTTGAAAGAGATGATGCCTCTAACATCTCCAGCTATTCTTTCTATCATTGTAAAAGAACTTTAGAGCCAACATAATTTATGACATATTTAGTTCTAAGGAAGGACATGCTTACTATCATTACTATATTCTTTATTTCTTCTCTACTGATCAAGAATAATATCATTTTTAAAGTTAAATGTTGCTCTCTTGAAATTATTAATATAAGTAATAAATGGTGGAGTAGACCCTATGTCCAACCATATAGATCATAAGCATTCATGCATAATCTAGTTGATTTTGTGGACTTGGGCTAGAACAATGTCCTAGATAACTAAGCATTGGATTGTTGATCATTGTTTCCCCAGTCACAACTTATGTTAGTTTGAGTAGTATGGTTAAGTATCAATAAGGCATAGGATGATTTTATTATTATTTTAAAATATTAAAATATTAAAAAATAAAAGTATTAAAATATTAAACTAATTAACTATGAACATAAAGGAGGTCTAAACTAGCCTAAGCATTAATCATCAATTCTCACTTTCCACACACATCTTGAACTTATACTAATGTCATTGGGTTATAAAGTGTCCACTATTGGGTATACCAAGTATTCACCACTAGTGATGAGTGGTGAGGTACCCCTACACTCAACCATACGAATATGAGCATTTCACGCACGATCCGGTCGAACTCCATAGACGGACTAGCTATGGAATCTAGACGGTTACTTGTAGATTGCAGTTTGCTGTCTTCCCACATGGACTAATATTAGCTTTGTCACGTATGGTTTAGTATAGAGTGAGGTGTATGATGTGTTCCTACACTAATTCTACTCTTGAAAATGATGGGAAATAATATCAACTAAACTAGGAGAGAGAGTGTGTATGAGAGAGAATCTAAACTAGCCTAAGTGCAATGAGCATCCGTTCCTCAATCATCCATACACATCTTGGACCTCGTGAATGACTACCACTAGGATTACCAAACACATGGCCTAGGTACGCAACTGGGTTACCAAGTAGTCACATTTGAATGCTCGTGATTAAGTCATACTCATTTTGCTTTATTAGGAGATAAGGGTAGAGAGATATTAATTAAGAAAGTAGTAAATAACAATGATAATTAAATAAATAATTAAGCTAAGTGGATGTTGCAATGATGAAGTAATCTCGATATTTATTGCTAGTCATGTGCATGTCCAAGTATGTCACACTTGAATAAGGATGCCATACAATTACAATCATTACACTATGGGCATTCATTGGGAGAAAAGGGTTGAGAGGAAAAAATGAAGTACTAAAAACTATTGACTACTTAAACTACAAAAAATTCCTACCAAATCTTCCTACCTCTTATTTATAGAGGAGGAGATAGGCTACGATATCATGTAAGCGATATCATGGATGTGATATATCAGCCAAAAATTCATGACTCATCATACCCCCACAAGTGAATGAAAACTTGTCCTTGAGTTAAAGTGAGAATAAGATTTATTGATTACACAATGGATAGGTATGGGATTATTGACTGACTAGAATGGATTCATGCCATAGTGTGGAATTAGAAAAAAATTAAGAAACAACACAAAGGATGCAAAAGAAAATTCTATAACTACAAAATTGGGTGAAACTCATGTAGTTCTTGGTGGCCGTGGCTCCTCCATGGGTGTTTTTCCCTTATCTTGTGCTCCAGGCCTTGGGATTTGATGGCATTGAAGTATGTCCTAGATTTTCTCCTCTTGTAAGGCTTTGAGTGCCTTGGTGTGTGCGTAAGTTTGTGCTTGTGCCATAGAGGCATTTGAGTTAGCCTTCTCTTTTTCTTCTGTCACCCTTTTATTCTCTGTCAATAGTTTATTGAGTTGCTCTATTCTGAAAGTGTCCTGCTAGTTCTAAGAAATTTTTGGCCCTATATTCGAAAGGTTTAATACTTCTAAAATGGCTTGAATAGAGAAATCAAGAGCCACACCAAAAATGTTAACTATGGTGCCTTCTTCTTTATTGTGCCAAAATTGGTACATTTCCCCTAAGTACTAGGCATTGCTTTCAGAGAGGGTAGGCCATAATGGGGACCCTTTGAGGTGATCCCTAATGGCCTCTAGAGAAAATTTTGCAAAAGGTCCAAAGTTTAATTCCACGATCACTACAGTAAATATGGACCTTTCATGGATGGCTTGAATAGAATCCTAGGGCAACATGAGATGTCATCCTTGTTCAAACGTTGTAGCAACTACTCCTTCTACCTACCTTGATTATATAGTGGTAGGGTCTTCTTGATGGATACTAAATGATTATTCCTCCTACTCTACATGTTTTTTGGAAGGAACGTGTCCTCCACCTCTCCTAGGTTGCTTAATCACACCTTGAGTAGGACCTTCCTGTTGTCCATGTTCTGGGGCCATCTGCAATCACACAGGGCCAATCATTAGTAAGGTTGTTACCAAAGTTAGGTTATACCTTACTGCTTGCCTTATTTAATTTGCTTTATCTCCGTGTGATGTTAATTAAAATGTCCCTGAAATATTATAATATTGAAACCTCTTTCCTTAGGTGGTTTCCAAATCTAGTTTCCTGGTATAACTAAGGAGATAAAATTGTTTTTGGTACATTTATCCTTAATTTTATAACTAATTACCCTTGATAATTTCCTTTGGGAATAAAAATTTTTAAAAACATTATGCACTATTCGGCATGTGCCCCTCCCCCATGACTAAGCTGAACACTCTGAGTTCAAGTAGGTTCAAACGGAATGAAAATCGGAGAACTAGGGAGCAAGGTATGGATATGAAAGTGAGGGATGCTCAATCACAAATCATAGAGAGAAATTTGGAAGACTTCCCCCATGTGAATAGTTGAAAATGATGTTAAGTAGCATAGGGGGGTCGCATATATATATATTTTTGGGATCACAACCTATTGATGTTAACGCACTTATGGAATATACCAAATTTATAATATTTTTTTGAAATTAAATGATGTAAACTAAGGACATATGGACGAGTGTTAAAGGGTTCTAGGGTAATTCAACTAGTTCTAAAGGCATGAAAATTATGATGGTGTGAAATTTATCAATAAGGACCTTGGATGGTAATGGGGAGAAAAAGTCTATGTGATGGTTCATAAGAAGGTTTGAATCGGAGGGATAACAATAAGGGAAAGAATATCATTGACAATGCACTGAGGGTAATAGATGGTGTGGAGAAGATGTGTTATGAGTTCAAATTACAAAAATTATGCAAGTGGCTTCTCACCAAAGCAGGATCCAACCTATAATGCCCTTACTTAACCACACTTAAAAATGTCCGTAGGCACTAGGAGGGTTGAATGTAATCCAAATTAGTTCTACAAAACACACACAAGTATGTATTACCGAAATGAGGTAAGAATTCTATGCTACATGAGACATGAGCTACAATTACATGAACAACGAGATGAGATAGACTATAGAAGGGATTATAGAGATTGGGACATGAGGTAACTGACCCAGGGCACAATGAATCCTACATGTAAAGCATGATTAATGTGTCATTAACCCACCATTCCAAGATCAGGACCAAGTCCATTCCTCTGATCAGTGAGACCACATTTTTTTATCCCATGATGAGCGACTATGAGTATACCATAACAACAAGGCATACGATCACTTGGCATTTTGTTCAAGGGAGGAGTGAGTTTTGCTTTGTGGCACTTTCTTTGTTGTTGTTTTTTTCTTCGATTACTGAATCTAGAGAAGTTGCCAACCTTTAGGCATGGATGCATGTCTTTCTAGTGGGACCCCCTAGAATAGCATTGGATTTTTTGAGTGCCTTTTAATTACTCTTACTCCCATTTTGCATTAGATCTACAAGGATCTTAGTACAACCACGTTGCTTGATAACTCCCACAAACGTCACCAAAGAGAATCTGCAAGT
>MNCI01003794.1:78780-112461 GCA_015680685.1 Gnetum montanum
GAAAACAAAAAATTGTAAAATTAAAAAAAATGAAAACATATTAATTAATCCTACTTGTTATTAAAATGGAAAATATCCCCTGTAACTAAATGGTTGAGCATGGCAAGGATTAATAAATGAAACATGAGGATCCTTGCATGTTGGAAACATTGAAACTCAGTCATACTTACCCCATTGGGGTTCACACACTTGATTATAGTAAGTATAGTGGGGCAATTTATAAGATGTGATTCCCTAGTAATGAGTTGACCCACTATGATACTTGAGACTGTAAGATGGTATGCAAGGATTGGGATGTTGCTCTCCATGGTTGGATTCATTGGGCTGTATGGTTGTTGGAGTGTTAATTAGTGGCCTTGATGAAGTAACACGAGGCATTGGGTTCGAAGAGAAGGATGCACCATAGTGTTGGACTTGTTCTGAGTTGGAGAATGTAGTGGCCTTGGAACTGTGTTGTCCCTTCCTACGGTCATGTCTAAAGAAGGGATGCCTTTGATGTTGAGGAGGTCTCTCACTGATGTTGGCAATAGTAGCACAAGTAACCTTCGTGGGTTGTTGTTGTGGTGTAGACACTTCATGAATAGTTGATGTTGATGTAGAAGGAGTGAAAGGATGAGAATTTTGAAATTTAGGAGAAGTGTAAGATACACAAGGCAGTGGTTGTGTTGAGGACATGGGCTAATAGTACTGAGGAGAATGATAATGTGGAGAGATAGAGTATGTTGACCCAATTGGGGAAACAAGATGTTGGACTAGATAAGCATTTGGATTCGGATGATATGAAGGGTGTCTCTAGTTTAGGGATGGCTTCCCCCACAACTAGGATTGTTGCCACTGTGACTGAATACAGTATCTTTGTACGAACTCTGGGTGTAACATGTTTCCCCAATGCTCATATAAATGTAACAAGATTGGGCATTAGCCCTTGGGGTGATCATACAGGAAAATGTTGCATTTATATGTATGATTGGTAGTTGAACTCTTATTTTCCTCATCCCTTCTTTCTGATTGTCTAATGATATTTTGTCCTACCTCTCGAGTTGTCAAAACTCTATCTCCAATAATATTGATATATTCTCCACATTTTTCATGCATCCATTCCATCATCTCATTTATCTTTGCCTTGATTTCCTCTAATGATTGTTTTACTAGCAAAGATGGTTCTTCCTCCTTGAGATAGGTTGATTTCTCCTTTTTATGATTATGGACTTCTGTTAAGTTGAGATTTTTGTCTTGTTGATGTTTTTCAACACTCTTCCATCTAGCCATTTTTCCTTCTTCTTTTTCCACCTGCTTAATAAGCTCTTGGAATTGATGGATTCATAGTTCATATAGTTGTCCTTGGGCATACATCCTTACAGTCTCTCTTGTTTCATCACAAAGCCCATCAATGATATGATACATTAGCCTTTCTTTGAAGAAATCAAGGCCTAGACAGTTGTTTAATAGTGCATAATATCTTTCTAAGGCCATGTCCAAGGGTTCATGTTGTGCTTGTTTCCACTCTTGGATTTGTTTCCTCAAGGCCGACAATCTTGTGTAGGTTTTATATCTTTCGTTAAAGAGTTCTACCATTGTTGGCCAACATCGTATTGAATTTGGTTTTAACGATCTATACCATACTTTTGCTTGGCCAACGAGTGTCATAGGAAAGAGCATGAGGTTTTGCCAACCATTATCAATGTTGTTCCATGCATAGGCATCATAGAAGGCTTGTAAATGTTGTTGTGGATATAATTCATAGCCTCTTGAGAAATTGGGGAAGTTGTTTAAATTGAGCCTGGGTAGGTGGCTCTCTTTACGATGCCTATGGGAGATTCGAACAGCCTCTCGTATTTGCGTTAGGCTTGTATTGGCCAGTAGGGGTTCATTGTAATCAAGTAAGTTATGATTTTGTGCATTGGGATGATGCTACCTTTGTTTATGTTTATAAGAAACTCCCACCTCAAATTGCGTACTCCAATCTTCATTTTCATATAATTTGCTGGTTCTCCAATGAACTAGCTCACTAGATGTGGCATTATCGTAGTCTTGTAGGTGAGGCATGATTATGAAATTGTGTGTGAATTTGTATGTTACTTTTTGTAATTATTTCTCCATAAAATATATATCGTTAATTCCTATACAATGACCTTGTATGATATAACTAATCTAGAGAACTAGCACCATCCCTGGCAACGACGCCAATGATGAGTGGCGAGGTACCCCTACACTCAACCATACGAATATAAGTGTTTCACACATGATCTAGTCAAACTCCATAGATGGACTAGATATGGTATCTAGATGGTTACGTGTAGATCATAGTTTGTTGTCTTCCCACATGGACTAGTATTAGCTTTGTCACATATGGTTTAGTCCAAAGTGAGGTGTATGATGTGTTCCTAAACTAATGCTACTCCTGAGGATGATAGGAAATAATATCAACTAAACTAGGAGAGAGAGTGTGTGTGAGAGAGAATCTAAACTAGCCTAAGTGCGATGAGCATCCATTCCTCAATCATCCGTACACATCTTGGACCTCATGCACAACAACCACTAGGATTACCAAACACATGGTCTAAGTATGCTACTGGGTTACAAGTAGTCACACTTGAATGCTTGTGATTAAGTCGTACTCATTCTGCGTTACTAGGAGATAAGGGTAGAGAGGTATTAATTAAGAAATTAGTAAATAACAATGATAATTAAATAAATAATTAAGCTAAGTGGATGCTGCAATGATGAAGTAATCTAGATCTTTATTACCAATCATGTGTGTGTCCAAGTACGTCACACTCAAATAAGGATGCCGTACAACTACAATCATCACACTGGGGGCATGTACTGGGAGAAAGGGGTTGAGAGGAAAAAATGACACACTAAAAACTATTGAAAACATAAAATTCAAAAACTTCCTACCAAATCTTCCTACATCTTATTTATAGATGAGAAGATAGGCTATGATATCACGTACACGATATCGTGGATGTGATATCGCAGCCAACAATTCATGACTCATCAACTAGGTTACAAACATTAATATATTTTTTTTGAAGTGATTGTGCTCAAGCACTATCACCAAATAAAATATTTAATTACTAAGTACAAGAAAGTACAATGCATTAAGAATAAAAAAAAGACCAAATGCTAATCCATGTGCTATAATGGATGCAAGCAATTAAGATTTTATTATCATCATGCATAAGTGTTTAGGCACATGATGCACTTGAATGAAATTCTATGTAATTGACTCAATCCATTATGTGGGTACTTACAAGAAAAAAATTATAACTTTCATAGAGAAAAATAATAAGAGCTTGGCTAATCTATTAATCAAAGGTGCCATAAATGTGGTGGATATGCATACTTATATAGGCAAAACACAAGAACACATTAACACATCAAAGGATGCATCGATGGGACTACATTTACACATATCCATCGATGAAGCTAATGGATTTACATTTCATCATTCCTCCACAATTGACAAAAAATTCATTCTCAAGTGAATAAAAGTTAGACCAAGTTTCTTATAAAAATTACAGAAATTATAGAATTAATTAATTTATTGAGCAACATACTTGACAAGACATGAGTTCCATATTACAAAAATATTTAAATAATTACAATGAAGTTTAACAAAACTGGACATTTAGAAAAATTGAATGGTTGCTAGGTACAATGATGCACTAAGGTAGATTATTTATGTGATGCTAGGAGATGGAGGGTCCTATAGTTCATATTGACACTCCTTTTGCATTGGTCTAGTCAATAGCCTTAGTTGCTCCATTGCTACTATCACTACTTCAAATAATTTAATGAAATCTAATAATGCCTTCATCTTCTCCTCCATGCTTTAGGGATCATGAATGGTCTATGTAATGTTGCATAGAGTAGTTTGTGTGGGCACATCCCATGGCTAAGGATGGGTTGGAAACATCCTCATGGATTTCACAAACCATGTTGTGAATTAATTGCATTTGACATTAAACATCACATAGTATTTTGCAGATCATGGTGGTATGCCATTTTTTTGCCAAGTTCTTTGTGAATGATTACTAATCTTCAAATATACTCTTGAAAACCTCAAGCTCCATATTAGCTATCTCTAGCTTCTACTTGGTTTTCTTGTGGAGCTTGAACTCCATCTCATATAAGAGATAGGAGCTAGTGACTTGCTTCTCCAGTTTTGATCTTGGTCACTTTATTGTTAACATTGTCAGGTTTGCATATCAAAGGTTAGTCAATTTCATGTATTCTATCATTTTTTAATTTGTATCTCCTTCATGTGTATTTTCATCTCATTGTACATATTTAGCCTATTTAAGATGATGTAACACTCCCATTAATTATCTATAATATCCTATAAACAACTAATACAGATGTTATGAAACCCTAAGGATTTGGATTTAACCTTGATTTACTAATTCAAAAAGAAGAAATAAAATAGATAAAAATTATTAATTAGGAGCATAAATATAGTAAAAAAATACCGCATAGAAAAATTTTATAATACTCATATATATAATTAAATAAAATTTATTTAGAGAAAATTAGATATTTCCGTAGCCACAAAAAGATAGATGTCAAAAAACTCCACTAGTTGCATCATAAAATAGTGCATAGAATAATGATCCTAATGACACTTGTTTCACCTTATTTGGATCTCTAAAAATAAAGATATTTACATTTGAGGTTTACCAAATTAATTAATAAAATATTAATATATAATAAATAATATTAAATTTTCCTAAACTTATAACATATGTCAAAAAAAAAATGTTCCTTGCAATCTCACAGTGCTAATGGCATAGACAACAAATTCATATCCATCATACTTTATTATTTATTCATAAAAATAGGTACATGTCTCAAATATGTGAAAAGGTTTATATTTTACAAAAATACAAAATATATAGAAATTATTTTTCAAGCTTAGAAGGTGATGAGTGGTGAGGTACCCCTACACTCAACTATACGAATACGAGCATCTCACGTGCGATCCGGTCAAACTCCAAGGACTAAGTGCTTATGTGCCCTAATGGAACACTTAAGGTTAATCAATCGTTGTCTTCGCAAACTTACTTGTATTGTTACAATTGTATGGTTAAGTAAGCTTGAGGTATATGATTTTTATATTTTTTATCTTTTTAGCACCCATGCTAGTAGGGAAAGGTGAAGAGAACTAAATGACTAACTTTCATTAACTATTCATTAACTAAGTTTTAATTATACTAGCATCAGTATGCATTCCCACTTGCCACACACACCCTAAACCAGTGCAACACTACTGGGATTACCAAACGCTACTTGTTACTGGGTTACCAAGCATTACACACATGCTCGAAGCGGTTGTACTGAATGCACTTAACTAGGAGAGTCAAGGATTGAGAGAGATTAATTATCTAGGAAAGCATTTAAAAATTTAAAAATAATTAAATCATATTTAGCTAAGTCCATATGCTACAAGGTTTATCGGAAAGTTCATCTTTATTTTCGTACATAAATGTGTGCTCAGGTACAATTTGCTCAAATAAAGATCCATTCACTTTAAGACTCCTACTGTGGGCACATGGAAGTTATTCTAACTCTGGAATGGTAAAAATACTATAGTTTGGATAAGGGCTAAGTCTAGATGCCTAAAATAGGGAAAGCCACCTCTTATTTATAGGCATTACAGTCGGCTGTGATATCGTGTATGCGATATCGTAGGGGCGAATGCAATATCACGGCTCATTATACCCCCATGACTAAATGAAAACTCGTCCTCGAGTTCCTTACAAAATATTAGGAAAGTATGGTATTATTAACTTGAATGATACTAATGGTAAATGGGGTGACATGTGAACAGATCATCATTACAATACATGACAAAATTACTGTTCATGACAACAAGAGTGAACACTAAACACATTTGACATCTAGCCTTATTTGGCAGATGAGAGAGAAGAGAGAAGAGAGAGAGAAAAGAAGAAGTCTGTTGCTTCCGACACCAAGATTGTGCTTTTCGTTGTCCATCCATAAGCACATCATCAATTGTTTTCTTTGCATAACTACTCCAGCACCAGTCCATTCCAAGTGTTCCCTCTAGATCCAATCCATTGTTGTATGATTGTCATCTGCACACACAACACAGTCTTATATTAGCAAGGGTAAATGAATCACAATGCAATTGATACTTTGCCTCAGTGTAAGGTTCATTGGCTGAGTTTTGATATGGCTAATGTGGATTATGGAGATATAATACTGGTGACTACCCAAGGTGTAGGGGTTAGGAGAAAATCAAAAAAATTAGACCAGCACCCCCATGACTAAGAGTGAACCTTTGGTAGCAAGAGAATGAAGAAAAAGAATAAAGAATAAGGAATATGGGAAAAATAAATAATGATAACACCGATAAAATGAATGTCAAGGATAGAAATGAACAAAATAAAGGTTGATTGCAAAAATGTTTAAAGGAAAGAAATTAACTGATGCACCCAAGAGGAATGTTAGTGGGTCCTCCCCAAAGTAGGCTCATGCCTTAATACCATGACAATCCCACATTCAAAGAGTTTGTAGGCTCTAGGAATGTTATTTGGAAACAAGAGTTAAACTTTTAACCACAAGAGTTTACCAAAAAGAAAAAAATGCATCAACCAAAATATAGACTATTGATACAACCGGCAATGAGGTGAAAAATGGAGAAAGAAGGATGGAAAGAAGAGAATGGAATGGAGTCTCAAGAACAAGGTGGTGTATAGCCCCTTGTGTATTAATGGTTAATGTGACTTAGTAGATCTCATTCCAAATCCAACCTCAAAAAATCCACATTCAATGACTTCACATTAATACATTTGGCCTATCCATCCACTTGAAGTAATAAGAATGCTTCCACTAAAGAGTCACCACCATTTCGAGGAAATGAGAAAGGAGAAAGTAGGAAGCAAGAAAGGGCCGTAGTTAGAGGGAACATGTTTGTTTGGTTCCATAACTAGTGCTTGTAGCCCAGATGATTATTTTGTTTAAGGGGTGTGCTTTGAATTCCCACTTTGTTCTTTGTTTTTTTTTGTGTGAGAACCACACCATGCAAAGACTTTATTATTTTTATTAGCTCAACTTCTTGATAATGGAGCAATATTGGAATGGTAAGGAAAACTCAAGAAGAAAACATCCAAGTACCCAAGAGAATGGCTAGCAAAAATGCATCAAATACCCTTGAAGTCACACCCTTTTTCGTCCTTGAGTCCTTCCTTAGTTTGAGATATGCCCAATCACTAATTCATTAATAGTTCTTATTATTTATTTAAGTAAAGGGGACTGTACAGTTTCAAGCCAAGAGAGACCATAGAAATTCATGGATGCATGGATGACGTGGACTCATTGCCTATTATATCAAAAGAACCATACCTTAGTATCAACATCATAACTCAAAGGTAAAAACTAAACATTAGCAATCAATGGAATATAGTTCATACCATCTTCAAGAGAACTTATTAGGTGAAAAAATTAAGAAAATAAATAAACACACAACTAAATGAAAAAGTATGAATGATGTTTCAAAAGAAAAAAAAAGAAAAGAAAAGTTAAAGAAATTTGCAAAACAAAAATGTGTAAAAAAAAACTTAGAAAGTAACTGAGGGCCTTGATTGATCAGCATAGGTGGCCATCTCCCCCATGACTAAGTTGGAAGGGGGGGATCCAAAATAATGAGAAAGGTCGTTCTCTCTTCAATGTACTATGTGCATTGACCATTCTAGAATCATGATAAGGTTTGGTCTATTGCACATCGAATAGTATTCTCTTATCAAAGCATTTGTTTGAATTTTTTAGGAGTTTCCAACTTTCCGAAATTGATGTTTTTAGGTTAAGGATTGGAAGTTGGCGACACTCTTGCTCCATTGCCTCTATGCCTTCTACGTGGATGTAAGTTGTTCCCTCAGTAAGTTCCATTTATGTTGGTGAGTTGCTCTCCTGATCAACTATCAACCATTGGGTGTCTTCTTGTTGTGTGGTTGCTACATATAGGCACTTGTGTATGCTAATTTATTGGGCACACTGGTTGCATGCAAGAAATGTTGAACATTCCTATATGCAATCACACCCTATATCACTGTATGCGATGCATGAAACTTTCTTCCTCTCACTCTTCCCAAAAGTGTCTTCCTTAGATATTTCTAGGGAAAGATAGTAGATTCCTAGGCATGCATTTATGGTACTTAGCCATGCCCTTCCCATTATTATTAGGAAGTCCCCTTTGTCATTGTTTACTTATATCACTAGGAAATTAGTTGGGTATGACCAACCACACACAATGGTAATGATGTCCTCCACTAGTCCCAAGGGAACAGTGATGGACTGGTTAGCCAACTCTAAGCAAATATTGCTCTTCTTTAGTGGAGGCAGGTTCTAGGCTTTATACATCTCTTGTGATATTAAGTTGACTCTAGAACCTGAGTCCAGAAGAGCTTTACATGGCTCATTCCTTACGACTTGGAGATAAATTAAAGGACTTCCAGGATTAGAGAATTTCTTGGGAAGGTGTCCCTTCTTAATCTAGTTAGTGATGGTATGTGTTAACATAACCGTGTGTGTTGAGCTCTATTTTTGGTTTACAGGGAGCTTTGAAGCCTTATTTGATGGAGAAGCGTTCAGAGGCTCAACCGCTTATGGTTGTGATAGCTTGGTTGGACTATTGGTTCTGAAGAAAGGTCTTTTCTTTATACGGTTGTTAGAACCAACAATGGGTTGAAGGTTTACAGCTCTCGTAGCATTGTGTTGCTGTAGTTGAGTGGGGAGTTCCACTTGCATTGCTAGAGTGGATGGTAATGGAGCTATCGGTGTGAGAGTTGTAGATGGATTTGGAGGATGGTATGTATGTGATGTGTCTCCCCTAGGAGAAGGAGTCCTATAATACTCCCAAGCTTGGTAGTGATGTTGTGGTGTCACGTGACCAACAAAGTCACATGGAGAGATTGGCTACTGCACATAATAGCCATATGGATCTGGTTGAAGGTAAGGGTATTGTTGCCTTCGTGGTGGCATCCCCAATGACTATGGGTATTTCCACTGCTAGTGTTGCTCAATAGGTTTCGGTGGAGTTCCACTTGGATAATACGTTAGAGGTTGGTGGAACTGCCTTGGGTTACCTTGGGGATAAGGTAACCGTCGGGGTTTGCCGTTTGTTAAGTCGTGGGTTAAGTGCATACACCCCAGACTCTTGCAGATGTGAGATGACTAGGCAACATACCTTAGGATGGTCATACTGGTATATCTCACATCCATCATCATTGTCTATATCAAAATCCACAACCTCTTTGGTGATGGCCATTTTACCCTTACCTTTGTTATGTGCATGGTCCAAATCCCTCTTTTTCTTTTTATCATAGTTACTACCTTACTCCTTAGACTCCTCTATGATTTTGAGAACGGTTTCAAATCTACTATCTAAGGAGTCCCACATTTGGTCTACCTTCGCTGACACTTCTATTGTTAATTTTTGGAGCAGCAAGGTTTTCGTATTTACCATCTCTTCGAGTGATGACTCTTCCTCCTCCTCACAGAATCTCACTCCCCTTTTTCGAAGGGAAGGATCGCGGTTGTACTCTTCTGCACTATCTCTCTTACATAGCTCTCCTTCTTCCTTAGCTACTTACTCCAAAAATATATGGACCTAATGGGACCTAAGCTCTAATAATCTACCTCGGGCATACGTTCCAAGGGTTCTCCTGCTTTCATGCCTAAGTCCATCTATGAGATGACGTAGTTGATCCTATTGCGAGTAACCATGGCCCAGGCAACGATGTAACAATGCATAGTATCGGCCCATGGTAGCATTCGAGGGTTCATGAGTTCCCTGCTTCCATCCTTGGATTTTCTTTCATAGGTTGTACACCCAAGAGTATGTTTGATACTTATCGTTAAATAGTTCTAGCATCATACTCCACCTTTGAATGGATTCCAGTTCTAAGGACCGGTACCAGCTTTCTGCTTCTTTTACTAGTGTCCTTGGGAATAACTTTAGCTTTTGCCATTCGTTCTCAATGTTCTACAAAGCACACACATCATGAAATGCTTGTAAGTGGTTATGAGGATCAACATTGTATCCCCCCTCAGATCGTGGGATATTCTTCATGTCTAACCTCTTGATCCTGCTATATTTTTGGTGCCTTGTGGGAATTCTTACAGCCTCCATGATGTCTAACATGCTTCAGGTTGCAAGTAGGGGTTCTTCGTGGTCATTTCTTTCATATCATCTGTGATGTCTATACAGTTCCCTAATTTCCCTTCTTCCATGCTATGATTCTCTAGAGTGCCCTCATCCTCGCCTCTTGACTCTCTCGTCAAGGTTTCTCACTTTGTTTACCTTTATCCTCACGGTTAGTGAAACACCATTAATTTTGGCTTAACACTTTAAAATGAGAACAAGTCAGAGCCTCTTGAGTTTTGGGAGGAAAAAATTTGACTAAGGCATGGAACACACACTCAGCTTGTCAAGCTAGCTTGCCCACGCTCAGCTTGTCAAGCTAGCTTGCCCACGCTTAGCTTGTCAAGCTAGCTTACTTACACTTGGCTTGTCAAGCTAGCTTGCCCTTATCATGAACAACTCTAAGAGCCTTAAAATAGAGTCAAAATGGTCTAACTTTGAAGGTTCAAGGCCCCTCTAGGGCCCACTGATGACTACTCCAAGTTTCAGCATCTAGAACCCAAGATTTCAAGCCAAAATTGCACAGATCTTGCTACTCACGCTGGTAGCATGAGTCCAGCATGAGTAACCCAAAAAAGCCTCAAAAGAGTGTTAAAATGGCATGATTTCAAGGGTACAAGGCCCCCTTGAGGTCCACTAATGATTACTCTAGTTCCCAACCCTCAGAATTCTAATTTCGGGCCCAAAAATACACCGTTTTTGGCACTCATGCTGAGGTCACACTGGAGTCATGCCCAGCTCATGTTGATAGCATGAGCCTAGCATGAGTTGCCAAAATGAGCTGGATCAAGGCATAAACAAGCTCAAATTCAACATGCAGGTCATCTCCAAGGTTAGGCAACAGTTACACTTGAAAGATAGGTCTCAAAGATCAAGATTTGGTGTGAAATGTACCATCCCAGCTTGCTCACGCTAGGGTCACGCTGAGGTCATGCTAGCAACATGAGTCCAGCATGATCACTATTCATCAGTGTGAGCACTATTCATTAGTGTGAATACTATTCACCAGCGTGAATACTATTCATCAACGTGAGCACTATTCATCACGTGAGCACTATTCATTAGCGTGAGCACTATTCACCAGGGTGAACACTATTCATCAGCGTGAACACTATTTGTGCCTAGACAAAAGCACTCCAAACACACACTGAGGACATTTTAGGACCAAATCAACTCACGCTGGGAGCCTTGGTGAGAGAGAAACACCTCAAACAACCCCAAAACCACTCAAATTGACATCCTGTAGCAGTCAAGTTAGAGATTCAGAAATTCTAAGTGAGCCGAAGGCAAATGCTCTTGTTGTACATTATCATTCATTATAAATTTTTCACATTTTTGAGCTAGTCAAGCTCTTACGCTACAGATTGTACATGCTTCTATGGGCATAAGCCAGCTTGCACAAGCTAAAATAGATTGTAAAATACAATGCATCTAATCTAGAACGTAGTCTGCCTATGTACACCTGTTACGCGATCCATTTTTCGCTGATCTCATAGAAATTGACCTCATTCAAAAATCCTACTCATGTGCCTAGCAAAATGTATAAATACCCTGTTCATTGACATAAACAGGGTTGGCAATTTTGCAAAGAGGACAACCTAAAAAGCTTTGACTGGAAACCTTGGATGCTTGAGCGCACGTGATCCGTAACACTTGAGCATCTACAAATGCTTCATCCTTCATCCCAGGGCTTGATGCTTGACTTTCCATCTAGACATGCAGCTATGTTTTGACTGGTGCACTTTATTCTCTAAATCAATATAATACAGTCTTTTTCCTTCCATTACGTTTACATTATTTTGGTTCATTGTGCTATTTACATTATTCTGGTTCATTGCGCTATTTACATTATTATGGTTCATTTTTACATCTGCATCATTCTGTTCCATTCTTACGTTACATCTACGCTCTGTTTACATATTCGTGTTACCTTTGTTATGATAACCCAAGTGCAAGGCATAACTTATGCTTGGGGAAGTCCTTGGTTGATTTGCGTGCAAACCATCCAAGGAACTTTACCTTCATTTTTCTAGCTTGTCCTCACATGAAGGCAGGGTCAGCTGTATCTCTCTGGAGATCTTTCAGCATTCGTTTTTCCTCCAGCCTTATGCAGACTATTTCAGACAGTACAAAAATTGGCACTAAAAGGAGGGATGATCTTGTTTTCCATCCCAATAAAACATTGATTCTGTTACCTTTCATGCGAGGTGCAGATCAGGTGCAGAACGAAATTGCTTAAACCATGCCAATCCGCTCATGATTGAATTAAATCCTCACAAAACTCTTATGCTATGGTTAATATAGTAAATTCTACAACTGCTACTGAAAATATTAAGTACAGTGTGCACACGCTATGAAAACCCAACGTAGTGTACACACATTGCAAAACCCAACATAGCATACACACACTACAAAACCCAACACAACATACACATGCTGCAAAATCCAACGTAGCGTATACATGCTGCTGCACACATCTCACGTACACATGCTTTGCATGCACACCATGCACATACGCTATGCCACATTGCACTTACGTTGCATGAATACTACGCTTGCATACGCTGCACACAAACTAGTGTATGCACGTTCAGGTTGCGCTCACGCTAATGTTCGCACCCAGCTTGCTCAAACTCAACTTGCATACGCCCAGCTTGCTCAATCTTAGCTTACATACGCTTCTTACACACATTCAGCTAATCAAGCTAGTTACACACATGGAATCTTCTCAGATCAAAGTAGCATTGCCAGTTTTTGATCTTAATGCCGAAATCTCAAATCCTGTGACCACAACCAAACCCATGGTTACCATTAGAGAGATGAACCCTCAAGCACCAACTCGTCGGTCATGTAGGTTACAAGGCAAAGACCCCACCTATACAATTCTCACCCCAGAACAATACAACTTCATCTGCGTAAAGATCCAAGCTAACCTGCCCATTGATCGCACGAAAATGGAAGAAAAATGACATTATGAACTCATCTATAAGGGAGGCCATAACTTTACCCCTTCAACATATGATGTGATTCTCCTCTCTAAATCAAACCATGAACTCATATCCCAGCTCCTCATGGCAAGGAATCAAACCTTGCAGCAACCCACCATAGAGCCTCAAAATGGAGATGAGGAAGATGATTTCGTGGTTCAATCCAAACATGGGGATTCGTACCACACTCTCATTCCTCATACTTATGCAAATACATTATTTCACCCTTTCATGGGAGAGACTATGCCTCTTCATGCATTTACAAGTACTCAAGTACCTATTTCTCAATAGGAAGCATCTACCCCCACTCCTCTTTTCCCTATGATCAACACCCAATTCAATGCACTCATCCCTGTTATTCCTTTGGTCACCACGTTACCCTCTCTCCTACAAGTACAACCCCAACAACTCCCCTCTCAAGTTAATATAGGAGTTACCTTCTAACTCCAAATAATTGGGATGCCATCTGTGATACCTACTTCTAAATCCACTCATTACATACCATGAGTGTAAATCCAAGGAAGAACCTTCACTACTTCAACTCAATAGGTTCAGGGTGTTTCCTCACAACTTGTGACAGGGCAATGGCCCGCACCTGTCATTCAACAACATCAACTTGCTAACTACAACATACCACCCGTTGCAATTCCATCTGTGAATGTCCCTCAAATAAAACCATCAATAACCCTGCAGTCATCTTTCCCATAAATCACACAACAATCTAGCTATCACCACGCGTAATCTAACCAACCAGCCAGTCCACCTAGTGCTCAAGAATGGGTAGATGCTAGAAAAATGATGCAAGCATTAACTGATGAAGTAAAGCACCTTAAAATTGCAAACACTGAAGAAGTCAAGGTGTTGGACTTCTATCAAGATGATCCAATTAGCTCTTCAGTGTCACCATTAAATTTACCAAAAGGAATTTCATTGTTGCAACTGACCAAGTATAATGGAGAGGGAGATCCAAATGCTCACCTAGTGACATTCTGATTAAAGTGTCTCTTACTTCAAGCATGGGCTCATGTAATCCTGCATGTGTTCGCCATGTCCTTAATTTGAAAAGCTTTAGACTGGTACCAAGCTCTACTGCGTAACTCCATATCCTCTTTAGAGGATTTTTTACATCAATTCATTACCCATTTTAAGTATAACCTAAAGCCTAAAGCCATGCTAGAAAGTCTAATCCAAATAAAACAAGCACCATTAGAGCCATACAAAAATTCATCCAAAGATGGAGCGCTACACTTAACGAACTTTACGAGCCTGTGTCGGAAATGTATTTACTTACAATGCTCAAGAGTGTTGTGAATGATTTCGTTAAGTCAAAACTCTATTATCTGAACACTCATTCTTTGAGTCAGGCATTTGTCCAAATCAAAAACAGAAAGGAGGTAGCACAATCAAGCAATGACCTAGCTTACTTGGCCTACAAAAACCAACACACTCATAAGCAAAATACAATCGAGGCAACAGTGGCCGCAAGTACAAAAGCAACCAACTAGGGACCAACAGCTAAGCAACTTAAAGCCTCAGCTAACAAAGCCACCAACTTTTGTGCCAACTCACCTACATCAGCAGGGGCCACTCCAAAGCCCAACTTTCAGCTCAAGGATCACTCAAAGTACACACCACTACCAATGCAACCCTCTCAATTATTAGAGCAACTCTTGAAAGCCAGGCAAATCCAACATAAGCATGTATCAGAGATTACCTACCAAAAACATGATAGGTACTACAAATTACTAAGGAACCCCACCTTAGTAGTACCAAATGAGCCCCCAGTCCACAACATTTTAAACTGGACCAATACTACCATTACCATCAAATGGTTGGTCACAGTACATACAATTGTCACACTTTACAAGATGACCTACAGAGAATGATAGAACAAGGCCAATTGGCGATCGACATGGTGAGTCAATCCAACACAAAAAATGCCTCCTATGTCATAAACTTAATTAGCATAGGTGGCAAGCCCAAACCTCTGCAACAACCTTTCGTGATTCATGTGCCTTCTAACAAGGCAAAGGCCCCCATAGCCCCCACTAGCAAGAGGCCTCCCTTTGTCATCAAAGTGTCACCTCGTGCACTTACCACACCCTTTGTGTCCGAAATGATGTTAAACTACCAAACATCCACTAAGATGTTAAACTGGCACAACTCATCTGCTAAGATGTTAAATTGGCATGACGTGGCAACAAAAACCACTAAGCAACCATTTGTCATAAGGGTGCCACAACATGGTGGCCCCTCACCTAATCGAAGCCCAATAGTGGGCAACATCTCGATCCCTCCTCCTTCGAGGGTCAACCCTACTAGCAACCTGAGTAGGCCCACTAAATGGCAATGCAAGAGGATAACCGAGCACCTCGCAACCCCCATGGCTGAAGCAAAGGCCACAACTAGCACACAAAAACTGGACATTGGGGCCCTTGCCCCAAAGCAAAGCAAGCCAAAGTCCCCATCTTGATAGGTCTGTCTCTCAAGCTTCACAAAGGAAGTCAAGGCCAACAAAAAGGCTAATGACAAGGACTTTGTAGCTACACTAACCCAGGTGAAAGAAATGCTCAAACAAAAGAACACAACTTTCAGCTTATACAACCTGGTCACAACCTCACCTACTCACTACCAAGCATTGGCCCAAGTCTTTGCCTCCATTCCTATTACGGAGGACATCCCTACAAATGAGGCATCCATCTATGTGATGATGTCATCTCCTACACCATGAGAATTGGGTTCAACAAACTTAACCTTTCGTGATGATGTAGTTAAAGTTAACCCCGAATAAGGGGAGGTCACTATAGCTCCACTATCCATCAACATTCGCGTTGGATAGTGTACCATCTACAAAGTACATATTGATGATGGTGTAGCAACAAATGTAGTCTTGTACTCCTTCATCGACAAGCTAGGCCTAGCAGATGAAATCAGGCCAGCCAAAACCATGTGTCTAAAATCCTTTAAAAGATCACGTGTCATAGTCAAAGGTATAATCAACTTAGCCTTTGTGGTGGGAAAGCAATTCCCTACAAGCACGGATTTCACTGTCATAGAGGCGATGCCAGGTTTCAACATGATTCTAGGTAGGCCTTGGCTAGCTTAGCTAAGGACCATCTCCCCTCCCATCCACCAAGAAATCCACCTTCCATATGAAGGTGGTCAAGTTATCATCCATGGTGATAACGTTTCCTCTTCGACTATCCATGGCATAGACATTGCGCAAGTTCTAGAAGAGGAGTTTCTTGGTAGTACACCTATGGTAACCAACACAACGTTTGAGGCTAACACACCCTAATGAGTGGTTTAAGCTGATAGCCCCCTAGAGAACCCTAAACCTTGCATGCTTCCTAATCCATGCCTAGTTAGGAAGCAACTACATGACCAAGACTCTCCCTTGCCAAAAATGTGCTAGATGCCTGCCTACCTTTGCTTCCAGTTTCCATGAATTTTTGACTTTTGTTTACATTACACTAGCCTATGCGTTTATCTTTTGGCTGCTCACATAAATCCCACATTTTGCTTTGTTTACAAATTCATCAACTTGGTTTACACATTGTTTAAAAAACATAAAACTACAAAAACACATCGCTTGAGAAGGCCTTAAACTAGCATATGACTCGGAATGACCTAAAACTATCACTTTTGACATTGCTTTTCTTTCATTCATACATTTCAACTCTATTTACAATAGGTGTCGCTTCATGTTATTTTCTTTCTAGTTGCTTCTTGCAGGATCTTGCAGATACACAACATGACCACACATGCAGCATCACACTTTACACAAGCAAGGTAAGCACAAAAAGTCCACTATAACTATAAACTGGCACAGAAAGTCCTAGTATAATGACTTAAAACTGATATCACAGAAAAGTCCTAGCATCATGACTTAAAACTGATACCATAGTATAGTCATGGAGTTATGACTTAAAACTAGCACCACAGAAAAGTCTTGGTATCATGATTTAAAACTGATACCACAAAATGTCCTGGCGTGATGACAGTAAACCGACACGACCAAGCTCCATCTGGTATGATGCTAAACTACCACATCTGTCTGTTATGACATGAAACTAGCATCTAGAGTCCACTAAGACTATAAAACGGTTTTCCTCTTTATAGTTCACTATGACTTTAAACTAGCAATGCACCATCAGCTATGATGCTAAACTGGTGTTGTCCAAGGGGTTATGACCTGAAACTAACTTGCAATAGTCTACTAAGACTATAAACTGACGACATCATCGACGATCAGGAAAAAAATTAAAAAGATGTGTTGCTACAATTGGCTATTCATGTTCCACAAAGACTTGCTGCATAATTTTTCTCATGGCCCTTGATGAAGTTGATGCTGTTCATGATTCTGTCTACTTTGAAAATGGGACGCAGTGGCTCCATCACCTTATTTAAAGTGCTTAGTTAACTGATTCATTTGCGTTTTTCTTATCTTCTTGGATTGTGTTTGCAGGATGACACTCTTGAGGCATTTGTGCACAGATGCACTTCATCATGACGACAGGGTATCACATTCTTCCTGAATCACGCAACTAGGTTAATCAATCCATTCATAAGTACATTCCCGACCCCTGATACATTTCCTATTCACCAACATGCCCCCTTATCCTATTCAGTTACATCCCCTGGATACATTGTATCCTACTCACTCGAAGTTCTTGATACACTATTGTACACTATGATTCTCTAAGCAGTTGCAACCCAAAACATAATGCATAGTACATGATACAAATGCAAGCACATGATCATGAGCATAGAACTAAAAGTAAGCTCTTTCAAAAATACCAAAAAGAAAGCAAGAACAAAAAATAAAAGGTCAAAGAGCATAATTCTTGAAGAGGGTCTTTATGACCCCATTGTCATCATGGACTAAAGACCATTGGCTCTTCTCATACAAGTCCCAAGTGCGAAGGCAATTGTCTTGGAAAAACACTTTTGTCTCAAATGCTCATGTTGCACATCATCGCGTGGCTTTGGCTGTTTGCAACAAGCTCCTTTAAACATGACACAAGGGTCCCATTTCTCCAAAGAATGCACCTCCTATGCCTTGGCTCCAAGTCTGATATATATTGGTTGTTGACAAGGACCAAAAAATTGGCTCGTTCACATGAGAGCATTTCTCTCCCGCAGCTCAAACAACGTCACCTTTTGATCAATCCCTAATCACTCAGTTACAACCTTCTCTCCTTAAACTAAATTTCCCTTAATCTAATGTACTTTTGAACATAGGGTAATGACATCCAACCAGGGGCCAATAGAAAATGATTGGTGCCAGGTTGATTGTGGTGTTTTCCACTTCTTTGTTGATGCCTCTCAGGTGGATTCCTCCAGACGTCAATAAAGAGGGGCCAATGAAACACCATTAATTTTGGCCTAGCACTTTGAAAAAAGAAAAATTCAGAGCCTCTTGAGTTTTGGGAAGCAAAAATTTGACTAAGGCATGGAACTCACACTCAGCTTGTCAATCTAGCTTTCCCATGCTCAACTTGTCAAGCTAGCTTACTCACACTCAGCTTGTCAAGCTAGCTTGCCCTCAGCATGGGCAACTCCAAGAGTATTAAAATCAAGTCAAAATGGTCTAACTTAGAAGGTGCAAGGGCCCCTCAGGGCCCACTGATGACTACTCCAAGTTTTAGCATCTAGAACCCAAGATTTCAAGCCAAAATTGCACAAATCTTGCTACTCACACTAGCGGCGTTAGTCCAGTGTGAGTAACCCAAAACAGCCTCAAAAAAGTGTTACAATGGCCTAATTTCAAGCATACAAGGCCCCCTTGAGGTACACTAATTATTTCTCCAAGTCCCAACCTTGAGAATTTTGATTTCAGGCCTAAAAATACACCATTTTCAGCACTCACACTAAGGTCATGCTGGAGTCATGCCTAGCTCACGCTGATAGCGTGAGCCCATCGTGAATTGCCAAAATGACCTAGATCAAGCCACAAACAGGCTCAAATTTAGCATGCAGGTCATCCCCAAGGTTAGGAAGTAGTTACACTTGAAAGACAGGTCTCAAAGATCAAGATTTGGTATGAAACATACCATCCTAGCTTGCTCACGCCAGGGTCACGCTGAGGTCACGCTGGCAGCATGAGTCCAACATGACCACTATTCATCAATGTGAGCACTATTTATCAACGTGATCACTATTCATCAATGTGAATACTATTCACCGACATGAACACTATTCATCAGTGTGAGCACTATTCATCAACGTGAGCACTATTCATCAACATGAGCACTATTCACCAATGTGAACACTATTCATGCCCAAAAAAAAGCACTCCAGACACACGCTAAGGACACACCAGGACCAAATCAACTCACGCTGGGAGCCCTGGTGAGATAAAAACACCTCAAACAGACCAAAAACCACTCAAATCAACATCCTGCAGTAGTCAAGTTAGAGATTCAGAAATTCCAAGCGAGCCGGAGGCAAATGCTCTTATTGTACATTATCAGTCATTGTAAATTTTTCACATTTTTGAGCTGGTCATACTCTTACGCTACAGATTGTACATGCTTCTATGGGCGTAAGCCATCTTTCACAATCTAAAATAGATTGTAAAATATAGTGCATCCGGTCTAGAACGTAGTCTGCCTATGTACACCTATCACGTGATCCATTTTTTGTTGTTCTCATAGCCATTGATCTCATTCACAAATCCTACTCACGTGCCTAGAAAAATGTATAAATACCTTGTTCATTGACATAAACAGGGCTGGAAATTTTGCAAAGAGGACAACCTAAAGAGCATTGACTGGCAACCTTGGACGCTCGAGTGCACACGATCCCTAGCACTTGAGCATCTGCACATGCTTCATCCTTGATCCCAGGGCTTGACGCTTGACCTGCCATCTACACATATACATGCATTTTTACTGGTGCACTTTATTCTATAAATTAGTACAATATAGTATTTTACCTTCCATTATGCTATTTACATTATTCTGGTTCATTGTGCTATTTACATGATTCTGGTTCATTGCACTATTTACATTATTTTGATTCATTATTTTACATTTGCATCATTCTATTCCATTCTTACATTACATCTAGCTCCATTTACATATTTTTGTTACATTTGTTACGATAACCCAAGTGCAAGCCATAGCTTACACTCGAGGAAGTCCTTAGTGGATTTGCGTGTAGACCATCCAAGGTACTCTACCTTTATTTTTCTAGCTTGCCCTCTCACAAAGGCAGGGTCAGCTATATCTCTCTGGAGATCTTTTAGCATTCGTTTTTCCTCTAGCCTTACGCCGACGATTTCAGATAGTATAGTTAGATTCCTTATGACTGCATCCTGATACTAAAGGAGAGGGTGAATGTGATGATTAAGGTGAAGAAGAAGAAGAACCATCGCCATGACGATGTTTTCTACCTTCTCGTCGGTGGTCCCAACCCCGATCGTGATGACGATCAGAATGCCTGCCTTTATCATGTGTTTGTGTTCCCTCATTGAACACTTGGTGTTTGTTAGGATCAAAACCAGGGTTGTGAATCATGGAGTGAAGGTTCTGATACACCATCTCCTCACCATCATTAGGAGGGGGAACATCATTTTGTGGAAAACCTATTGAAATAGGTTCACCACCCTCAATTTTGCTTAAGATGGATGGAGCATTATGGGGTCCCTTGTCCTTCAAAGATGTGTGGTAACTCTCCTGTCGCAAGTCTCGTTGGCGTTGTGCTTCCATGGGATGGTAGCCCCTTATGTCATAATCACATGCAACGTACTCTACGTACAATTGTGACATGCCTATTCATGCAAGAGCACGAAGAAGCATGTTGGGGATTGCTTGGTTTGGAGGCATCACTATGTTACCCTCCAAGTCTCTCTAATGCAGTTGTTTATCTTGATGGAGAATAAAGGTAAAGTCGGGCATGTACTCATTGTGATGAATATATACCACATGGAATTGTTAAGGAACTGGTGGATTTTGGTTATGTGTGTTGTGCCGCTAATTGTCTCTAGTGTTGTTCCTAGGTGGTGAAGTGCTTTTATGCAAAGAAGAAGATATTTTTATCTTGTTCAATCTGCTGTTTACCATTATCATATTTTTTTTCATTTTGATTAACCCTAGTGTCCCAACAATATGAATGATCTCCTATGTTCTACGTAGCACACAAACAGCTAAGTCCCCGGCAACGACGCCAATGATGAGTAGCGAGGTACCCCTACACTCAACCATATGAATACGAGCATCTGACGTGTGATCCAATCAAACTCCAAGGACTAATTGCTTACGCACCTTAATGGAACACTTAAGGTTAATCAATCGTTGTCTTCCCAAACTTACTTGTATTGTCATGGTTGTATGGTTAAGTAAGCTTGAGGTATACGATTTTTATATCTTTTATCTTTTCAATGCCTATGCTAGTAGGGAAAGGTGAAGAGAACTAAATGAATAACTTTCATTAATTATTCACTAACTAATTTTTAATTATCCTATCATCACTATTCGTTCCCACTTGCCGCACACACCCTGAACCAATGCAACGCTACTAGGATTACCAAACACTACTAGTTACTAGGTTACCAAGTGTTACACACGTGCTCGAAGCGATTGTACTGAATGCACTTAACTAGGAGAGTCAAGGGTTGAGAGAGATTAATTATCTAGGAAAGAATTAAAAAATTTAACAATAATTAAATCCTATTTAGCTTAGTCCATATGCTACAAGGTTTATCAGAAAGTTCATCTTTATTGCCGTACACAAATGTGTGCTCAAGCACAATTTGCTCGAATAAAGATTTGCTCACTTTAAGACTCCTACTTCGGGCACATGGAAATTATTATAACTCTTGAATGGTAAAACTACTATAGTTTGGCTAAGGGCTAAATCTAGATGCCTAAAATAGGGAAAGCCACCTCTTATTTATAGGCATTGCGGTGGGCTACGATATCGTGTACGTGATATTGCACAGGCGTATGCGATATCATGGTTCATCAGAAGGTTCATCTTGTATAGAATTGATCTACCTTTCACATCATGCTCCTCCTTCAATGATTCCCTACCTACTCTACGCACTTTGCATCAAAATGTAGGAGTTAAAAACCCTCAAATAAGAAAGATTATTATATTTTCCTTTGCATAATGTATAAAAGTCATCCACCAAAAGTCTTACAATATGGGCCAGGTAAAGGTTTATAATAAAATATTAAAAAAATTTTAAGGTCCACAACTAACACAAATTTTTCCAAAATCCAAAGAATGTATATTTTATCCAAGCATCTTCGAAGTCTAGGTCTTAGTTATTCTTACTACCAACAAGAATAATTAGGTCTTGGAATAACCTCATTACTATCATCGGATTATCCTTTAAATTATTTTAATGTCCAAATATATCAAAAATTTGTTCAATAAAAATCCAAAGAATATATATTTTGACCAAGCATCTCCAAAGGCTAAGTCTTGGTTACCCTCACTATCAAAGAGACTCATTGACAACTCTTGGAATAACTTCATTACTATCATTAGATTATCCTTGTCACTCCAAACATATCACTCATGGCCAGGCCTTGGCAATAGCCTCACTACTAACCTCCTAAACAGCTAGGGCACACATGTCATCTAGAGGATAGGTCTTAACTATGCCTTACAACAACACCACTAGACTCAATTACTCAGTGCCATGGTCTCAACTAAATCCATAGCTTGAAATGAACTTATGAATGAAAGTCCAAGGTAGGAAATCCATTCAACAACCCTTGTTCCTACATGCAGATGGGGGGCATCTAAAAGATTTACTACTTTTATTACCAATTGAGCAAAATCGGTTCTAAAAACATTATTGTTTTACTCTAAAAATTCAAAAGGTATCCAAAATGGATAAAAATCAATAAAAGCTCAAATTTCACAAAATTCTTGCAAAATCATGTTCATATCAAAAGTTGATCCAAAATAATCACAAAATATCCAAGAGGTAGGTATGAAAAAGTTTGCACAATCTTGGAAATTTACCAAAAGATAGAAATAGGTATAAATAGAATTAAAATATTATTTTTCTTGAACATAGGCCCAAAATGAGAAAAATTCTTGCAAAATCTTGACATAACAATCAAAATTATAGAAGAATAAGAGAAGATCAGAATTCAAAGAGGAGGAATAGAAAATCTAGAACAATATAAGGTAGCTTCATAAAAAGTAACATAAAATAATTTCTTTTACATGATCTACAACAAAATGGGATAGCTATTTAAAAAGGAAAAAAATAAATTAATCTTTCATACATGATCTACAAAAAAAATAGGGTAATTATTGAAATTAAAACTAAAATAAGCTTTATTACTTATGTTGGAAGGGCTCCCAAAATCTTCTTTAGGTCTTTTCTACATAATGCTCTTAATTAATCTTTTTCTTGCATAAAACATTACACCTAAAACCCTTCTACAAACTATGTTGCAAGGTATCTAAGGTCTAAACCTATTTACAAGGGGAAGAATGGAAGAAATATTTCTTAAATGGACTTAAAAATGAAGAAGAAATGATAATAAATGTCTTTTGGAAAAACACGATAGAATAATATTTTGGAAAAAAATGATAGGTGTAGAAATATAGGTGGCAAAAAATAACATATTATACATATGTTACATAACATATATAATTTATCTTTTTTTCTTTTTAAAAAGGCATTATGGATGTGAATGTGATTTTTTCATCATTGACTTTTTAATTTTAATTTTTTTAAAATTTTATTTTACATAAATAATTTTCATAAGTTCCTTTCCTATTTTCGCTCTCTAGTAATACCCTCAATGTTCAACCTTTCATAACATTCACATCGGGTCTCTATATAAAATTTTGTTTGAAACTATGGGACTCTTATTAAGTGTTCTACCAAACTATGTACTAAAATCTTATCTAGGCATGACTTATCATGGTTGCTCAGTTCAAATACTGAAACATTTACAATATTATAGCAAACTAGAAAATGTTATATCTCGAGAATTGTAACTCTCATTCTAGTGAACTAAGGATCAAAACATATGTTTTTGAACTTTTTGGATACATTAGTAAGGTTAGATATTAGTTAGGACATCATCCTAAGATACTTCCTTAACAAATCTAATTTATGCAATATTTTATTATAATTAAGAATGAACTCAAAATCCTTGTAATGAAAAAAAGCAACATGAAATATGACTTGGGTAGGATGAGGGTTAGAAATTAATCCATGAATAAAGTATTATATAAACAAATATGCATAATAAAATAAAAAAGTGCATAATTAAATGTGCATAATAAAGTATAAATGTACATAACTAAACTTGCATAATAAAGATTGAATATACATAAGTAAATGTGTATGAAAAATAAAATATGCATAGTCAAATACTTGTAAAGGCATAACAACTAAGAAAAAGAAAAAATGTTTAGGATAATTGGATTTCAATATCTAAGCATAAAATATTCAAAAGATCTATGATTGAGCTTACATAGGAGAAAAATAAAGGATAGAAGATTTTAACAAAATAGCCTAAAAAGCAAATTGCATTTACTTATGTAAGAAACTAATAAAAACAATAATAGTAATAACAATAAGCTAGTATATTGAAATGAATTTGATAACATTAAAAAATTAATCATGTGCATTAAATTAATAATTAAATTTATGAAAATTTCTAGGTTGTGATACTCTTCCCTCTTTCAAGGATTTTCCTCCTGTAAAATGTGAGGAAATTTAGTGTTGATAGTCTTTTTAGTGTTCTACATCCCTAAAGAACTTATTATAATTGTTTTACTTTATATTTTGAAGGAAGGTTAATAGTTGCTCAAGTATTTAATTTAAGTTATCTAAGAATTTTGAGAATTTTCTGGGGGGATATAGTTGACTAATCTTGTTCCTTGCATTTTATACAAAATTTTATCTAGAAAATATTAAACAAATTAAACAATATCTAAAATAATTCATTCTATAACATCAAAGGAAAAATCCATGCTCTCATACCAACCTTGTAACATCCCCATTAATTATCTATAAGATCCTATAAATAACTAATAAAGATGTTATGAAACCCTAAGGATTTAAAATTAACCTTGATTTACTAATTGAAAAGGAAGCAGTAAAATAGATAAAAATTATAAAGTAGGAGCATAAATAAAATAGAATAATACAACATATCAAAATTTGATAATACTTGTATATATAATTAAATAAAATTTATTTAGAGAAAATTATAAATTTACATAACCACAAAAAGGTAGAGGTCAAAAAATTCCACTAGTTACATTATAAAATAGTGTAAAAAATAATGATCTTAACAATGCTTATTTCACCTAATTTGGACCTCTAGAAATAAAGATATTTACATTTGAAGTTTACCAAATNATAAGAAATAATATTAAATTTTCCTAAACATATACCACATGTTGCAATGAAAAACTTTTCTTGTAATCTAATGGTCCTAATGGCATAGATGACAAATTCATATTTATTATACTTTACTATTTATTCACAAAAATAGGTACATTGCTCAAATATTTGAAAAGTGTACAAGGTTTCTAATTCATGAAAATACAAAATATACAAAAATTATTTTTGAAGCTTAGAAGGTCCATCTTGTACAGAATTGATCCACCTTTTGTCTCATGTTCCTCTTTTGATGATTTCTTTCCTACTTTGGGCACTTTACATAGAAATGAAGGAGTTAGAACCCCTCAAATAAGAAAGGTTATTATATTTCCCTCTTCATGGAGCATAAAGTATCTGGGCCAAAAGTCTTAGGATATGGGTAAGGTAAAGGTTTCCAATAAAATATTCAAATATTTCAAGGTTTGAAAATGTCATAAATTTTCCAAAAAAACTAAAGGAAATCCAAGAAACTCAAAAATCCAAAGAATGTATGTTTTATCCAGGCATCTTTGAAGGCTAGGTCTTGGTTACCCTCAGTGCTAACAGGAATCATTAGCTCTTGGAATAACCTCATTACTATCATTGAATTATCCTTTAAATTATTTTAAAGTCCAAAAATATTAAAATTTTATCGAACAAAAATCCAAATAGTGGATTTTAACTAGACATCTTCTAAGGCTAGTTCTTGGTTATCCTTACTAACAAAGGAACTCACTAACAACTCTTGGAATACCCTCACTACTATCATCAAATTATCCTTATTACTCATGGTTAGGTCTTGGAAATAGCCTCACTACTAGCCTCCTCAATAGCTAAGGCACATGCATCATCAGAAGTATAGGTTTTAACTATGACTCATCACAACTCCACTAGACTCAATTTCTCAATGCCATGGTCTCGGCTAAATCCATAGCTTGATATGAACTTATGATTCAAAATCCAAGGTAGAAAATCTATTCAACAATCCTTATTCTTGTGCGATAGGCCCCACTAAAAAATAGTTCACTACTACATGCAGATAGGGAAATCTAAAACATTTGCAGCTCCCACTACCAACTGAGCAAATTCAGTCGCACAAATATTGTTATTTTATTTAAAAAATCCAAAAGATGTCCAAAATGATCAAAAATCCATAAAATCTCAAATTCCACAAAATTCTTACAAAATCATGTTCATATCAAAAGATCCAAAAGAATTATAAAATATCCAAGAAGAAGGTTGAACAAAGTTTCCACAATCTCAAAAATTTACCAAAAGACAAAAATAGTTATGGACAAAATTAAAATATTATTTTTCTTAAAAACTAACCCAAAATGATAAAAATTCTTGTAGAATCTCAACGTAATAATCAAAATTATAGAAGAATAGAAAAAGATTAGAAAGCATAGAGGAGGAATAGTAAATCCATAACAATATAGGGTAGCTTCATACATAAACATAAAATGATCTCACTTATGGGATGTACAACAAAATAGATTAGGTACATAAAAAGGAAAAAAATGAATTAATTTTTTTTATAAGATGTACAAAAAATAAGGAACTTATAGGAAAAGGAAACTAAAATAAGCTTCCTTACTTCTACTAGTAAAGCTTCCAAAATCTTCTTATCATCTTTCTTTTCTACTTAATGTTCTCAATTAATCTTTGTTTCACTTAACCCATTGCACCCAAACCCCTTTTACAAATTCCAATGTGATGTATCTAAGGCCTAAACCTATTTAGAAGGGTAAGAATGAAAGAAATTGGATTCAAAACAAAGAAGAAAGGACAAAAATATCATCTTTTGGAGAAATGCAATAGAACATGGTTTTGAAGAAAAATGATGATTGTGAAAAAATAGATGACAATAAACAAACAACAAAAAGGCAACAAGAGAAAATGCAAGGTGGAGGACTAAAAGTAAAATGCATATTATACATGTGATGTATATATGTTACATAACATATATAATTTACCTTTATCTTTTTCCTTTTTACAAAAGGTGTTATGCACATGAACGTGCTTTTTTTGTTGTTGAACTTTTAAATTTGATATTTTATAAATTTTATTTTACATAAAATTTTTTGATAAGTTCTTTTTCCATTTTCTTTCTCTAATAATATCCTCAGTGTTCAACCTCTCATAACACACATACTAGTTCTTCAAATTACATTCCATTGGAACCTACAATATTCATATTAAGTGTTCTATGAAATTGTATGCTAAAATATTATCTAGGAATTACTTATCATTGTCACTTAATTAAAATTTAAAAAAATTTATAGTATTTTAGCAAACTATAAAATGTGAGAACTCCAGTATTGTAACTCTAATTCTAGTGAAGTGAGAATCAAAATCTATGTTTTTGAACATTCTAGATACATTGGTAAGGCTAGATTCTAGGTAGGATATCATGTTAAGGTACTTCCTTAACAAAGCTAATTTATAAAATATTTTATTATAATTAAAAATAAACTACAAATCCTAGTTTATTGAGAAAACGCAACATAGAATATGGCTTGGAAAGGGCGAGGGTTAGAAATTGCTCTGTGAACAAAGTATTGTATAATTACATATGCATAATAAAATAAAAGATTCATAATTAAATGTGCATAATAAAGTATAAATATGCATAATAAATATTTAATATACATAACTAAACATCCATAAAGAATCAAATATGCATAGCCAAATACTTATAAAGGCATAATAATTGATAGAAGAAAAAAAAAACTTCCTAGGATAATTGTATTTCAATATTTAATCATAAAATATTCACAAGATCTATGATTGAGCCTAAATAGTAGTAAAATAAAGGATAGGAAATTTTGAGAAAATACCCTAACAAGAAAATCACATTTACTTATGAATGAAACTAACAAAAACAACAATAAAAATAATAGTAATAACAATAAGCTAATCTATTGAAATGCATTTGAAAACTTTTAAAAAAATTAATCATGTGCATTAAATTAAATAATTAAATTTATGTAAAATTTTAGGTGATGACAGATGGATTTTCATGAATCATCACCTTGTTAGAGATACTAGAGGGTGTAATTCATTTTTTCCTTCACTAATTTTATCTCTGTTTCATTTACCTCGAGCATGCCTACCTACTCCATGTAATGATTTTTTACCTTTTTATATTTTAGAACCTCATTCTTCTAGACAATGATCTTAATAACTATCCTTTGGCATATGTCAAGCACCTCCTCCATCAACAAATTCATGTTTTCTATAGCCAATCTCCTCATATCCTAATTCACCCTAGCAAGTTATTATTGTTGCTACCTAAGGTATTTCATTAATTATTATTTTTGTATCTCTATCTTTAGTAGGTGCTAGTTTTCTTTGGTCAATAATTTGTTCTCATTGCACATCTTGAAGAGGTCATTGTTTGTAGTAGTAAGCATGGTGTTTGATAATGATGCTTCCCACATCACACTTTCTTTTACATTCTTGGACTTCTTTAGTTTCCCTTAAAGTTTTTGAAAAGCTTCATTTCTTATTAGTTTAGGTTGTAGAATGGTAGGATTAGATAAGTGGGCTCTCAAATCAAAAACATTCATTACCAACATTCCATTAATGTTGGTAGCTTCTTCTAGTTATGATTATATGAGTAGGAGCTTGTCCCTTGTCTCTAATAGCTCTAATTGGATTACAAAAATGCCTTCTAGAATATTGAAAATTTTTAGAGTCAATTTTCTAGATACTACTAGTCATTCAAGCACCCCCCAATACTGAGCTACTATCATCTTCCTACTTCCAGTTCTTGTTGATACCTAGACATTTTCCATGGTAGTAATATCATGCATAGATGCTATAGATGCCATTAGAACTTTATTGACTCTATTAGTAACCATCTTAGTAGCTATATCCTAGTTCTTGTATGTTATGATTAGGACTATTGCACCTTCCCCTTGTTCAAGAATCCTAGAGAAGACTATGACATTACCTAAAATTTTAGAAAAATATTTAGCAAGTAAGGATACCTCATGTTATTTTTATTGAGGTTAGTACAAATAGTATCCTAGGATTTTTGTAAGGAGAATAAATTTCTCAAGTCATCCACTAGCTAGCTGATGATTATTGTCGCCTCATTTAGATGACTTATGGCTATATAATAAACTAATGATTCACCATCACTTCTTGATTCTTGCTATTGCTACTACTCCCTAAGTCTCCTTAGGCATTCATGAGTAATAGATGTTTCTTATGCAAGTGATGCTAGTGACGGCGCTTCCTCCTAAAATTTGATAAGTAACTTATCTTCATCTCTTGCCATGATGTGACAAGAGCCTTGTGGAGTGTGTCATTGGTGTAGTGAGCTATCTCTTCTCTTCTACATAATTTTCTGATTAAGCACAAAAAGGAAAATGTCTTCTTATCCTTTTCATTGTCCTTAAATATTTTCTCAATTTCTAAGAATATTAATCATGGTAGGGTGATTGAGAATTTCGTACTTAGAGTGACACATGCATATGTGAAGAAAGTTGTAATTTTTCTTAGTGATATTATAGGATTTAGGTGGTAGACTGCAATTTTGAAAGAAATTATTTCCACCTTAGTGAGTGAAACATAATCCTTATGGTCCACTCCACAACATCTTTGTATCTACTCCTTTTAACTTTTTCATTAACCTAGTAAGATTCTTTTATGAGCCTTGCCCAAATATTTGGAAATTTCAAGGCCTCCATTAAGGCCTCTCAGAGTAAGAGATGATATTGTTATTTATTTTGACTATTTCATCTCTTTTATGGTTGTTGCAAAAGAGATACATTTCTTCTAGGTATCATTCTACATTATTAGAAATGGTGGGTCATATTGAGAATACTTGCAATTGGACCTAGATCTCCTTAGGTGTTAACTTAAGGAATGGTCCAAAGTCTTGTTCTTAAAAATCCATGCTCTAGATCTCCTTGTTATGAATGTTTTCTAGCCATGCCTTTATTAAGATGACTTCTCCATTTGGCTTGGGTCTAGGTACTTCATCTTACCTAGACTGTCCAGTTTCAATGGTGGAAATTTGTCAAACAAATTTTACCTTTGGTTCCTCTCATAGTGGTCTAGTATCATGTGTTGCCTCAATAGCTTGCTTTGGTTATTGCTAATGTTGTTATTCTCGACCTTCTCTTGGATGCTTTTCCTTAGGTTCTGATGGTCCACTCATCTAAGTGTAGGTATCCTTAGATCATCCATTATTAGCTCAAATTTAAAAAATATATCTATGAATCCCTTAAGTGATTGTAGATCTCTAGGATTTCAAGCCCTAAGGTAGTTAAGTCTTTTTAGTTTTTAATTTTTAATTAATTTATGATATCTTAGTTATATTTTAACTACCTATGGGATGTTAGAATTTGTTTAAAAAATGATATTCAATGCCCCCATGATGTAGAGCTCAACTCTGAAAGCTCATAGGATAAAAAATGAGTGAAATTAGATATTCAAATGGAAACTTATCACTATTATAAGGTTCTAGGCTTTGGGAATAATAAAAAATCCCTACTTATTTGAGAAAAATGATGCAAAATAGTTAAGTATCATATGTATTTATAGATTTTTTATGTTGCATTGACAAAGATGCATTAGTGTATTTGACTACATTGATGGGGATGCATCAACATAACTACTTGCTAGAATTTTTACTTAAAAAACTTAGTTAAAGTTAGGAAATTTAAAGCAATATAGGGATCAAATGAGAGTCAAAAGGAAGGTCTAGGATTAAGGACAATAATCATAAAGTTCCAATCATAAAGTTACAACATGAGTAATGATACATCCACAGAGCTTAATGGAACTCATAAGAGAAGCTTAACGAATTAACAAATTCTTTTGATATCACACCCTTTTCCATTTCCTCCTAATCCTTTCCTGTTCCATGATGTGAATCTCTTATTAATAAAAATGGAGAAATAGATGTTGCAAACTCACTACCTTACACCATAGTGTACCTAATAAATCATTAATATAGAACATAATTCCAATAATAAGGTTGACCTATACATTAAAAAAAATAACCATATGTAGTGCATTAATAATAATAATTGTATGAATTTAAAAAAATAAATGAATTAAAGAAATAAAATATTAAAAGAAATAAAGTCATTAAAAGATTTTATCTATTACATGTTAAGAAATATATACGTAAATGGGCTAGTTGGATCGTAGATCTTCATGGCTTCAGAAGGAAAGGTAGAATGTATGATGTATGGTTCCTCTCATAATGTTTGGAATTTTTTTATTAAGATAAAAGAGTAGGATTCTAATAAAGAACCTTTTCTCCTAGTTTGAAATTCAACCTTTCGAATCTTAGCATCATGATGTTGTTTGTTGTATGTCTTATACACTTAATTCATCATGAGGGCCATCCTTCTATTTTTATCTAGAACATTAACAATCATTAATTATTCTTTCTATGCTAGGTTGATGTCTAGGTTGAGCTCACATGCAATGTTTAGTATGTGAAGTTAAATTTGGATTGTAAGTTTGGGCAACTTATTGTACACTAGCTCATAGGGAAAGTAGCGTAGAGGAATTTTTCATGTGGAGGGATATGTCCAAAGTTATCATTGAGTTTTATGTTGTAATCTTTCCTATATTTTTTGATTATCCTAGTTAGGATGCATGTTATCTCCATATTTATTATCTCTACCTAACTGTTGGCTTGGGGATGATAAGGTGTTTTAAGTTTATGCTCCATTCCTAAGTGTTGCATTAACTTTCTAAAGATAGCACATGTGGAATGTGTTCCATTGTTTGAAATTAGTATATGAGGCTTACCAAATTTTTTTATCACTTATTGTTGAAAAATTGAGTTGCAGTGATGGAAGTATAGTTGGTGACACCTATAACATTAGCTCATTTTGTATACTAATCAATGATAATAATAATATAAGAATTCTCATTGCACATTAGAGAGATGGAATTGTTGAAGTTAATCCATCATAGATTGAAAGGCTTTAGTGGTAGTTATTCCTCCATGTTGTTGATAACATTCACATGAATGGATGAAGTGATGTACATCTCTAAATATCATTGGTCAAAAATATCCTACCATTATAATTTTTATGGCTACTTTCTAGCATAATGGCCCTCACAAGATCCCTTGTGAGCATCTTAGAGAAGCTTAGATTGATCATCATCAGGCATATACCATTGTACTAAGCCATCAACATAAATTTTGTAAAGATTTTATTCTATTCCCATGTAGTGATTAATCTAGTGGAGGAACTATTTATTTCTCATATGATATCATTTAGTATAAGTCTCTTGTGTGAGTAGATAACAAAGAAAATTAGTATACTAAGCGATGGCTCTCTAATGCATGGCCATAAAAATTTTAAGAAAAAGCAACTCATCAAGGAATTGGTTACAAAGAGACTCTTCATCAATCTTGTTATTTCATCTCAAGCAAGACATATGATCTACAACTATATTCTCGATTCAATTCTTATAAATCATTGTAAAATTGAATTCTTGTAGTATCATCAATCACCATGTGATACAGGGACTCACCACTAGCTTGTTCAGTAGAAAATGAATAGCACTATGATCAGTATGCATAAAAACAAGATATTCAAGCATGTAGTTCATGGATTTTTCAAGAGCATACACCACTACCATTAATTCCATCTCTATTGTGATGTAGTTTAGCTATGCATTTGTAATGCTTATGCTCATACAATGGATATACTATGGAAGTTTCTAATCATTGGATTGTGTGAATACTACCCCAAGGAAAAATTAGATGTGTCTATCATGATATGAAAGAGCTTAAACTATTCTAGTGCTTATAGAATTGGTGTTTTCATAAGCTTCTATTTCAAGAGTTGGAATGCATGTTTGCATCCTTCAATCAATTCAAATAGTACATCCTTCTTGTTTAGTTCTACGAATAGCTCAGTCATTTTGAAAAAATTCTCAATAAATCTTCTATAGCAATCGGTATTTCTAAGGAAGGATATAACATCTTAAATTATTTGAGGTTGCCTTTTGATCCCTTAGATCACTCTTATCTTCTCTGGGTCTTCCTCAATACCCTTTTCTCAAATCCAATTTCCTAGGACATATTATTTTTAAAACCTACTTAAGAAGATTATCTAATGGATTTTTTGCTAATTAATCTTTAGATTAATCTTCACATATTATTTTAAAACCTACTTAAGAAG
>MNCI01003795.1:3590-51628 GCA_015680685.1 Gnetum montanum
AATTATGTCATAAGCTGTTGGCTTAAAATCATAGCCCCCTCGGTGGAGCACCTTAAAGTTTCATTTCGCTTCAAGTTCAGCTCAGCTGAGAGCCAACTTCGCCTGGATCTTAACGCATATGAACTTGTATTCTTTAGGGGTTATAACCGTGAAGATAGGCTCTTTTCCCTGGAGCCTCAATGAATGGCACAATGGTCCTTGAGATCCCGTTGCGCCAGGAGCTGGTCCTGTAACCGCCATAGGATTCATAGGTGCGGCACCCAGATCGGTAGGGACCATGGTAGCTGTGGTTGTGTACAAGGAATCCATTAATCAATGAAGTTAGCAGTAACTGGTAATTGGATCTAAGAGATGGCTAGCAACAAAAGCACAAAAAGGCTTTCTACCCTGTAGGATTTCAAAGAAATCGTCCTTGCGACCGATCTATACCACGCGATTGACCGTAGACTTCCCTAGAGGTATTACGTCTATGGTTTAGGGTATGGATCACTACCAGGGCTACCCGAAATATTCGGATCGGAGCTTGAAGGCCCTCCTTCTAGCACTAGAAAACTGTAACGACAGAAAACATCGGCAACTGGAAAATACCGAACAAATTCCGTGTACACAGTTTTAACCACGGATCCGCGCGAGGGCTATGCTGAAAAAAAAATGAATCTGCGGTGCCCTGAACAGTCTTGTCAATCAGACAAGGACTTACAGGTCAGTAAAACGAGGAAGATTATGGATCTTTGCATGCTTCGATTTGATTTGAGGAATCGTGAAATGGGAGGAAAACGACGTGGATAGATCGCTACGATGATAACGTCAAGCACGCCGAAGAAATGCTAATCAAGAGAGAAACGCGTGATTTTCAAAGATCTATGTTTCGATTTTTGAAAAAATGTATGATTTGTATGTCACGTTACAATGGGAGAGACCCCCAATGACTTGATGCAAAAATGAGCACAAAAAAACAAGGAAACTGTCCAGAAAGAAGTCCGATCTACCTCGTAGGCCAAAGCTGGGATGCAAGGAAGGTCAAGCTCTGACGTCTGCCGATCACCTGTTTCTAACCGGTAGAGCCTGAAAACTGGGCGAGACGATCTCACAATCTTTGTTCTGCTTCTTTGCCTTGAGTAGCTTCTGCTCAGGGCAGTAATCGCTAATGGAGAAAGTCGTATCTTCCCCAAAGGAATGATCTCTCTTATTGTTAAGGCTCAAGCGCACTGTAATCTGTTCTTGCTGAAGGATGGTGCTATCGAAAATTGCCAAAAGGTTGCTCTTTGTTTCTTTGCTCAAGGTGATAAGTGCTTCCTTGCTCAGAAAATGCTCTTGCCCTTTTGATTTTCTGCCCCCCTTTGTATCTTTGTCAACTGGTCTATTTATAGGCTGCGGGGTCCCATAAAAAGGCGCAACCCTGATGACGTGGGTCCCGGATATTTCAAGTTCCGTTGACATGACCATTTTAAGTCAGACTATGACTATGCACAATACGCTTGTTTGCGTGTTGTGCGTGTGAAGAGCAGGTACATGTTGAGCATGTTTCAATTGCTTTCAGGCTATATTACACTCATTCGCGTTGTGTTGCATGTATGAGTGTAATCCGGTATAAAAACAATAGGCTCAAAATTGTCTTACGCTCACTACGCAGCTGCGCGTAACGAAGCGTAAATAATGTCTAATTTACACTCACTACGCAGCCGCGCGTAACAAAGCGTAAATAATGTCTAGCCTTAGTGATGAAATACGCAATGGTACGCACCGCCGCGTAATGAGCGTAAAAACAAGTTATCCATACGCCACGAGAAAAAGTGTCGAACTGTTGTGCTTCTCTAGACTCTGCCTTCGACCATTTTGGAGCTTATTACGCTCATTACGCTGCAGTGCGTAATAGAGCGTAAACTTGTCCTTGAACAAAGCTGATGCGCGCTCTCGCTTGAATTGCGAATCTTTGCCTGAGGCCGACTCGTAATTTTCACGGTGTTTCATCAACTTATCCAAATCTTTGTAGAAGGCCTATTACCATATTGTAGGCAAAATGTTGACTTTGCATGTGATGGGAATATATTAAATGTAACATCAAAGGATGGCTAGAAGATAATAGATTCATTAGTAGATTAGAGTAAGAGATGACCAAAACCCAATGTCATGTAAAGCATGATCCAACAAATTAAACAATTAAATAAAAAAGTGGATGAGTTGACATGGTTAATAAAGAAGCAGGCTCATGTGGTGTAAAGTGAAGTATGTAATCTTTGTGGTAGCCAACAACAGAATTGCACCACTTTCCCAACCATAGCATATTATCATGAAGATGTATAAGAATTGGTAAAGTCTTTTCAACAATATTGGATACAGCTAATAATCACCTTCCAACAAACACCACCTTTCCAACAACGATATCCTCAAAAAAAATTTATATCTTTTAAGAGTCCAACTAGTAAACACTTGGATAAACTCACTCAAAATCTTACTTTATTCATTGATGAAAGTAGGTAATTCATGAATCAAATAAGGAGAAGATTTCAAGATCTAAAAAAAGAACAAATTAACTTCTCAACCTAAGCCAAATCATACATCTCAAAGAAAAGGTAAGGAACAATTACATTCCATCACCACTAGGAGTCGAAAGACTATTGAGCCCAGATCCCAAAAGAAGGTTAGATTTCAAGAAGTTGAGATACAAGAAAAGGACCAGCCACAAGTATTTAATAAGGATGGAAACAATCAATTAATAATGGAAAGAGAACAACCATTAACCTCTTCTCCTTTACTGAGACAAACAATTTTATCTCCCTTCCCTAAAAGATTGCAAGAGGAATTTACAACCAAATCTCACATAGAAAAAAATTTTAATGAGTTATATTTGCATATTCATTTAGAAAAAGTTGTAAAAGATGCACCTTTCTATGCTAAATACTTAAGGGAATTATGCATAAAAAAGAAAATAAAAGATTTCTAGGCAAGTTTATTTGGTTGATAATTTTTCTCAACTTATAAAAAGTCATGAAGTTCCAAAATACTAAGATCCAAGGATTTCCACAATTCTAATTAAGATAAATAAACAAAAGAGTGAGAATGCCCTATTGGATCTAGGAGCTGGCATCAATATTATGCCACTTGAAATGGTTAGGTCACTTGATTTAGAGAATATAACAAAGGTAAATATGATAATATCTTTGGCCGATGGCTCCAATGTAAAACCTATAGGAGTAGCAGAAGATTTAATAGTGGAAATTGAAAGAGGAAAATACCTGGTTTGACTTAGTAGTATTGGAAGTAAAAGATCTAGACTCTTTTCCCATCATACTAAGTAGACCTTGGTTATTAATAGCTGATGTGGTAATCAATGGTAGATCAAGTTAACTTCAATTATCTTTTGCCAATATTACTTATATGCCTAATATATATGATAGAGCAAAAGAGGACCAATTGAATTAAGATATAAAAGAAGCAAGAATGCTCTACACAATATCCACATCAATAATGGAACAAGATAGGGAAACATTAGTATTACATAACTTTGAGAAAGGACCTTTAGACCCCTCTACAAAATAACAACAAGATATTCTTGATCAAATTTTGAATTTGGAATCGAGAAATATTAGACAAATAATTCAACCACCAAATAGTGATTCTTTAGATCTTAGAGAATTACTTAGTACTCTTAAGTACATTTTCTTGACCAAAATAAACCTTTAATAATAAATTTCCAACTTTCTAATAAGAAGCAAAATTATTAGAATTTTCATGGAGTTATGAGGACCTTCATCAAGGAATCTCACCCAACATCTACCAACATCACATATATCTAGAAGATAATGTAAAACCTATAAGAATTCCCTCAAGAATTAATCCAAACTTAATAAATTATTAAAGATGAAATCTAAAAGCTTTGGAAGGAAGGAATTATTTATATAATAGCCAATAGTGAGTGTCTTAGCCCTATCACTATAGTTCCTAAAAAAGGTGAAAAATGGAGAGTTTGTGTAGATTATATGAAGCTTAATCAAAACACAAAGAAAGATAATTTTTCCTTACCTTACATAGAGCAAATTTTAGAGAAATTAGAAGGGCACGAGTATTATTGCTTTGGATGGGTTTAGTAATTACATTCAAGTTGCCATTACACCTAAAGATTAGCATAAAAAAAATTTACATGTCAATATAGAACTTTTGCTTACCATTGGACACCTTTTAGCCTTTGTAATGTACCTACTAGCTTCCAAAGAGCCATGATATTGGTATTCTATGATATGTTAGAAGACTATGTGGAAGTATTTGTGGATGATCTTTTAGTCTACAAGGAAACTTATGAACAAACATTACAATATTTAGAATGCATTTTACATAGGTGTATTGATAAAAATATAAAATTAAGTTTGGAAAATATTCATTTAATGATTACAAGTTGCATAGTATTAGGACATGTCATTTCTAAGTATGAGATAAGAATGGATGAGGAGAAAGTAAAAGTAATATCTACACTCCAGCTCCAACTAGCCTAAAGACTTCCTCGATCCTTTCTAGAACATGTTAGATATTATAGGTGATTTATTAAATATTTTTCAAAAATAGCTAAGAAACTTTACCTACTCTTATAAAAGGATGTTCCTTTTATATGGACCGATGATTATCAAGAAGCATTTTAGAACTAAAGAAATGAGAAACCACCACCCCTATATTGAATGCACCTAATTGGGGTAGTCGGGTCATGTATTATGTCTCTAAAAGTTTAGACCAAGCCCAAGTAAATTATACAACTACGAAACAAGAACTCTTGACCATAATGTATGCATTAGATAAATTTAGACATTATTTAATAGGATATAAAACTTGAGTGTACATTGATCATTCAACCATTAAATTTTTAGCTACTAAAAAATAGAAAATGATAGGATAATGAGATGATTCATATCACTCCAAGAATTTGATCTTGACATTTTAGATAAAAGGAATATAAAAATTTTTGTGGTAGACAACCTTTTTATATTGGAAAAAAGGAATGAAAATAGGACAAAAGGAGTATTTAATGATGAATTTCCTAATGAACAACTCTTTTCCATAAAGAAAGATCCTTGGTTTGCTGATATAGAAAACTACCTTACCACTATGAAAACACCAACCCAATAGATTAAAGAGGAGAAGAAATCTTTCTTAAGAAACATCTCTAAATACATTTGGAATAAACCATACCTTTATAGAATATGTAAAGACAATGTAGAAGGATGATGTGTTGCTGAGGATGAGTAACAAAAAATTTTACATATGTGTCATGATGACCTTAGAGGTGGACATTTTGATGGTAGACAAACTGCTATCAAAATATTACAAAGTGGATTTTATTGGCCTTCAATATTTAAAGATGCACATAAATATGTACAGAAATGTAATAAATGCCAATAGATAGGGGCAATAACCAAAAGACAAGAAGTTCCACTAAATCCAATTTTAATAATTTAATTATTTGATGTGTGGAGTATTGAATTTTTAGGATCATTTCCACCATCTAATGTATGTTGATATATTCCTTTTTGTATAGACTATCTTACTGATGAGTTATCATTTTGTTGGCCACAATATTGCAGCCTGTCTCCTCATCTATAAATAAGAGGTTGGTAGATTTGGTTCGAGGTACTTAGTTTTATATTTTCCTTGAAGTGTTAGTTTTAAGTAGCTCTTCTCTAAACCCTTTTCCTCCCAGTGCATGCCCGCAGTGTGGTGATTGTAATTGTACAGCATCCTTATTCGAGTCTGACGTACTTGGACATGCACGTGACTAGCAATAAAGATCGAGATTACTTCATCATTGCAGCATCCACTTAGCTAAATTATTTAATTGTTATTTACTACTTTCTTAGTTAATATCTCTTCACCCTAAACTCCTGTTAAATGTGGAATGAGTACGACTTAATCAGGAGCATTTAAGTGTGATTACTTGGTAACCCAGTAGTGTACCTAGGATCTACGCTTGGTAATCCTAGTGGTAGTCATGCACGAGGTCCAAGATGTGTACGGATAATTAAGGAATGGATGCTCATCGCACTTAGGCTAGTTAGATTCTCTATCACCCTCTCTCTCTTAGCTTAGTTAATATTATTTTCCATTGTCTCCAAGAGTAGCATTAATATAGGAACACATCATACACCTCACCCTAGACTAAACCATATGTGACAAAGTTAACACTAGTTCAAATGAGAAGACAGCAGACTGTGCCCTAAGGATAACTGTCTAGATACCATAACTAGTCTATCTGTAGAGTTCAACTGGATCGTGTGTGAAACACTCATATTCATATGGTTGAGTGTAGGGGTACCTTGCCACTCAGCATTGGCGCCATTGCCAGGGATCGTGCTAGTTATCTAGATTAGTTATATCATACAAGGTCGTTGTATAGGAATTAATGATATATCTTTTGGGAAGAAATAATTATAAAAATTCACATATAAATTCACACACAATTTCACAACCATGCCTCTCCTACAAGACTACGATAATGCCACATCTAGTGAGGCCATTCATAAGAGAACCAACGAATTATCTAACAATGAAGATTGGAGTACGCAATTCAAAGTGGGGATTTCTTATAAACATAAACAAAGGTAACATCATCCCAACGCATGAAAGCATAACTTAACTAATGATGATGAACCCCTACTGTCACTATAAGCCCAACACAAATACAAGAGGCTATTCGAATCTCCCGTAGGCATCATAAAGAGAGCCGCCTACCCAAGCTCGATTTAAACAACTTTCCCAATTTCTCAGGAGGCTATGACTTAGATCTACAACAACATTTACAAGCCTTCTATGATGCCTATGCATGGAACAACATTGATAATGGATGGCAAAAACTCAAGCTCTTTCCTATGACACTCGTTGGCCAAGCAAAAGTATGGTATAGATTGTTAAAACCTAATTAAATATGACATTGGCCAACAATGGTAGAACTCTTTAACGAAAGATATCAAACCTACACAAGAGTGTTATCCTTGAGGAAACAAATCCAAGAGTGGAAACAAGCACAACATGAACCCTTGGACATGGCCTTAGAAAGATATTATGCACTGTTAAACAACTGTCCAGCCCATGAGTTCTCTGAGGAAAGGCTAATGTACCACATCATTGATGGGCTTCATGATGAAAAAAGAGAGACCCTAGGGATGTATGCCCAAGGTCAACTATACGAACTACGAATCCATCAATTCCAAGAGCTTATTAAGCGAGTAGAAAAAGAGGAAGGAGAAATGGCTAGATGGGAGAGTGTTGAAAAACATCAACGGGACCAAAGTCTCAACTTAATAGAGGTCCATAATCACAAAAAGGAGAAATCAATCTATCTCAAGGAGGAAGAACCATCTTTTCCAGTATAACAATCAATAGAGGAAGTTGAGGCAAAGATCAATAAAATGTTGGAATGGATGCATAAAAAGTGTGGGAAACATATCAATATTATTGGAGATAAAGTTTTGACAACCCGAGAAGTAGGATAAAATATCATTAGACATTCAAAAAGAAGGGATGAGGAAAATAAGAGCTCAACTTTCGATCATACGTATGAATGAAAAATTTTCCTATATGATCATCCCAAGGGCCAATGCCCAATTTGGTTACATTTATATGAGCATTGGGGAAGCACGTTACACCCAGAGTTTGTACAGAGATACTGTGTTCAATCACAGTAGCAACAATCCCAGTTGTGGGGGAAGCCACCCCTAAACTGGAGACATCCTTCATATCATCCGAATCCAAATGCTTATCTAGTCCAACATCCTATTTCCCCAGCTGGGTCAACCTACTCTATCTACCACATTACCATTCTCCTCAATACTATCAGCCCATGTCTTCAACACAACCACTACCTTGTGTACCTTACACTTCTCCTAAATTTCAACATTCTCATCCTTTCCCTCCTTCTACATCACCACCAACAGTTCCTAAAGTGTCTACATCATAGCAACAACCCACTAACGTTACTTGTGCTATTATTGCCAATAGTAGTGAGAGACCTCCTCAACATCAAAGGTGTCCCTTCTTTAGACATGACCATAGGAAGAGACAACACAGTTCCAAGGCCACTACATCCTCCAACTTAGCACAAGTCCAACACTGTGGTGCATCCTTCTCTTCAAACCCAATGACTTGTGTCACTTCATCAGGGCCACAAATTAACACTCCAACAACCATATGGCCCAATGAATACAACCATGGAGAGCAACATCCTAATCCTTGCATACCATCTTATAGTCCCAAATATCATAGTGGGTCAATTCTTTACCAGGGAACCACATCTTATAAATTGTCCCACTACACTTACTACAATCAAGTGTGTGAACCCCAATGGGGTAAGTATGACCAAGTTTCAATGTTTCCAACATGCAAGGATCCTCATCTTTCATTTATTAATTCTTGCCATGATCAACCGTTTAGTTATGGAGGATATCCCCCATTCTAATAACAAGCAGGATTAACAAATATTTTTCATTTTATTTAATTTTGCAATTTTTGTTTTCTAGTTTTTCAATTTTCAATTTCTTGTTTTATCTTTTTGTCTTTTTCTCTTTTTATATTTTCATAAGTAATCTCATCTATGAATAAAACACTCATGTGGCTCCTTAGTTGAGGTGTGTTCTATGTTATTAAGTCTCAAGCGATCAATTATTTGGACAATGAGCCCATTACACCAACTCATCCATTCTACAAATAAGAGGTTTTGTTCGAGAGTACAGTGATATTTTTGACATTCTTAAAACTTAAAATTAATTTTGTGTTCATTGTACCCAGAATGAAGAAGGATGGACCAAGAGGAAATGATTAGGGTGTGACATCAAGGGGACTGGTGGATTCTCTTTGGTGACGTCTGTGAGAGTTATCATGCAATGTGGTTGTACTAAGATCCTTGTAGATCTAACGCAAAATAGGAGTAAGAGTAATTAAAAGGCACTCAAAAATCCAATGCTATTCTAGGGGGTCCCACTAGAAAGACATACACCCATGCCTGAAGGTTGGTGACTTCTCTGGATTCAGCAATCAAAAAAACAACAACAACAAAGGAAGTCCCACAAAGCAAAAATCACTCCTCCCTTGAACAAAATGCCAAGTAATTGTATGCCTTGTTGTTCTGGTACTCTCATAGTTACTTATCATGGGATGAAACAATGCGGTGTCATTGATCAGAGGAATGGACTTGGTCTTGATCTTGGAATGATGGCTTAATGACACATTAATCATGCTTTACACATAGGATTCACTATGCCCTGGGTCAGTTACCTCATGTCCCAATCTCTACAATCCCTTCTATAGTTCGTCTCATCTCATTGTTCATGTAATTGTAGCTCATGTCGCATATAGCGTAGAATTCTTACCTCATTCTGGTGGTATCTACATGTGTGTGTTTTGTGAAACTGGTATGGATTACATTTAACCCTTCTAGTGTCTACGAACATTTTAAGGTGTGGTTATGCAAGGGCATTATAGGTTGGAACTTGCTTTGGGGAGGACCCACTTGCATGACTTTTGCAATTTGTACTTGTTGAATACCACCACATCATCTTATACCCTCTGAGTACTTCATTGCCAAATCTATTCTTTCCTTTGTCATCATTTTATCAAACATTCCTCAAAACCATGTCCTTTTATGTGTCACCTAAACAAACCACGTCTAACATTAAACTTTTATGGCAACTTCCTTGAAAAAATTTCTAACTCTAAAAACACACTAAGAAAAGAATTCAACATTTATTAAAGACAATGAGTAAGGTATGAAATCATTGAACTTTTTTCAATAACCTTACTAACAATTGATCTTTGTGTGACTATAGATGGCCCCTTAAAGAAGACAACAAGGAGGACCTTCTCAAGGTGCAACCGAATGACCAAGGGGAGGTAGAGGCCAAGGACTTCATGTAGAGTAGGAGGCACAATCACTCAGCATCCATCATGGAACTCCTATTACTGCATAATCTATCCAAGAAAAAGAAGGAGAGGTTAAGGTCCAAACCTATGAAGAGGAACAACGGTTGTTTGCGGCATGACATGTCAAGACCAATCAAGTGTTTCCACAACTACCGTGTCCAAGGAAAGTGCCGACTCCATCAAACATTGGAACATTAGCATGGACAGCTCATAATCTGTGGATAGAAGAGGAGAAACTTTAGGCACCTCTTCAACAATATCACTCTCAGAAGCCTAGAGCACAAAACAAAGGAAAGATACCCATGGAGGAGCCACCACTACCAGGAATCCCATGAGTTCCACAAGTTTTGTCTTTTGTGTTTGTATCCAAATTTTGTTTAATCCTCCACTGTGGCATGAATAAATTCCTAGTCAGTTAATAATCCCATACCTATCCATTATGTAATCAATGGAGCTTGTTCTCACTATAACTGGAGGATGAGTTTTCATTCAATCGTGGGGGTATGATGAGTTATCATTTTATTGGCCACAATATTGTAGCCATGATATCACTTATGCAATATCGCAGCCTATCTCCTCATCCATAAATAAGAGGTAGGCATATCTGGTTCGAGGTACTTAGTTTTAGATTTTCTTTGAAGTGTTAGTTTTAAGTAGTTCTTCTCTAAACCCTTTTCCTCCCAGTGTATTCCCGTAGTGTGGTGATTGTAATTGTACAACATCCTTATTTGAGTGTGACGTACTTGGACATGCACATGACCAACAATAAAGATCAAGATTACTTCATCATTGTAGCATCCACTTAGCTTAATTATTTAATTGTTATTTACTACTTTCTTAGTTAATATCTCTTCATCCTAAACTCCTATTAGACGTGGAATGAGTATGACTTAATCATGAGCATTTAAGTGTGATTACTTGATAACCCAATAGCATACCTAGGATCTGCGCTTGGTAATCCTAGTGGTAGTCATGCATGAGGTCCAAGATGTGTATGGATGATTAAGGAATGGATGATCATCGCACTTAGGCTAGTTAGATTCTCTCTTACCCTCTATCTCTTAGCTTAGTTAATATTATTTTCCATTGTCTACAGGAGTAGCATTAATATAGGAACACACAATACACCTCACTCTGGACTAAACCATACGTGACAAAGTTAACACTAGTTCAGATGAGAAGACAGTGAACTGCAACCTAAGAATAACTATCTAGATACCATAACTAGTCTGTCTGCAAAGTTCGATTGGATCGTGCGTGAAACGCTCATATTCATATAGTTGAGTGTAGGGGTACCTCGCCACTTATCAATTACTAAATGGGTAGAAGCTAAAGCCTGCAACAAATGATGTTAAGTAGTAGTATCTTTTCTTAGAGAAAATACTCTAACACGATTTGGAACTTCATGAGCAATCATAAGTGATCAAGGAATCCATTTTGTAAATAGAACAATGGAAACATTCCTTAAGTCTTATGAAATTCAATATAAGATAGCTATTGCCTATCATCCTCAAACAAATGGTCAAGTAGAAAATGCAAATAGAATCATTTTACATCAATATTTAGAAGAAACTGGAAGATAAGAACCCTAGAAACCTTTCCTTAACTCAAATTGAGGTTTTTTAGATGCTTCCAAAGTCTTCTTACCTTCTCCTTGGCTATTTCCATCTTGTTTTGGCTATTTCTGAAATTGGGATGGGCTTTTTTAGAAGTTTCCTCGTCTTTTTCAATCATCTCTAGCTTTCCTAGAATGTCTCCTATGAAAGCCCAACTCTCAAGTGGAATGTCTACTCTTTTTCTGGGGTGCCCCAATTTCTAGTGAGATGTCTTAGTTGGTACATTCCACTTTATAGTGAGACGTATCACCTACAAGTGCTAAACACAAAAGTGCTCATTTTGATGCCTAGAACCTTTAGATGTCTCCAAACAAGTTTCCATAGACCTTGGAACCCCCTAAACTCATTAAAATGATTCCAAAACATCCTTAAACATGCCAAAACATCCAAGAATAATCCTCAATAAAATTAACACAAGAAGACACATAACATGTAGGATAGAACAAGGGGATTAGAAGAGGTGTCCCTACACCAGCTCTCCCACCATTAAAAATTTCATGCTTCATGACCTTTTAGAAGCTAGAATGCACCATGCCCCCCATGACTCAAGGTCATGGCAACAATCATAGCTCAATGCATTACAAACATGAGAATGAATATCATTTGAGGTTTGTTTTTTAAGCTTCTTATGCTCATGAAGGCATGTCCTTATGCCCCACTATGCTTCCTTTATCTAAGCATCTCCTTGGAATGCTTCCCTTGCATTCCCATAACAACTCAAACCTACAACAAAAAAAGAATAAGAAAAAAGAAAAAGGATTAGTCTTTATTAATCCAACATCCTTTCTTTTCTTCTTTTTCCTCTTCTTCACCTTTAGCACCAGCTTTATTTCATCATTAGCACCACCACGTAGCTTTATTTCATCATTAGCACCACCACATAGATTTATTTCATCATCAGCACCACCACATAGATTGCCTTCATGTTGATTATCCAATTTATAGCCAAGACAATCAACTCCATTAACATACTTCACAAATTTTTCATTGCTATAATCAATAGTAAGCATCTCCAAATTCTAGAAAATTGTATCACTCTCAATGTCTTCACTCACATTAATAATTACCTGCTTATAATGAATATCCCAATAGCCATCATCATCAAATAAATTATAATTATTATTCTTCCTCTTACTAACAATAACATCAAGATTCACAACATGACTCTTCATCTCATCATAATCATCAAAATGATCCTGATGATAATCATTACCATTAAACAAACCACTATCAAGCTGAAGTGAAAAACTAGTATCCATCACACTAGCTTCAACATGAGAGTAATTACTACATCAACAAGATAAAGCCCACTCTTACTTACCTCTTCATGACTTCTCCCATTCATCTTTGGTTCAACTTGATCTTCAACATGTGGTTGACCAATCTCATCAAGCCTTGAAGGTTCAAGATCCCAAATAGGAGTTTCTAATTCCAATGGCTTCTCTTCTTCAAAGGAATCATCAACAAGCTCTTCATCCCATTTTGGAGGTACCAACTCAAAAGGTAAACTATCCTCCATGGAAGTAACATCAAATTCATCAAAAACATCATCAAAGAAACCATTATTCTCTATACCTTATTTAGAAGACTCAACTCTCTCCCATGAGATAGCCCCAACTTGGCTTAGAATATCCTTCACCTTGCCACAAGGTATAGAATAATTGCAAAAATAATGATTATCATACCTTCTAGTGCTACCTTTGATCCTTATTGAATAAGTTCCTTGATCCTTTTCACTCTTTTGACTTTGATCTTTCACCTCCCATGACTCATGAGGTAGGAACTCTTCTTGATCAGTAGCATACACCATCTTGAACTTTGAAGATCTCTTGGTCTCCTTAATGAAGCTCTTGGTTTCCTCCCTTGAAACCCTTGAGTATTAAGCACTCCCTTACTCAATAAGAGATTCTTGAAAACTTCTTTTCTCATTGATATCTATTTCATCAAACCTTTCATCTTCCTTCCCTTATTTATGGCTAGAAAATATTCTCTTAATTCTCCTTAAAATATTTCCCATGTTAGTATTGAATTTCTCCAAATCCCTTCTTGAATTTTCTACAAAATCTTTGTACATGTGGACATTTACTTTGGAAATAATTTCTTATTTTCTTTGTTCTATAGAGAAGAAGAAGCTATTGCATTAGCCACCATGGAGGGCTACTACTCGATTATGTCAATAGACTTTGTTGTAATAGGAGGGGGAGGTACCCTAATGATAAAAGGATATTTGGGGGCCATTGATGATAGCACCCTTACAAAAAATGGGGTTCTTGAACTAACAGAAGTTGAAGGGCTCCTTTCGTTGTGAGGAGGTACCTGAATCACAAATAATTCCCTCATAGCCCTTGGGTCATGGTCAACATTAAATGCTGCTATGGTATACATGCTATTATTAGTGTTCAATGGATCTTTGTACATATGCATCTACTAGTTTGGAGGTATAATTGGGTTGGATGCATCAAGACTGATCTCACCCCTATCTATCATCTTTTGTAGGTCATCTTTCAGCACAAGGAAAAAATTAGTGTCTTGACTAGGTAATTGATGATAGTGGCAAAAGCGATCAAGCTTAAAATACTTATGTACTAAAAGATCATCATTGGTTGATCAAGTGGGATCTTTGGCTATCTCACATAGCCTCTCATGCCGTTTTCAAGCATTCTCAATCATTTGCTTATATTGTATCCTCCAACTCTTCAATAGTTGATCTAACAGTTTAGATGGTTTCAAAGGCATCCTAGTATATTCGGTTTGGTCTTTTCACTCAAAATTGGACCTCGAAGTAGCCGATAAAATGGTCCTAGATGTCAAGGGTTGGTTGCTATGATTTTTTGCAAGGGCCTCAGATTGATTGGCTCTTTGCCCCTAGGTGGTTGTCTTGCTTTCTTTAGCTATAGTTGCAATCTCCATGCTATTTTTCCTTCCTCTCTCATTGTTCTTTCATGCATGTTTATTTTTATATGCCATGTAGGTACAATTTTGGCTAGCCTCTGTAGCATCCTCTATGTTTTTGGTCTAGGGGAAGGCCTAACTAAGTGACTGTGAATCTATGTAGTACGACTTTGACTTGATGAAATCATTAACTATCCCCCTAAATATAGCTAAAAGGTGAGTTTTAGCTATAGGTTCCAGTATCTCATTGAGCAAACCATTCCATTGTCGGATGAATTTTTACACTAGTTCAAGAGGTTCTTGCTTGACCTTAATCAATTGATTAAGAATTGTACCAAGCTTTAAGTTGTACTTGAAGCAATTAATGAATTGAGAAATTAGGCCTTCCAAAGAGGATATGGATCCTCATGATAAGGCATGGTACCAATCAAGGGCCTCCCCCATAAGGAACATAAGGAAGATCCTAATATTTTTGTGAGGCTAGGCTTGTAGTAACAAGCACTCCAAGTGGAAGGTTATGAGATGGAAGTCTTGGTCACCTTCACCATTGTACATCATAAATTGTAGTATGGGGACACCATGGGGAAGAGTTATGGGTGGGACCACAAGACTAATGGGATCATCCTAATAGAAGTACATAATCTTAACGATTTAATATGTAAAGGCTTAAGCCTCTTTAACTCTTTAGCTAGATCTTGGATCATCTAAAAGGCTTGATCCAAGCCCTGGGGTGCCCCTGTTGGTTGTGGGGTCTGCACAAAAGGCTATGGTGTCTATTGGAAGGCCTATGGCCTCACTATCAATTATGGTACCAAGGGAAGAGGTTGTGTCATCATAGTGATTGGTGGGCTGAACAGAGAGAAAGATGCTTGTACCAGTATCTATGGCACAAACTAAATAAAAAGGGTGTGTGACCCTTGGGTTACTTGGGATGCCATGGTGAAACCCATCTAGGTAGGCAAGGGATTGGTGGTGGTGACAGCTATCGATGAAAGTTGTACAGACTGTAGTTAGGTGGCAAACAGCATGGAGAAGTGGAAGGTTGTAGGCTATGGAACCAATTATGCTTGGTGCACTACTATGACAAGCATGGGTTCAAACATGGTTAGGTAAAGGAGAGACAAAGTTTTGGCAGCATACCCTATGAAAGAGGCAAGGGGGGTTGAGGTGGGAAAGGTGGCTTTAAAATTTGCTTGTTGGAAAAGCCCACCTAGGACATCCAAATGTTTGGACTCAACCCCAAACTCATCCTCTTCCTTGTGTTATTTTTATAAGCTAGCTTTTCCATCCTCTTCATCCATCTCAATCAACTAAAATAGGATATAAGAATAGGGTTTGGTAAGTGGTATCTTGTCATACAAGGAAGGAATGTACTCCTTCCCATCTCAGTGTATGAGTTTGTACTCCCTTTTCATCTTTGCTTCCATCCTTGGAAACAACATGCCAGCCTAAATCTTGGCACAAATGAAGTTATAGTGATCTTTGTTTCTGATCGAGAAATTAGTACTTCACCCCCTAAGCCTTAGGGATTACACAGATTCTACTATGGTAAGGTCTTTGGGAACATAGACCCTCACAGCCTGTTAGTTAGCAATTGTCTTAGTGAAGTTAAAGGGCAACATGGTCGACTAGCTAAATTACATGTTGAAAATGTCATTTAAAATTTTTTAATATTTTTAGTAAAAACATAATAAGTGGAATAATCAACTAATGTAATTGACCAAAAATGAAAAAGTAGTACGAAACTACTAGTGTGAAACACTATGCAGTAGATAGTTGTGTATTGTGCAATGTACAAGGCAATTTCCAACCAACTAGATTGAGTGGTGAAAATGGAAAAAAAGAGGTTTTTCCAACAACAGAATTAGTTTTCCAATGGAAATGGGTTTTCCCAATGGAAACTAAGTTTTGAAATAGAAAAGATCTTTTGAAATGGAATAAGACTTCTGGAATAGAATAGGGCTTTTGGAATAGAATGGATAATGGTTTTTGAAGTAAACTACATTGGTTCCCAAGAAACCAAAAACTATTGTCAAATTATAGTAGAAACCCAACTCAATCACCAAAAGTATGCTAAGGTATGTGGGAAATGATTTTTAACAACAACATTGGTCTTAACAGAATAAGTTTGCAAGTTTCAAAATAAGAAAATGTAAAGGATTTGGTATTTGGAAAAAATTAGAAAGGGGTTTATGACCAAGAATTTTATGGAGGCCCTTCTTCTAGTGCCAAAAAACTGTTAGACCTAGAAAATTTGGTTGCTGGAATGGAAACTAGAGTATTCCAAGCACCAAAATAGTTTTAGCCTTGAATGCTAAGGGCCTCTAAGAAATGAAATTCAAGGCACCCTAAATGGTCTAGCTAATCACCCAAGGACTTAAAAAAGTGTAAAATGGCCATATAAATAAAATCATAAATGAAAACACAAATGAAAATGAAGACATAAATGTAAAAAAAATGAAAACATGAACAAAAAAGAAGTTGTAGATCTAGAATGGAAAAAAGACAGAGAAATGAAAATGTGAATTCAGATTTGTAGAACAATGAACTACAACTTTATTAAAATGGAAAATAAAGTGGCAAGTTCATAAAGTACAAACTTTGTGCTACGTGCATAAGAAGTTTCTTGAAGGAGTTTGAAGTCCATTGGAGATGGCAGTCTGTGTTCCATGTTAACTCCACGATCCAGATTCTTCCTAACTCCAGTTTCGAGAAACTTTGCACTAGTTTCCACTAGAATCAGCAATTATGATCACAAATTGGTGTTCCACCTTTGGTGCAATGGTATTACATGGAAGTCTCTATGCTTAGCATAACAACCAATTCTACTCAATGGTGTTTAAGATTGTAAAAGGATCTTGGCTATAGAAAATGCTTGATTACTTTTTTAGGATATGGAGTATGCTTCAAAACCCATAATCCTAATAGGGTGTTTACATTTGGATTTTATAGGGTTGGAATTACTTATTTTGGCTCTACACATCACTTTCATGATTATTGACAAATTGATGTCAATTTGTAGGTTACAATCCTCAGCATAGTTACCATTTATAGTAAGTTTGGAATGCACCACAACCACCAAAATCCATCCATTTACTTGAAATACTAAAAGAACTTTTTTGACTATGCTGACACCATCCCAACTACACTAGCCTTGGTGGACTATGATGAAGTTTTTCAAGAATGTTAAAAACCATGAAAAATGTGGAAAATGTTGGAAAATGCCAAGAAATGCTAGAAATCATGGAAAATGCTATCTACGTTAATCATGCTACAACAATTCCAACGCTACATCTTTGTTAAGTTTTGTGGTAACTACGCTGGGTTGGAAACAGAAAATACCATCTATTTCATCAACACTAGGGGGTAGATGGTTCCAACGTAGTTATGGCTATAGCCCTACAAAAACCCATGAAATGCTAATTTTGGCCATTCCCAAGGCATTTTCAACCTTCCCAAGCCCCAATATAGACATGAGGTACCTTTTTTCACTTGGAAACTAAGGCAATAGCAACTTCTAAGCCATTTTCCAGCCTGAAAAGCTAAAGTATGCAAGATTGTAGCTCATGAACTACAAATCTTATATTTACAATCGAATCTTGTCTCAAGTTGGGAAATAAAGGTTATAATTTGCAACATGAAATTTTGGTGGTATTTCATAGCAGAAATATTTAATTATTTAATTATGTAGTTTATTAGGTATTTTTGATTGGCCACATGGTAGAAAAAGTGGTATGATTATTTTTTATTAAAATATTTAATGAACTTTAGATGTTATTTTATTGATTGATTTTTTAAATTGTTAGTTTTCTACTTTAGTGGATTTTATTAAAAACCTACATGAGCCATGTGAGGCAAGAGTTAGCTTTTCTTTAATTTATTTTAGAAAAAGCACCAGGATTCTTCAAATTAGGTTTGGACATATTTATTTTAAAAACCTCACACTTCATTCTTTTGGGAACTATTAGCATCCAATCAAATTGAACAAAAAAGCTCTCCTAGAGAGGAGATGTGAAGATGTTATTATGCATGCATGATTATGGATTATGCATTGTTGGGTTCATTTGCTTATAGATCATTTATAGTCATGCACATGCACTTGTCTTCTTGATTTTTGTGCTATTAATTTTGGATTTTTCTCTTGGATTTTTATTTTAGCAAGTTTTGTATGATATTGATGTGGTTGTGGATTTTGGTTGAAGTTGTTAATCATGAGCATTTATTATGCTAGATGTGGATATTTTATTATATGGAGAGCATTGTATGAAATTTATACATTATTTTCTAGACCTACAATTTTATATTTTTTTGTACATTGTCAATTTTTGAGGATTGAGAATTTTGTATGAATTCTAGCATTTTTACATCCAAGGCATGGGTCTTGTATGATTATTAATTGAATTAGTATCATTATGTTTGTCTTGGAAATGAATTTGATGGATCTTGTCTAGCAACTAAAAATTTAATTTTTTCCCATGTTTCTAATCCATGATGACATTTATTGATATTTTCCCTTTCCTATCTTTTTTTTTCTTGGTTTTTAATATTTTTCTTACAATTCAATGACTTGCAAATAGACATTATAATGTCATGGATCTATCAACATGATTATTTGACACCAAAAATTGTTCAAGTATGGTATGATATTAGGTTTTAGTCAAATTGGCATTTTAGTCATCATCACAAGTTTATCATAGGTATGACTATCAACATTTACCATCAATTGTGATAAGGTTGTGGTCGACCATGAAGTCCAAAAATTAAAAGATAAGTTCCTATTATACAAAATATTGAATTTTTACAAAATCATGAGTTAATCATGGGTTATGATCAAAGACCTTAAGTCATGGTTATATTGCAATAAAGGTATTTTGTTGTTTTTAATGGGAAAATTTCTAGTGGATTTTAAAGTACGTACCAATGATCATGGTGTAGACCATGAGCTATTGTCATATTGTGGTTAATTCAATTTCACCACTTTACTTGTCTAAGCCATGAGAACACATTTGAGCTAGTTTTAAATTTTTATCTAATGCTTGATGGTCTGATGATTTGATTTGATTATAGTTGTTAACGCCATGGTTGGTTATTTATCTCATGGCCTTGACTATACATTCTATGAGTCCCTCTAACATCAATGTTGATCTATAAGTTATGCATGATTGTATGTTTGGTATGTGATGGGAGCTAGCATCAAGTTATGTGACTAGTTGGTGATGGACATCTAGGAGTGACTACTTTGACCCTTACTAGGATGCATCAATGAGGCTCTTGCTATAGGCCACATCCTACAAGGAAGAGGAAGTGTTCAACTTCTATTCATTTTAATTTTCTCAAGAAAATTAGAGGATTGTTCAATGCCTCTAGTATGAATTTTTTTTAAATAGTGGATTTTTTGATGCCATAGTCCTGGTTGAGACCTAATAACTTGATCCATGCACAAGGTAGTTTAATAGTTGATGATAGGTTAAGTATACATGACATCTATTCTCAAACTTAACAGTAAATCCAATGTGTGCTAATCTTCTTATGCTTGAAGGTTAATGGGTTGCAATGGATGGTGGTAGTTTTCCATATGATCTTACTTGGTCATATGATTTATGTATGTATAGTAGATGTATGGCATATTAGCATGTGCTTGTAGGTTGATGTCCCCTTGCTTAACTAAGTCACAATACTTATTCTTAGTCAATCAGTAGGAGGTCCTAAGATTTCTTACTTAGTTTTATTGACTTCCTTTTTTATTACAAGTTACTAGGATAAGGAGAACTAGGAGGACCTTTGTTTACTTGATACTAACTTTTCTTACTAGCTATAAACTAATATTTATGATTTATAATTTATATTATGGACTAATGTACTAGATGGATTTTTATGTATGCTTCATATGTTATGATTATGGATATATATGTTAAAACTTTTTAGGATAGTATTTTGTAGATTATGGATTATTATATTTCTTATATGATGTTGTTTTCCTTCTATTCCTTATTAATAAGACTATCTAGCTTCATGTTAGTTGAGTTTTATTTAGTCATGGTTTTCTAGATTAGTCGTAATCACTCATTCCTTATCATACTACACTAGTTTGTATCATTTTCTTCTTGTATCTCATCATGATCATGTATTTTGAGGTTATGTATCCAATGTAATGCTCTTTTGCCTAAGGCTCGGTGTGAGAGTGTTGAAAAATTTTATTAAAATTTCATCCCATACCAAGGATCAATACAAAATAATATAAAATATTTAAGAAATAAGTTTAGTAAAGTTTCTTCATAATCTAAAATGTTTATCAAATAGCCTTGAAATAAATTTAGAGGAATTTGATACATTCCCCATATAAAATAACTCAAATTTGGCCAAAATTTAATAGAATTATAGCTCAACAATATATTTAAATAAAATAACCTTCTCTACAATTTTTACAAGAACACAAGTTATGGTTGACTCATGCTATAAACCACAACTCATGGTAAAGTTATGGTCAACAAAAACAATGACTTTTTTCTTCCCTGTAACACCATGACATGTGGTAATGTCATGGTATAAATGGTACCACAAGTTGTGGTCAACTTATGGTAAATTAAGGACATTAAATTTAACACCTGAAATGATGTGAAAATAAATCATTAACTGATTCAGATTGGCAGAGGAGGAAATGGATGATTTAATAGTAATAACAATAGTCCAAATGGTTGAGATTGGAGGCCTTTTACATCATTTAGAGAGCTAAATCAAATTTTTAGTAGGACTCTCTCTAATGGGTTCTTGGTTGGCCAAGAAACTCCTTCTTTAACCCTAGCTTCTTTTGTACACCTACAGCAATAAGAAAGTAACCACATGCAACAATGGAGATTGATCTTTGATAAAGGTCCCACCAATTTTGAATCAATGAGATTATATCCTATGGAACACAATGTGATCTGATCATAACCTTTGAAGATAATGTAGAGTGAATTGCCAATAATACTCTTGTATATTTTTGTGTTTAATAAATATAAAATATATTGATGAGTGGCGAGGTACCCCTACACTCAACCATACGAATACGAGCATTTCACGCATGATCCGGTCGAACTCCACAGATGGGCTAGTTGTGGTATCTAGATAGTTACTCATTGATCGCAGTTCGCTATCTTCCCACCTACACTAGTATTTGTTTTGTTACATATGGTTTAGTCCAGAGTGAGGTGTATGATATGTTCCTAAACTAATGCTACTCCTAGAGGTGAGCTGAAAATAATATTAACTAAGCTAGGAGGAAAAGAGAGAGAAAGCTATACTAAGAGGAGATAGGGAGAGAGAATTTAAGCTAGCCTAAGTGTGATGAGCATCCGTTCCTTACTCATCCATACACATCTTGGACCTCATGCATGACTACTACTAGGATTACTAAGTGTAGATCCTAGGTACGCCATTGGGTTACCAAGTAGTCACACTTAAACGCTCGTGATTAATTCGTACTCATTCCGCATTTAAGAAGTTTAGGATGAAGAGATATTAACTATGAAAGTAATAAATAACAATAACAATTAAATAATTAAACTAAGTGAATGCTGCAATGATGAAGTAATCTCGATCTTTATTTCTAGTCATGTGTGTGTCCAAGTACATCACACTCAAATAAAGAATGTCGTACAATTACAATCATCACACTGTGGACATGCACTGAGAGAAAGTGTTGAGAGGAAAAACTAACAAAAAGATCCTACACTAAACTAACTCCCTAAAAACTAATTAGAAAAGAAGACTTCCTTCCCATGTGCCTTCATGTGTACTTATAGGCTCACACAAGAACCACGATATCGCATATCCAATATTGCTACTACATGCGATATCGCATACCTGATATTGTGTATCCAATATCGTAACCCAATGAATCACGATTCATCATACCCCCACGATTGAATGAAAACTCGTCCTTGAGTCAGAATGAGAACAAGCCCCATTGATTACACAATGGATAGGTATGGGATTATTGACTAATAGGGGATCTATTCATGCCACAGCAGAGAACTCAATAGAACAAGATTGGACACAACACAAAAAATGAAAAATTCCTAAAATTACAAAATTGGGTGGAACTCATGTGGTTCTTGGTGGCGGTGGCTCCTCCATGGGTTGCTTTCCCTTGTCCTACGCTCCAGGTTTTGGGATGTGATAACATTGAGGTAGTGCATGGAGTTTCTCCTCTTCAGTTTGGGGATCATGTGCCATCCATGCTAATGCTCCAATGTTTGATGGAGCTGGCACCTCCCATGGGCACAGTAGTTGCAGAAACATTTTGTTTGCCTTGACGTACCAAGTCGAAAACAACCATCGTTCCTCCTCATAGGCTTTGGCTTTGTCCATGTATTTCTGAAAATTTGTAAGCCATCAAGCCAAGTCTGTTATGACATCTTTCTAACCTTGGTAGCTTGATTTAACCACCTCCAATTCAAATTTTGCAGCTTCCAACTTCTGCAATGTTTTCTTGTGTTCTACAAATTTTGCTTCATACGTGGAATAGGTGGTAGCTACTTGCTTCTTGAGCTTTGTCCTCAAGTGCCCTGCTATCAACATGGCTAGGTTGGCATACCATAGATTTGCCAACTCCATGTACTCTGTGAGATCTTGGATCTGCAGGTCCTGGCTTTTTAGTTCCGCCTAGTGAGCAAATGAATAGGTGTCTAGTATGGCTCACCAATCAGTGTGTTGAGCACTAAAAGTGTTGATGTGGGCCTTGGCCATATGGATCTCCTTCTCAATGATTTTTTTGTACATCCCCACCTAGTCTTGAAAGTGCTCTTTTAACTTTTCATGCTGCTTGGCCTCGTTCTGCCACACGCTTATTTCAATGGTTATCTTCTGATGAATGGCCTGTACCTCCTCCATTGAGAGGGTTCGATTTTCCCTGGCCAAGCAATTCATGTCCTGGTTGACCCTGATTAGTTGTTCTCATAGTCATTGAAAATGCTCTTTGAGAACATTCTTTTGTTTTTCCACAGATGTCAACCGAAGATTATCAGCAACAAGTTGTTTAGTTTCTTCTTGTAAGGCCTTGAGTGCCTTGGTATGTGCATAAGTTTGCACTTGTGCCATGCAAGCATTCTAGTCAGCCTTCTCTTTTTCCTCTACCACCTTTTTATTTTCCATCAGCAATTTGTTGAGTTGTTTAGTTCTGCAGGTTTCCAGCTAGTCTATGGGAACAAATTGAGAGGGATCCCGCTGTGCGACCTGCAAGGTTACGAGCCTTTCCAATAGTCTTGCAACTTCTGCTTCTGCATGCTCGGCCCTTATTTCTGTCATGATCATCTTCCCTTTGGTGGAGATGAGTTTTGATTGTGTTTTCATAACATCCTGTGAAATGTCAAAAAAGGACATCATCACCTTTCCTATTTGCAACAATCGATCAAGCATGTCCTCAAGCTCCGCAGGAGTCATTGAGTGACCGACAAGATTTTGAGCATCCCGTGCTCCTATGAAGTCTACCAGTGGCACAATAGGGATGTTAAAATATTTTTTGATGTGATCTGTGATCACCTCTACAGCTCCTACGACATCCTGGTGCTGCATGACCACCACTGTGGTCCCTTCACTAGTCTCTAGTTGCACTTAAAAGGATGCAACGTTTCCTGAAATTTGTTATGACCAATAACTCTCCCCTCCTCTTACCTAAATGGACACCTCACACCGTGCACAATCTATAGATATAGTGGACCATACGATATCATCGATGATGCGGAAGGAATTTGCATCATCACGACTTCCCCAACTAACCATCTCAGTGATGGCCCTGAGATGGCTCATCAACGGTCGATAGTCTTGCAGCAGTGATGGTGGTTGGTCTCACTGACTCGTGCTAGGACCTGCTTCCTACTATTAACTGGGTCTTGTGCTTGGAGGTTGGCTGGACCTTGCAAGTCAAGTTGCAATGGGCCCCACCATCTTTTCTTACTCTTGTTCTGGCCCCAACATCTCACCAGCAATCTTCCTTGCAGCTGGTGGCTTTAGCAGTTCAGCGTACGAAGCATTTTGGGCTTTTCTGAGGACATCATTAGTGTATCCCTGAATACCAGCATGCTTGCATAGCTTCCTAATAAGACAAGGGAAGGGCAATTCAAACTTCCCTGTCTTACATTCTTCAAACCACCTTAAGATCTCCATGAAATATAGATGAGACAGGCTAGCATTAACCTTTCCCATCAATATTGCACTTCCACTTGCTGCATATGTTGAAATTCTATTTAGTCCTTTTGTGGGGAACATGTGATAAGTTCCAATTTTGAAGTAGATTCTCTCTTCCAATTTCAATTCTCCATAGGTCTTATCTTCTTTACCGTACGCCCTATCTAACCAAACCTTACGTGCATCAACATCAAAGCGAGTGGACAAGTGAACAACCTTTGGCCCTATATTCGGAAGGTTTAACACTTATAAAATGGCTTGGATGGAGAAATCAATAGTCACACCACAAATGTTAACTATGGTGCCTTCTTATTTATTGTGCCAGAATTGGTACATTTCTCCTAAGTACCAGGCACTACTTTCAGAGAGGATAGGCCATAATGGAGACCCCTTGAGGTGGTCCGTAATAACCTCAGGAGTGAATTTCGTGAAAGGTTCGAAGCTCAATTCCACGATCATCGCAGCTGATGTGGACCTTTCACGAATGGCCTGGACACATTCCAAAGGCAACGTGAGGTGTCATCCCTGTTCAGGCACTGCAGTAGCTCCTCCTTCTGCCTATCTTGATTGTACCATGGCAGGGCCTTCTTCTTGATGGATATTAAATGAGTGTTCCTCTTGCTCTACATGTTTTTCGGCAGGCATCTATTCTTTACCTCTCTTGGGTTGTTTAAACATAGCTTGAGAGAGACCTTCATGTTGTCTATGCTCTGGGGCCATCTGCAATCACATGGGCCAAGCATTAGTAAGGTTGTTTACCTAAGTTAAGTTATACCTTACTTCTTACCTTAATGAATTTTTTTTCTTTCCAAGTGATTTTAAGGTTAGGAGTTTTTATGGAAATGTCCCCAAAAGATTTATATATTTGGTCCACTTTGCTTAGGTTGTTTCAAAGTTTCATTCCTGGTATCGATAAGGAAATGTAATTGTCTTTGGCACATGTTTATTATTATTTTTGTAATTAATTACCCTTAATAATGTCCTTCTAGTGATGACAAATTTCAAAAATAATTATGTGCAATTCGATGTGTACCCCTCCCCCACGACTGAGCTGAACACTCTGAGTTCAAGTAAGTTTAAATGGAATGAAAATCGGAGCACTAGCGAGCGAGTTATGATGATCAAAGCAAGAGATGCACAATTGCAAATCATAGAAGAAAATTTGAAAAACTTCCCCCGTGTCAACAGTTGCAAATAATGTTGATAGGTGCAGGGAGCCCATGTATATATATAATTTAAGGATGTGATATTGCGTACCTACTAGCGGGGACCCGATATCATGTCGGACTCGATATCGAGGACCTGATATCGTGTCCTATCAAAAATGGGGCACTTGTAAAAGTTACCAAATTTTAATTCGATTTTTAAATTTCAAAAGAATTTTTTTGAAACTCTGAGGTATAAACTGAGGATGTGTAGGTCAATGCAAAGGGGTCCAGGGTAATACAAATTAGTCTTAAAGGCACAAAAAGTATAGTGGTGTAAAATATGTCAATGAGAATCATGAAGAGTAGGGGAAAAAGGGCATGTGTTAGCTCATAGGAACGTGTTGAACTTGAAGGATGATAACGGAAAGGAGAACGTTGGTAATGCTTAGAGGGTATAGGATGATGTGCGGGACATGTGTTACCAATGCGATCAACAGCAATTATGCAAGTGGGTCCTCCCCAAAGCAAGTTTCTACCTATAATGCCCTTACGTAACGACACTTCAAAATTTCTATAGGTACTAGAAGGGTTAATTGTAATCCACACCAGTTCCACAAAACACACACATGTAGATACCACCATGATGAGATATAAATTCAATGCTCTACAAGACATAAGTCATAAATACATGGACAACGAGATGAGGTGAATTGTAGAAGGGATTGTAGAGATAGGGACATGAAATAACTGACTCAGAGCACAATGAATTCTTAGTGTAAGGCATGATTAATGTGTCATTAACCTATCACTCCAAAATTATAACCAAGTCCATTCCTCCGATTAGTGACATCGCATTGCTTTATCCAATGATGGACAATGACAAGAGCACCATGAAAGCAAGGCGTAAAATCACTTAGCGTTTCATACAAGGGAGAAGTAATTTTGCTTTGTGGCACCTCCTTTTTTTTTCTTCTCTCTTCTCTTTTTTTTTTTTTTGTTCTTTTTGTGTGGCCGCTTTCGCACACACTCTTTTTTTTTTTTTGAATGCCTAATCCAGAGAAGCTGCCAACCTTTAGGCATGGGTGCATGTCTTTCCAGCGGGATCCCCTAGAATAGCATTATTATTATTTTCTAGTTGAGTGCCTTTGGATTACTCTTATTTCCATTTTCCATTAGATCTACAAGGATCTTGGTACAACCAAGCTGCATGATAACTCCCACAGATGTCACCAAAGAGAATCCACAAGCCCCCTTGATGTCACACCCTGGCCATTCCCGCTTAGTCCATCCTTCTTCACTCTGGATATGATAACACAAGGTTACTTTAAGTTTTAATGATTAAGAATATCATTGTACCCAAGGTAGAATCCCTTATTAATAGAATGGGTGAATGGATGTTGTGGGCTCAGTGTTTAAATAATTAGTCACCTGAGACTTGATAGCATGGAATAACACCTCAACCAATGAGCCACATGAGTGTTTTATTCATAGGTGAGATTACTCACAAAAAACAAAAAGACAAAACAATAAGTTGAAAAGTGAAAAACTGAAAAAAAAATTCAAAATTAAAGAAAATGAAAAATATTTATTAATCCTACTTATCATTAGAATGGGGGGTATCCCCCATAACTAAATGGTTGAGTATGACTAGGATTAATAAATGAAAAGTTGGAATCCTTACATGTGGGACATATTGAGATCTGGTCATATTCGAACCACTGGGTGTCTTTTGATGTGGTGGTTGGAATGTACCCTGAGTGAGGTTCACACACTTGATTATAGTAAACATAGTGGGCCAATTTATAATATGTAATCAATTAATGAGTGGTTGTCCCACTATGGCACCTGTGACCATAAGATGGTATGCAAGGATCGATCTATCTCCCTCGGTGGCTATATTCATTGGGCCATATGGTTGTTGGAGTATTTGTTGATGGCCCAGAGAAATTAACACAAGGCGTTCAATTCAAGGAGGGAGCTACACCACAGTGTTGGACTTGTGTTGGGTTGGAAGGTGTAGTGGGCTCAGAATTGTGCTATCCCTTCTTATGGTCACGTCTAAAGAAGGGGCATCTTCAATGTTGTGGAGAGTCCCCACTGCTATTGTCAACAAAAGCACAAGTAATATTTTTGGGTTACTGCTATGGTGTAAACCCTTCTAGAACACTTGGTGGCGATGTAGAAGGAGGTGAAGGATGAGAATTTTGAAATTGAGGAGAAGTGTAAGGTATCCACGGTGGTGGTCCTATTGGAGAGGATGCACGTTGATAGTATTAAGGAGAATAATAATAATATGGTGAGATAGAGTATGTTGACCCAGTTGGTGAAACAGGATGTTGAACTTGATAGGCACTTGGGTTCGGATGATATGAAGGGTATACCCAGTTTGAGGGTGGCCTCCCCCACGACTGGGATTGTTGCCACTGTGATCGAACATAGTATCTCTGTATCAACTCTAGATGTAACACTCTTCCCCAATGCTCTTGTAAATGTGACAAGATTAGACATTGGCCCTCGGGGTGATTGTACAGAAAAATGTTGCATTGATACGTAAGATTGGCAGTTAAGCTCTTATTCTCTTCTACCCTTCTTTCCGATTATCTAAGGGTATTTTGTCCTATTTCTTGGTTCTTCATGACTTTATCTCCAACAATGTTGGCATATTCTCCACATTTTTTATGCATCCATTCCATCATCTTATTGATCTTTGCCACAATTTCATCCAATGATTGTAGTACTAGCAAAGATGGTTCCACCTCCTTGAGGTGAGTTGATTTCTCCTCTTCATAATCATGGGCCCTTGTTGATTTTTGGACTTGTTGAGATTTCTCAGCATTCTCCCATTTAGCTAACTCACCTTCTTCTTTTGCTACCCACTTAATAAGCTCTTGGAGTTGGTGGATTCGTAGCTCATATAGTTGACCTTGGGCATACATCCATAGGGTCTCCCTTGTTTCATTACAAAGCCCATCTATGATATGGTACATTAGCCTCTCCTCGGAGAACTCATGGCCTGGGCAGTTATCTAATAATGCATAATATCTTTCTAAGGCCATGTCCAAGGGTTCATGTTGTGCTTTTTTCCACTCTTGGATTTGTCTACTCAAGGCTAACACTCTTGCATAAGTTTGATATCTTTCATTCAAGAGTTCTTCCATTGTTGGCCAATGTTGAATTGATTTTTGTTTTAATGACCTATACCATACTTTTGCTTAGCCAACAAGTGTCAGAGGAAAGAGCTTAAGTTTTTGCCATCCATTATCAATGTTGTTCCATGCATAGGCATCGTAGAAGGCTTGTAAATGTTGTTGCGGATCTAAATCGTAGCCTCCTGAAAACTTAGGAAAGTTGTTTAAGTCAAGGTAGCATAGATGGCTTTCCTTACAATGCCTACAGGATATTCGAATAGCCTCTTGTATTTGTGTTAGGCTCGTAGTGGTTAGTAGGGGTTCATTGTCACTGGGTAGGTTATGCATTCATGAGTTGGGATGGTGTTGTCTTCGTTTATGTTTATAGGAAACCCCTACATCATATTGGGTACTCCAAACTTCATCTTCATCATCGTATAATTCGTTGGTTCTCCAATGAATTACCTTACTGGTTGTTGCATTATCATAGTCTTGTGAGAGAGACATTGTGTGTGAATTTGTGTGTGACTTAACTAAAATTAATTTTGTTTCCTAAAAGATGTATCGTGAATACTTTGTTACAGCAATCTTGTATGATGTAACTAATCTAAATAACTAGCACTGTCCCTGGCAATGGTGCCAATGATGAGTGGTGAGGTACCCCTACACTCAACCATACGAATATGAGTGTTTCACGCATGATCCAGTCGAACTCCGTAGATGGGCTAGTTGTGGTATCTAGATAGTTACTCATTGATCGCAATTTGTTGTCTTCCCACCTGGACTAGCATTTGCTTTGTCACATATGGTTTAGTCCAGAGTGAGATTTATGATATGTTCCTAAACTAATGCTACTCCTGGAGGTGAGTTGAAAATAATATTAACTAATCTAGGAGGAAAAGGGAGTGAGAAACCTATACTAAGAGAAGATAGGGAGAGAGAATCTAAGCTAGCCTAAGTGTGATGAGCATCCGTTCCTTAATCATCCATACACATCTTGGACCTCGTGCATGACTACTACTAGGATTACCATATGCAGATCCTAGGTACACCACTGGGTTACCAAGTAGTCACACTTAAACACTCGGGATTAAGTCGTACACATTTTGCATTTAAGGAGTTTCGGGTGAAGAGATATTAACTATGAAAGTAATAAATAACAATAACAATTAAATAATTAAACTACGTGAATGTTGCAATGATGAAGTAATCTCGATCTTTATTTTCAATCATGTGTGTATCCAAGTACGTCACACTCGAATAAAGGATGCCATACAATTACAATCATCACACTGCCAGCATGCACTGAGAGAAAGGGTTGAGAGGAAAAATCGACAAAAAGATCCTAAACTAAACTGACTTCCTAAAACCTGATTAGAAAAGAATACTCCCTTCCCATGTGCCTTCATGTGTATTTATAGGCTCACACAGGAACCACGATATCGCATATCCGATATTGCTACTGGATGCGATATCGCGTACCCAATATCGTGTATCTGATATCGTGGATCCGATATCGCAACTCGATGAATCATGATTCATCAGATATTATAATACATATGATACAAATGAACCCATGTTTTCACAATGAGAGATAGAGAAAATATTTATAAATTTGTATTTTATAATTTTTATGGATTTTAAAATTATAAAATACAAAATGAAAATAAATAAACATGCATTACAATCCCTCATTGGAATAGCTATAATGCTCATGTTACAATCTTTCTTGGGGCCAAGTGTAACACCACACATGAAATGCAATAAAATGGCTCTTAGTCACAACCTCAATGGTCTAACCTCATGTTGTACCATTATGACCTCCTTGGTTAAGGATGAATCATCACAACTTATGAAAATAACAATTAAGTAAATATTTGTATTATTTTAATAGTTTATAAATTTTTTTGATGTTTTCATGTTTAAGACATCAATGGTTGAATAAGGAAAAATCATAAGCTTTATTTAATATGCAAACACTGGACTCCGCATCAACCAAATGGTTTTAGACTTTGTATGCAAGATAGCACTCTAATAGAGTCTAGTTGTACTTGTGAAAGTGGTGACTCAAAATACACATAATAAAGGGATAGAAATGAATTTACCGAATGGAAGAAGAGCTCTTAAAATAAAGTAGCTACCAAAAGTTCAAATGACATTCAAATTAAGACTAACATATGTGTGAGAGCTCTTACTAAGTACTTATAATTTTCACATGGAAACAAAGGAGACTCGTCAATGCCTAGGTAGTAATGGAGGTCTATCGATGTAGCTTTGGCCAATTGGAATACACTTTGATCAAAACTTAGGCAAGCAAAGGGTGTGCTAACATAGGGTATTTAGCACCCCCACCCCTTCCCCAAACTTAAACTTTGCATGATGAATCTTGGATAAATGCTTGAACTTGAGGAAGCATGATGGAGGGATCATAGAATATCTGAATGAAGCTTGAATCATCCTAAGGAGTTTGGAATCATGCACACAACCTCAAATGTGACATAGGAGGCTAGGGTACACCTTGGAAGATCAAGTATCTTAACTAAACATGCTAGACCACAAACATAGAACATATGAAACACTTCCCAAATCTAGGTTTTATAATTGACATAGAAATTTCCACTACATATCTAATTAATTTTGAAGAAATATCTTCTTCTTCTTTTCTTCCTTAATTAAAAATAGAGATGATATTGAATTGAAACAAGGTTGAAATTGATGAAAACAATGAGATTTCAAAATGTAATTGAAATATATAAAACAACTAGAATGAGATATGAAATAATGATATGAAGCCTAAACCTTCTCTTCTTCTATTACTTCAAGCTTCAATCTTAAATTAATGGAGTTCACTTAGGATGTCTCAAGTTTGAGGAGAGCTCATACATGAAATAAATAGAAATGTAAAGAAGTTCTTATGAGTGCCCTCAATTCTAAACATGGCTACAAATGACCTACCTATTCATCATTCAAATCTTAAGAAGAGGAGACTTGCAATTCCAACTCATGAGAATGTGTTACCTATCTAATTCATGTGATTCCAGCATAATGGGAATGACCACATTGGGAATGACCACATTGGGCCTTTAGTGATTTTAAAAATGAGATGCATAACATATGACATTGGAGGATCCATATTTGACTTCACTTTAACTTTTTCTTTCCTATATTAAATACAAAATTATATCAAGTGACACATTACATAGAGACTTGGAGACATGGATCCATATACTACATAACTTAACAATAGTATGAAAACAAATATAACATTTAGAATGACATGAAAAATCAAATTTATATGAGGAAAGCACATTTTAGGCCACAAATACTATCATCTAAATAATTTTAGTTTCTTCAATTCATATCAATATTTCTACTTCTTCTATTGATGCAGAAATTTTTGTTAATTTTGAGAATGTAGAATTAGAAGAAATTAAAATTTTGAGACACCTTTTTTTAGTGATATTAATGCAACTAAAACACTTGATTTTATTCTCTCTTATGATATATACAAGGTGCTAGTTGTTGGTCTTATATCGTGATATATGTTTATTTAAATTTTGGGTTACCTACCTCCTAATTGAAGTTTCACTTCATAGGTAAATGATGTGATGCAAAAACATGATATTCAATCCATTTAGAAAAAGTATTATTCTCATTTTTTATTAACTTACTGAGCTAGGAAATTCTTTCATGGTATAGCATGCCCTAGATCTATGACCTCTTATACATTAGCATGTACAGTTGATCATTTAGAAGTGGACTTTAGATTTTAATGTCCAATATAAAATCTATTTTAAAGTTCTGTTTGTTAAGTTATTTAATCTTCCATTGATTTTTAGAAAATTGAGCATTAAATTATTAGTTTTCTTGATCTCATTAAGCATATGGAATCTATTTCTATAACTTTTATTTTTCATAGACCTTTTTTTTGTTAAAATTAATATTCTTAATTGTAAAAACAAATTGGTATTATAATAAGACTAGAATACTTATATTTATCCAATTATATATTAAAATCTTCTTAATTTTTTCAACTTTTACCATCATGAAGAACATTTGTTTAATGCTTATACTTTCTTGCTCAAGAAAAAAATATTTAAAAATAAAAAAGAAAAAAAAACATGTTGAAGTTGAAGATAGAAAAAAATGATATGAAGATGAAAATATGAAAAAATCAAGTTAACATCAATGATAAGAATGATCAAATGGAAATAAAAAATCCAAAGAAGATATAAGCATTTATGAATATTTTTTACTTTTACTATAAGAAGTATTAGTTAACTAAGATAGATAGCTCATAAGACAAATTTTTTCATATCTAACAAAAATAGTATTAACTCAAAGATTAAAACTAGTGTCAACAAAAAGGTTAAAGATGATGGTAAAAATTTTAAATGCAATATTAATAATGAGTGATAAGGTGAAAGTCATCCAAAAGTTGTAATATTATTTCCTAGTAAATCTTGCTTTGATACAAATATTGATATTAATCCATAATCTTCTAACTCAAATTCTTTTGCTATTTGAAGTTTAAGTATGAATGTTGAAAAGTGATGTAAATGTTTTTACGATAAAGAGCTTTCTCCCTACTAATAATTAATTTTTCTTACTTGATTTTTTAAAGTGCTAATTGTAAGTTTGAAGCCCTAAGTAGATAGTTCTAAAATTAAAAGGTTTTTTCTTTCCATGTTTTATGTTGTTTACTATGATGTACTTTGATTTCTTTTAATTAGTGACAAGAGATTTCATATGAAAACTCTAAATCATAAGTCATATGATTTTTTCTCTCTTCAATTTTTCACCAATGAATCTGATGTTTCTTTAAGGAATCTCATTTTTCTCTCTTTGTTTTATCTCTAGCAAACCTAATTCCTCTAAGATTCTCCTATGGAAGATTCCAATTTACTCCTAACTTCTTTAACTAATGCTAATATTTCTATTGATTCTTTGAATGCAAATTTACAAAATAGTGAGCAAAAAAAATTTCTAATTTTTATTGATGTTGATACAATTAGGTTGTATGATTTGGTACTTTTGATGATGTATATTGATCACTAGTTTTAATATTACATCATGATATGTGTTCATGAAAATTTTGGATTACCTACCTAATAATTAAGGTTTTACTTTGTAGTTAAATGATTTGATGCAAAAGCATGATATTCAAGTCATTCATGATAGGTATCATTCTTATATTTTTCTGCTAATTAAGCTAGGAAATGCTTCAATGGTATAGTGTGTCACAGATATAGGATCATTTATACATGAGCATATAATGTTGATCATTCATAAGTAGACTCCACATTTTGATGTCAAATTTGAAAAATATTTCAAAATTTCATGTTCTATTAAGTTATTTAATCTTTTGCTAATTCTACAAAAAGTTATGTAAGAAATTGTTAGTATTTATAGTCCCATTAAACATATGGAATTTGTTGAGTAGCAAGTATTCCCTATGTCCAACCATACGAATCACAAGTGCATAAGTGCAATCTGGTCAAATTCCATGGAAACATCTCCTTCATATTGACAAACTAGATTACAAACTATTTATGTTTGAAGTCAAATGTACAAAAAAGGTCCCACAATTCTTGGTAATCATTCAATCTCATGGCCAGGTTTTTAGGAATTGATATCTAATCTATGAATTTCTCTTAAGAACTTAAAGCCTTGCATTGGTTGCTTCCAACTTTTATTTTATCTTTTTGTAAAGCTTGAACTCTACTTCATAGAGAAGGTAGGAGATTGCCACCTTTTTCTCTAATTACGATCTTGGCCTTCCATCTAGTAGCATTACAAAGTTTCTATAATAGAGGTTGGCTAAATCCATGTACTCCATCATCTCTTCAATCTATAACTCTTTCAAGCAAATTTGAGCTTGATTATAGGTGTTAAGACCATCAAAGATAGGCAACTGATGAGACGTGATTCGCATGCACTGCGATATCGCATCCCATGTGATATCGTGTACGCGATATCGCATTGTCCCCTGCAATATCACGTACGTGATATCGCAATCCGCTGCCAAATCTATAAATAAGAGGTGGCACTCCCCTTATTTCTCATCCTAGGCTAGAAGTAGNTGTGTACGGCTAATCAAGGAATCGGCTACTCATCGCGATTAGTCTCTCTCACCCTCAACTCCTAGAATGCGGAATGAGTATGACTTGATTACGAGCATCTACGGGTGTGTACGGCTAGTCAAGGAATCAGCTACTCATTACGTTTAGGCTAGTTAAATACATCAGTACGACCACTTCGAGCACGTGCATTACGTGTGGTGATCCCAGTAACAATTAGCATTTGGTAGCCACAGTTGCATAGTTCAGGGTGTGTATGATAAGTGGGAACGGATGCTGACGCTAGTTAATTTATACTTAGTCCTTAGTTAGAGTTAGTTAGCTTTCTCAACCCTTCGCTCTTAGCATAGAAGACATAAAATCATAAAAGACCATAAAAATCATACACCTCGGACTTACTTAACCATACACCGTGACAACAACAAGTAAGTCTGGGAAGACAACGAATGATTAACCCCAAGTGTTCCATGGGGAGTTTAGGCATTTGGTCTGCAGAGTTCGACCAAATCGTGTGTGCTACGCTCGTTTCATATGGTTGAGTGTAGGGGTACCTCGCCACTCATCATTGGTGCCGTTGTCGGGGACTAAGTGTTTGTGCGCCGAATAGAACATAATTGTGAGCCTTAACGAACCTTCGGGTTAATCAAAAGAGAAAATTTATATACGGTGAATTAGCACACTGATAAAAATTCCTTCTTCTCATAAGAGCAACTCACCACCTAAGGACCACACATGAGACAGTCGGCAACATAAAAAACATAACCAAAATCAGCCAAGTCCTAAACAATACAAGATAGTTTATACTCATCTCGATGAGTATTATCCTAATTTTACTTTTATTCTCCATTAGGATGAGCAGCTGCGATGAAGAGATTTGCAAGGTAAGATTGTGTTACCCCCAGATCGATCAGTCCCTCGGATGCTTTTCCGTGCCTTGGCACAGATTGGCATGAAATAATTATTTGCTAAATACGTTGGTGAAGACTTTGACATGAGGGATTATTATCCCACAGATGCCCAATGTATGAGAGACTTAAGGTAGGAGAGCCAACATACACTGCTAAAGGGCAAGGTCCCGCACGTCCTTAGTGAAATAGGAGATGAGGAACCCCTTATCATGGGTTCTTTAGCAAAAGATGTTCCCCCTCCTAATCATGATGAGGAGGTTGCGTATCAGAACCTATGATCAATGATACATATCCCTAGTTCTGATGCCCGTGAACACCAACTGTTCACAGAGGGAACAACCACTTATGCTAAGGATGGGCACTTAGATCGTCACCACGATCAGGGCCATAGCAGCCGAAGAGAAGGCAGGAAACATCGTCATGGCGATGGTTCCCTTTCTACTTCCCCTTATTCACATCACTCATCCTCTCCTTCCACATCTGGGCATAGCCTCCATGAACATAAAGGTGAGGATAAAAGTAAGAAGGATGAAAGACCTCGATGGGGAAGTCGAGAGAGAGGACAAGGGCAAGGACGTAGGGAGAGTAGGGAAAAACATAGACATCATAGGCGTCATGAAAGAGACGATCATGACGAGCCCCTACTCGCAACCCGAAGTATGCTTGACATAACAAAGGTAGTTAGGATTCCCACAAGGCATTTAAAGGATAGCCGGATCAAGCGTTTAGACATGAATAACATCCCACAATTTGAAGGGGGATACAGTGCTGATACGCAAAATCATTTACAGGCATTCCACGATGCTTGTGCCTTGCAGAATATAAAAAATGAGTGGAAAAAACTTAAGTTGCTCCCAAGGACACTCACCAAAGAAGCAGAGAGCTGGTACTAGTTCTTAGAATCGGAAACCATCAGGAGGTGGAGTATGATGCGAGAACTGTTCAATGAGAAGTATCAAACGTACTCCAGAGTGTCCAATTTGCATAAGCAGATCCAAGGCTAGAAGCAAGGCACACACGAACCCTTGGATGCTACCATGGCCTGCTATTACACATTGTTACATCGTTGCTTGGGCCATGGGTACGCTCAGCGGGATCAACTTTGCCACATCGTGGATGGGCTGAGGCATGAAACTAGAAGAACCCTTGGAAATTACGCCCAAGGGAGACTCTCACAACTTAGAGCCCATGAAGTACGTAGCTTGTTGGAACAAGTAGTAAGAGAAGAGGGTGAGCTACGCAAAAGGGGAAGTGTAGAAGAGTACAACCGTGATCTTTCCCTTCGAAAGAAGGGAGTGAAATTTTGTCATGAAGAGGATGAGTCACCAATCGAAGAGTTGGTGAACCAGAAAACCTTGTCAATCTAAAAATTAACAACAAAAATAGCGGCTAAGGTAGATGACGTATGGAGTTCCTTAGACTCTAAAATTGAAACTATCTTAAAAATTGTAGAAGAGTCTAAGGTTGAACAAAGTAGTGACAAAGGTAAGAAAAAGTGGAGAGATTTAGGCCTTGCACATAACAAGGGTAAGGGGAAAATCCCTAACTCCAATGTGGCTGTGGACTTTGACACAAACGATGATGGTGGATGTGAGATCTACCAGTATGACCATCATAAGGGATGTTTTCCCATCATCTCACATCTACAGGAGTCTGGGGTGTATGTGCTTAATCCAAGACTCAACCAATGGCAAACACCCCGAAGGTTACCTTATCCACAAGGTAACCCAAGGCAGTTCCACCAACCACTAACGTATTATCCAAGTGGAACTCCACCATAGCCCATCGGACAGCATCAACAATGGCAATACCCACAATCATGGGGGATGCCATCGCTGAAACATCAGTACCCTTACCAGCAGCCTAATCCTTATGGTTATTATGGGCAGCAGCCGATTTCCCTAGGTGACTCTATGGGTCACATAAACCCTCCACATTACTACCAAGTTCAGGATTACTTTAGGACTCCTTCTCCTTCAGGAAATGCTCCATACCCACACTATCCTCCAATTCCATCCGCATCTCTTGTGCTAGTAGCCCCACCGCCAACCACTCCAACAAAGCCTAAAGTAAACCCCACTCAACCGTGACAACCCAACACTGCGAGGGCTCCCAATCTTCCAATATCAGTTGGTTCTAACAATCATACACCAAAAAGACCCTTCCTTAGGATCAACAATTCAACTAAGCCTTTGCCTTCACAAGCGGTTGAGCATCCTAACACCCCCATACCAAATAAGGTTTTAGGAAACCCTTTGATAGAGAAATCATGTCCAATGCATACAGTTATGTTAACACATACAGTAACTGACTGGATCAAGGTTGTCCACCTTCCAAAGAAATTATCGGATCCGGGAGTTCCCCTAGTTTATCTCCAAGTTGCTGGGAATGAACCCCATAAGGCTCTCCTTGACTTGGGTTCTGGGGTCAACTTAATCTCACAAGAACTGTATAAAATGTGGAACCTACCTCCACTCAAGAAGAGCAATGTTTGCCTAGAGCTGGCTGACCAATCCATCACTGTTCCTCTGGGATAGGTTGAGGACATTGTTACCACTGTCGGTGGATGGTCATATCCAGCCGATTTCCTAGTAATCCAAATAAACAATGACAAAGGGGATTTCCCAATTATAATGGGAAGGGCATGGCTGAATACAATCTACGCACGCCTAGGAATCTGCAACCTTTTCCTAGAAATATCCAAGACAAATACTTTTGGGAAAATTGAGAGGAAAAGAGTTCCATGCATCGCATATAGTGACACAGGGTGTCATTGCGTGCAGAAATCATGGATGATGCGAAGTTTAACATTGCCTGCATGCAATCGGTGTGCACAGGATGTTGACATCCAAAAGTGCCTATACGCGATAGCCACACAACAAGAAAACACCCAGTGGCTGATAGCTGATAAAGAGAGCAACTCAACAAACTGCATGGAACTAGTTGAGGGAATAACTAGTGCTTACATTAAAAGCATAGACGTACTAGAGCAAGTCCGTTGCCAACTTCCAGCCCTTAACTCCAAAAACATCAATTGGGGAAAGTTGGAGATTCCTGAGGAGTTTAAACAAGAGCCCCTCGATTTAAAATCATTACCCACCGATTTGGAATACGTGACCCTTAAAAACGAAAAACCGGTGATCATCAACACAAAGCTCGCACCTAAGCAAAAAGAAAGTTTGCTAAAGGTAATAAACAAGTGGTCAACAGCCTTTGCATGGTCATACCCTGAATTAACCAGAATAGATCCTGGGATATGCCAGCATAGGATTTACACAGACCCCTCTATGAAGCCTCGCAAACAACCCCAGAGGTGATTGAACCCAAAGCTAAAACAAATAGTGAAAGAGGAGCTACAGTAGCTTCTCAAGGCTGGGTTCATTTACCCTATCGCTGATAGCGAATGGGTTAGTCCTCTTGTCATCATACCGAAAAAAGGAGGTAAATGGAGGGTATGTATAGATTTTAGGCTATTAAATATGGTAACATTCAAAGACCACTTCCCATTGTCATTTGTTGACCAAGTCTTAGACACTATAGCAGGGCATCGCTATTACAGTTTTCTAGATGGATATAGTGGGTACAACCAAATACTAATTGCGCTAGAAGACCAAGCCAAGACAACATTCACCAGTCCTTGGGGAACGTTTTCATACAAACAAATGCCTTTTGGCTTTGCAATGCACCTACCATGTTCCAATGATTAGTTCTAAGCATCTTTCAACAGCAAATAGGTAACAGAGTAGAAGTCTTCATTGGACGACTTCTCCACTTATGGGACGAGCTTTGATCAAGCCCTCGACCGGTTAGAGCAAGTATTGAAATGATTTGTTGAAACAAACCTTAAGCTCAACTGGCAAAAAAGTCATTTAATGGTTCAATAGGGCATCGTACTGGGGCACAAAATTTCACAATCAGGAATTGAGGTGGATCCAGAAAAAATTAAAGTCATCCAAGGAATTACCCGACAACCAGAGACCATTAAAGACATTAGGTCATTCCTTGGACACACTGGCTACTACAGGAGGTTTATCATGAACTTCTCCAAAGTTGCCAAACCATTGGTAGAATTAACAAAAAAAGATGCACCATTTGAATGGACCAAGGAATGTGAATGAGCATTCCAAACCCTCAAACAGAGGCTTGTGGAAACAACCATTCTATAAGCCCCTAACTAGTCCAGGCTGTTCCATATCATGACCGATGCATCTAACTACGCCTTAGGAGCTGTACTGATACAATTAAATGAACAAAAATGACCTTATTACATCCACTGTGCCAGTAAGAGTATCACCAGTGCACAACTTAACTACACAACTACCAAAAAGGAATTAATGGCTGTAGTGTTTGCACTGGATAAATTTAGGCACTATGTATTGGGTTACAAAGTATACATCCATATAGATCATAGTGCAATTAGGTTCCTTATGAACAAGCTAATGGTTAACCCATGTATTATACGTTGGCTGGTGATTCTTCAGGAGTTCGACTTAACCATAGTAGACCGCAAAGGCATCAAGAATGTAGTTGCCGATCACCTATCTCGGTTGCGATGGGACAACAAAGAGGATGAATACGCTGTATCTGACCATTTTTCTGATGAAACCCTCTTTGCTGGTGTAGTAAATAATCAACCCACAGAAATAAATTAGTATAGTAGCATTCTTACCTATCTCACTTCCCAAAAAATACCACAAGAGTTGGACTTTAGGAAGAAACAACAATTTCTTCACAAAACCAAGTACTTCATGGAAATCAAGGGACAACTTTATAAAGTCTACCCTGATGACTTGGTTCGATGGTATGTGCCCGATCAAGATCAATTAAAAGTTCTCCAGGATGCTCATGAGGGCCCCTGTGGGGGTCATTATGCTAGGAGATGAACGACTACTAAGGTTCTGCTTGCAGGATATTATTAGCCAACATTATTTTGAGATGCCCATCATTTTACCCAATCCTGTGAGCGCTGCCAACGTGATGGGGGAATGACTGCCAGAATGGAGGGTCTACAACAATGGATTTAGCCTTTAGAATACTTTGATATCTTGGGAATAGATTTTATGGGACCGATTACACCAATGTCCAATGGAAAAGCGTATATAATCGTTGCTGTTGATTACTTAACCAAATAGGCTAAAGTAGCCACTGTAACAAACTGCACATCATCTACAGCTACACGATTTGTACAACAAATTGTTAATAGGTTTGGTGTGCCACATGTGCTCATTTTTTATAATGGAACACATTTTATGGGTGCAACCTTTCGGAAACTGATGCAACGCTTAGAGGTTGAGCATAAAATGACTACACCTTACCACCCCCAAGCTAATGGTCAAGCTGAGGTTACTAATAGGGAGATTACAAGAATATTAACATGAATAATTAGCAAATTTAGACGAGACTGGAGCACAAAACTAAACGATGCTCTTTGGGCGTATCATTCCACTTGGAAGCTCCCTACAAGATATTCTCCCTATGAGCTAGTGTATGGGAAACTTCCAAAACTTCCCATACAGAATGAGCTCCGTACACTGTCCATGGTTTGTGAACTTCACCTGGATCTCGACCTAGCACAAAAAAAATGGTTAGCAACTTTGAATGTGTTAGATGAGAATAGATTGGTTGCACTATCGTTAAATGAGTTGCATAAGGCACACAGTAAACAACGTCATGACTTAAGGATCCGAAGGTTTAGGTACCAACCCAGAGATAAGGTCCTTTACTGGAACCCCACGCATGTAACCCAACGTACAAAGTTTCAAACCTTGTGGGAAGGACCTTATATTATTCATACTACCTTCCCCTCTAGAGCCATGATGATATATAAGCCTAACAGCCTGGATAAAAGGTTATTGGTTAATGTACAATAAACAAAACCTTTCCATGAATCCGCAATAGCCAGTGCAAGTTCCACCTCCACCAGCGAGCAACCTCGCTCATTATTTCGGATCTCTCCCTTTCCACTCAGTCATGGGGGAGATGGCCACCTATGCTGATCATATGGGGCCCTCAGTTCTTTTTCGATTTTTGTTTTACACATTTTTGTTTTGCAACATTTTTGTTTTACACATTTTTGTTTTACAAATTTCTTTAACTTTTCTAATTTTTGTTTTACAACATCGTTATACTTTTCCAATTTTTGTGTGTGTGTGTGTTCCACCATGTAAGTTTGTCCCATAATAAGTGTTCCGAATGATGGTATGAACTATTTTCATATTAATTGCTAATGTTTGGTTTTTACCTTTAAGTCACAATGTTGATACTAAGGTATGTTTCTTTTGATATGGCAGGCAATGAGATCACTTCATCCATCCATCCACCAATTTCTATGGTTTCTCTCAGCTTGGAAATGTATAGTTCCCTCTTAATAAGAACTTAAATGAATTGGTGACTAGGCATTTCTCAAACTAAGGAAGGACTCAAGGATTGAAAAGGGTGTGACTTCAAGGGAACTTGATGCTTTTGTGTTGGTCATTCTCTTGGGTGCTTGAATGTTTGACTTCCAGTGGATGGTTTAACCAAATGCGTTGATGCAAAGTCACTGGATGTGGTTGGTTTGAGGCTGGAGATGGAATGAGATTTGCCAAGTCACATTAATCATCAAACACACAAGGGGCTATACACCACCTTGTTCTTGGGATTCCATTCCATTCTCTTCTCTCCATCCTTCTCTCCATTGTTCACCTCATTGCCGGTTGTATCATTAGTGTATATATTTTGGTTGATGCATTGTTTTCTTTTTGGTAAATTCTTGTGGTTAAGACTTTAACTCTTGTTCCAAATGACATTCCCAGGGCCTACGGACTCTTTGAATGTGGGTTTGTCAGGGCATTAAGGGCATGAGCCTGCTTTGGGGAGGACCCACTAACATTCCTATTTGAAGCATTAGTTAAATTCTTTCCCTTAACATTTTGTAATTAATTTTATTTTGTTCATTTCCATCTTGACATCCATTTCATCGATGCCATAGTTGTCCCTTCTTATCTATCTTTCTTACTCCTTTTCTTTCTCCATTCTAATGCTACCAAAGGTTCGCGATTAGTCATGGGGGTACGGGGCCTGATTTTTTTGATTTTCTCCTAGCCTCGAAATTTTTGATTTTATTTCTAACCCCTACACCTTTGGTAGTCATCAATAACATATTCCTAGATCCATATTAGCCATACCACAACCTAGCCAATGGACTTACATTGTAGCAAGGTATCAACTGCATTGAGATTCATTTACCCTTGCTAATTAAGATTGTGTTGTGTGTGCAGATGGAGACCATGCAATAACAGATTGGATCTAGAGCAAACACTTAAAATGGAGCAGCGTTGAAGCAGCTATGCAAGGAGCAAGATTGATGGCATGCTTATGGATGGACAACGAAGGTGCAATCTTGGCATTGGCAGCAGCAACACTTCTTTCTCTCTCTCTTTCTCAACTGCCAACAAAGGCCTGATGTCATTGTATAAGGTGTTCACCCTTGTTGTCATGAACACCAGTTTTGTCAAGTCTTGTAATAATGATCCATTCACATGTCATCCCATTAGTTCCATTCCCCTCAATAATTTCATACCTTCCCGATATTATTATAAGGAACTCAAGGATGACTTTTCATTCAATCATGGGGGTATGATGAGACGCGATATCGCGGTCTATCGCCAAATCTATAAATAAGAGGCAGCACTCCCCTCATTTCTCATCCTAGGCTAGAAGAAGTGAAACTCTGGCAATTTGATCACTCCAGAGATAGAATATTTTCCATGTGCCCGCAGTAGGAGTCCCCAAGTGAACAGATCTTTATTCAAGCAGCTTTGTACCTAAACACAAGTTGTGTACGGCAATAAAGACAAGCTTTGTGGATAAACCTTGTAGTGCATGGAATAGGATTTATTACTTGTTATTTATTACATGTTATTTATTACCTGCATTAGCGCGGCATGAGTACGACTTGATTACGAGCATTGACGAATGTGTACGGCTAATCAAGGAATCGGCTACTCATCGCGATTAGTCTCTTTCATCCTCAACTTCTAGAATGCGGAATGAGTACGACTTGATTATGAGCATCTACAAGTGTGTACGGCTAGTCAAGGAATCGGCTGCTCATTACGTTTAGGCTAGTTAAGTGCCTCAGTACGGCCACTTCGAGCACGTGCATTACGTGTGGTGATCCCAGTAACAATTAGCATTCGGTAGCCACAGTCGCATAGTTCAGGGTATGTACAGTAAGTGGGAATGGATGCTAACACTAGTTAACTTAGACTTAGTCCTTAGTTAGAGTTAGTTAGCTTTCTCAACCCTTCGCTCTTAGCATAGAAGACATAAAACCATAAAAGACCATAAAAATCATACACCTCAGACTTACTTAACCATACATCGTAACAACAACAAGTAAGTCTAGGAAGACAACAAATGATTAACCCCAAGTGTTCCATGGGGCGTTTAGGCATTTAGTCTGTGGAGTTCGATCGAATCGCGCATGCTACGCTCGTTTCGTATGGTTGAGTGTAGGGGTACCTCGCCACTCATCAGCAACCATACATCATCTTTTTATTAAAGGTGCTAGAGGGCATCATTCATCTTAGCCTTTACCAATTTGATTTCTTTCTCATTTAAATTCTTGATAATTCTAACCTAGTTCCTGTAGTGATTTTTCACCTTCTCATATTTCATGGCCTCATTCTTCTAAGTGCTGAACTCAATGATAGTCTTCTAGTAAAGGGTACAAACCTCCTTCATTAAGAGATTTCTATTCTTCATAGTCAACCTCCTCACATCTTTGTTCATCTTGGAAAGTTTTTCCTACTGCTAACGAATGTATTTCACCATTTGATCTTTTTTTTATTCAACATTTTCTAGGTGGTGATTCTCTTAGATCAGCACAAGATTTTCCTTGTGAATCTATTGAAGATCATGACTAGAAGAATTCATCATTATTTTCAATAGTGACGTATCAAATATCACCATCTGTTTTACATTCTCAGCCTATTGAAGTCTTTGTTAAAGCTACTAAAAATCTTTCTCTCTTGTGAGCATAAGCTTGAAAATGGAAAGATTCGACAAATGAACTTTGAGTTCCACAACCTTAGCTTCCAACTGAGAATTGCTAATGGTAACCTCCTTGAGTTATACATTGGCAATGAGTAGCTTACCTCTTGTCTCAAATATTTGTGACTAGATGGATGAAATATCTTTTGGAAGACTAATAGCTCTAGAATCGATTGCCCAACTCCAACCAATCATTCTAGCACTTATTTGTGTTGTGTTGAGCTTATTTTCCTGCTCACTACTCCTACTCATACTTGGACATTTTTCATGCCAACAACAAAAGGGACATATGCCTTAGGAGTTTTTTAAGCTTCTCAATTCTATCAACCATCATTTCTACTATAGTCTCTTAGCCCTTGTCTCACATGACCAAGACTGTTGCTCCTTCCCACTACTCTAGCATGATAAAGAAGATTGCTTTCTTCTTAGAGATTGTGGAAAATTATTATTTTGCAATGGACATAGTGACTTCTCTGAGATTGGGATTGAAGGAAATAGGAGCCTAGTTTCCTTGTGAGAATAATAGCAAGGCCATTTCATTCACTAGCTAGCTGATGTTCCAAGTAACCTCGTTTAGATGGATCATAGTTAGATGGTACACAAACAACTCACCACCACCTTCAAAGGCTTGTTCTTACAACTATTATTTTCTAAGTTTCCTTAAGTGATCAATAGCTACCACCATTCTAGGATTTGTCTCTAATATTGAAAGTAGTGATGAAGGTGGCAATTCCTCTTCTTGAAGCTTAGCAGGTACTTTTTCTTTCATCATTTCCTACCATGATGCAATAGGATCTTTTTAGATGACATCATTGGCATTGCAAGCTATGCGTCCCCATTTACAAAGTTTTTCCTATCCTTTTCATTTTGCTTAAAATGTTTTTTAATCTCTAGGAAGATGAGCTAAAAAAGTTTGACCTAGAATTTTCTACTTAGAGCCATGCACACCCTAGTGAAGAAGGTAGACACCTTTCTTGACCTCACCATGGGATTAAGATGATAGGCCATGATTTTAAATATGCTCACTATACCTTAGTTAGGACACTATACTCCTTATGGTCCACTCCATAGCATCACTAGACTCATTATTTCTTAGCCTTTGGGTCTACTTGTATTAATATTTCTACCAGGTTTGCCTTAGTATTTGGCAATTTGAGGACCTATGCAATTGCCTTAACTAAGTAGGAAATGATTATATCTTTAATCTTAACACTTGCATTTTCTTGTCATTTGTTCCAGAAAAGTTAGGTCTCCCATGTATCAGTCTCCACTTGTGGAAAGAATGGAACATAGTGGAGACCCTTGAAGCTAGTTCCTAACTTCTTCAAGTGCTAACTCTAAGAAAGGTCAAAAGTTTTGCTCTTGAAGAATTTAGCTTTGAACTTCTTTGATTTAAACCTTCTCTAGGGAAGCTTTCTTAAGTATGAGCTCTAGATTGGATCATGGTCTTGGAACCTCATCCTACCTCAATTTCCCCATTTTAGTTGAAAACATCTAATGAATAGATTCCACATTGGGATCCTCATGCAAGGGCCCTATAACATATCTTACCTCAACAACTTACTCTTGGGGTTATTGTTGTTCCCTTCCTCCACAAGGCCATTTCTCCTATGGTTGTGATAGCCCCCCTACTTGTGATTATTGTTTTGGTGCCATCTATGATCACAAATGTAGCCCAAGATCAATTATTTAGATTATAATCTTCGTTTAGTCTGAATACCCCTAAACTATTAAATCAAGCTAAATTTGATGTTAAGTAATTATTTGAGTGATCACAAGAATATTAGAAGATTTTATTAGTATTTTAATTATTCTTTAACAAAGGTTGATTTTTGCTATTAACTCTTTAGATCGTTATTTTACTATTATTTTAATAACTTTTCTATGCACTATTAGCAACATTTTCAAAAAATTGTTTGCCAAAACCTTAACATTGTCTCAATCCATGACATAAAGCATATGCCTTTAAGCTCAAGGATTGAATATTGGGTGAAAATGAGTAAGTCTTAAGGAAGGTATGCTCTTGGAAGGCTCTAGGCTCTGCAAAATTGTAAAAAATGTTCTTCCATTTAAAGCAAAATATAAAAAATGAGCTAAGTGTCATGCATATTTATAGTATTTTAGTTCTAAATTAATAGAAATGCATTGATGGGGCTACATCGATGTATCTAATTATGTCAATTGAAATGCGTCAACATAGCCATTTACAAACATTTTTCAACTTTAAATATGAGAGAAATTTATGAATTGGAGTGAATCGAACATATGAAATGAGAAAGAATGGATGTTCGTTAAGAAAAATTAGCACAAAACTAAAGGATGTAGGAAATCAAGGTTATTCAAATTAAATTGAGGCCCATGATTATGGGAAAGTAAGTCCTCCCTAAAGTAGGCTAATGCCAAAAAATTCCCTTACATAACCCCATCATAAGGAGTCCATATGCACCTTGGATGATGAATGGTGGTTCAAGTCATACCCACATAAGGAATTATCTTAGGATTATTTAATCTACAAAATGAAGGATAATAAATAACCATAGTATGGGGTAGTGAGGTGAGAAAATGGGAATAATGAAGAGAGATCGCGAGAGGAGAATCTGCATCATAGCTACAAGAGATCCTTAGTGAAATATGTGATTAGAATGATCCTGATACATATTTTCTCTGAGTTTGGACCTAGTCCATACAATTTTCAATGGCCTTGCATTTAATTTTTCCTCCTCTTCTATCATCTTAAGTCAATATCAACCAAAGAAAACAATCATCACTCTAAGAAAAGAAGAAAAGAGAATAAAGAAGTAGTTAGAGATTATTTAGAAAGAAATTTGGACCTTAGTTAGAGGGGTGCCTTTAGGCATGGATAACATGTCTTTCTAGCCCCATAACTAGTGCTTGGATCTCAAAAGATCTTTAGATATTGAAACACCACAAAAATTTTGGCTAAAACTTGAAGACAGAAATTAAGCTAAGTCATGTTGATTCTCAGCATGACCAAGCTTGAAAGCCTCCAAAATAACATCAAACGAAGTCAAAGCAAGCAAGTAAAAGTTCCCTGGGACCCACAGAAGACTACGATGACATCTGGCATCAAACTTGGCAAATCTTGAGCTCAAAATACTTAGTTTTCACTAAGTATGCATCCTGTACGCTGGCCTACACATGCCCA
>MNCI01003795.1:52878-71519 GCA_015680685.1 Gnetum montanum
GTACACTTTGTAATCAATTCTCAATATAAAACAGTTTACATTTTGCTCAGATTTATTGCAGTTTTCTTCGTTTTTCAGTTTACGTTTACAGGCTCATTTACATTATCGTGCTTGTTTACGGTTTACATTTAGCGTGCATTGTTTACGTATAACCCAACGTGTTGTAGCGGCAAACGTTGGGGAATTCCTTGTTTGATCTACATGCGGACCATTCAAGGCACTCTGCCTTCGTCCGTTCCAGCTTGCCCTCAAGCGAAGGCAGGGTCGACTGTGCTTGTCCGTAGATCTTTCGGTGCTCGTAACGTTCCAACCTTGCACCGACGATTTCGGTCAGTACAGTTTTTGGCGCTAGAAGGAGGGCCTAACTGAAACCCCAGCGTCTACGCTGCAAAATTCAAACCCCAGCGTATACGCTGCCAAACTGAAACCCCAGCGTCAACGTATACGCTGCAAAACTGAAACCCCAGCGTATACGCTGCAAAACCTAAACCCCAGCGTCTACGCTAACTTTGTTTCAAATTCCTAGCATCTACGCTAACTTTTTTTCTTCCATTTACATTGTATACGCTGGACACTTAGAAAAATTTTCAGTGTTCACACGCCGGACACTTAGAAAATTTTCTGTGTTCATACGCCGGACACTTAGAAAAATTCAGTGTTCACACGCTGGACACTTAGAAAAAAATTTTCAGTGTTCACACGCTGGACACTTAGAAAAAAAATTTCAGTGTTCACACGCCAGACACTTAGAAAAATTTTCAGTGTTCACACGCCGGACACTTAGAAAAATTCAATGTTCACACGCCGGACACTTAGAAAAATTTCTGTGTTCACACGCCGGACACTTTGTACACTTAGCCCGAAACACACTTGGCACTTGCTAACCAACTTGTACGTTGCCCTATCACACATCGCCATGGAGTCCCCGACCTCTAACGCATGCGCCTTCATAGCCCCCACACAAGAACAGTATAACTACATCTGTGTGAAGATTCAAGCCAACCTTCCTCTTGATCACACAGAACAGGAGGCAAAACGAAACTTCGAGCGCATATACATGGGAGGTCATGAATTCGTCCCCTCTGTATATGATGTCATCCCCCTTTCTGAACCTCAGCATAAACTCATCTCCCAGCTCCTTCTGGCAAGGAGCCAAAACTCACGGTGACCCAATGAGGAGCCCCAAAACCAACATGAAGTAGATGACTTCGAAGCATACTCTGAACCTGAGGATTCACACCACACCCTCAGTCCCCATACTCACGTGAACCCATCGTTCCATCCTCGCATGGGACAGGCGGCCACTCACCAAGTGTCAACGAGCATACAAGCACCAGTATCCCAACAAAGATTACCCACCCCCATCTCCACCCAGTACATACCACACGTACAAATGCATGGGGCCACTTTCACTACATCGGCCCCGCACATCCAAGGTGTCACTTCACAGTTTGTGGCTAGGCAAGGGGCCATACCCCTTCTTCAACAACCCACTCACTTCAACTTGCCACACCCCACAACCGCAACTCTGAACATCGCTCCACAGCAACAAATGACGACCCAACAACCTCCCCAACCAACTAGTCTGCCTACAGCTCAAGAGTGGGCAGACGTAAAACAGATGATGCAAGCGTTAGCGGATGAGGTAAAGCAACTCAAAGCTGACAACACTGAACATGTTAACGTACTGGGTTTCTATCGCGACGATCCAATTAGCTCTTCAGTGCCACCGTTAGCTTTACCCAAGGGAATCGCATTGCCCCAGTTAACTAAGTACAATGGGGAGGGAGATCCAAACTCTCACTTAGTCACGTTTCAATCAGAAACTCTATTGCTTCAAGCTTGGCCCCACGCAATCTTGCGCGTGTTTGCTATGTCCTTAACGAGCGTAGCCTTAGACTGGTACCGAGCCTTGCCTCGTAACTCCATATCCTCTCTGGAGGATCTGTTACATTAGTTCGTTACCCGGTTTAAGTACAACCTCAAGCCTGAAGCCTCACTAGACAGTCCGCTACAGGTGAAACAAGCACCATTTGAGCCTGTGCAAAAGTTCATCCAACGATGGAGTGCAACCCTTAACGAACTTCATGAGCCCATCCCTGAAAAGTATTTGCTTACAATTCTGAAGGGAGCCGTGAATGACTTCATTAAGTCAAAACTATACTACCTTAGCACTCAAACGTTGAGCCAAGCGTTCACACAGATCAAGAACATTGAGCAAGCTGCACAAACCAGCAATGACCCCGCCTATGTGGCTTACAAGAACCAACACGTTGCCAAACAACAGACAACAATGGAAACTGTAGCCGCAAGCACAAAAACAACTAACACTAGTACCAACCCGCCTGCAACAACAGGGGCCACCCCAAGGCCCAACTTTCAGTGCAAAGATCGCTCTAAGTACACACCGCTACCTGCGAGACCTTCGGAACTACTAGAGCACCTCCTTAAAGTCGGGCAAATCCAATACAAACACGTAGCGGAGAATGCTCGCCGCCGACACGATAGGTACTGTGAGCTACTAAGGAATCCCACCTTAGCAACACCAAATGAGCCCCCAGTTCCACGACACTTCAAGCTAGACCAATTCTGTCACTACCATCAGATGTCTGGTCACAATACCGACACCTGTCGTGCGTTAAAGGATGATCTACAAACAATGATAGAACGGGGCCAACTAAACACCAACACCCTGAATCAACCGAGCACAGACGATGCCCCCTATGTCATAAACTCCATTGGCATAGATAGTAAGCCTAAACCTGTGCGGCAGCCTTTTGTGATTCGTGTGCCTCCCAGCAAAGTAAAAATCCCCTCCACCTCCACGAGCAAGGGGCCTCCCATCGTCATCAAAGTGCCACCTAGAGCACCGACGACACCTTTCGTGGTCAAAGTACCACCACCACATACGTCCGCTAAGACGTTAAACTGGCAAGATCCAACGCAATCCCGAGCACTGAAAACACCCTTTGTGGTCAAAGTACCACCACAGACGTCCGCTAAGACGTTAAACTGGCAAGATTCAACGCAATCCCGAGCACCGAAAACACCCTTTGTGGTCAAAGTACCACCACAGACGTCCGCTAAGACGTTAAACTGGCATGTTGCACCAACGACAACAGCAAAGAAACCCTTCGTTATCAAGGTGCCACAACAAGCTAGTCAAACAACAACGACACCTCCCAAACTACCATTTGTCATAAAGGTGCCACCACGCGATGGCCCCTCACCTACCCAGTGCCCAACCGTAGGAAACATCTCAACCTCCCCTCCCTTAAGAGTCAACCCTGCCAACAACACGGATAAGCCTGCCAAATGGCAGCAGAAGAGGACAAACGAACAACGAACAATACCCACAGCTGAAACAAAGGATACACCTAATATACAACAACTAAACACTGGGGGCCCTGCCCCTAATCCCAAACAAACCAGGCCCAAGCCCTCAACCCATATAGAGGCAACCAACACAACGGCAGACAACACAGACTTTGTAGCTACACTGGCCCAGGTGAAACAAACGCTCAAACAAAAGAACACAACCATGAGTTTGTACGACCTGGTCATGACGTCATCGGCTCATCGTGAAGCCTTAGCACAAACACTAGCGTCCATTCCTGTTACAGAGAACATCCCTGCTAACATGGAATCCATCCGTGCAACGATTTCACAACACACACCACAAGAATTGGGTTCCAACACCTTAGCCTTCCGTGACGATGCAGTTAAAGTCAACCCCAAACGAGGGGAAGTCACAACAGCTCCATTATCGATTAGTGTACGTGTTGGGCAATGTACCATTCGTAGAGTGCACGTTGATGACGGTGCGGCAACAAACGTAGTTCTATACTCCGTCATCGACAAACTAGGCATGGCAGATGAGATCATGCCAACAAAAACCATGTGTTTAAAATCTTTCAATGGATCATGTGTCACTGTTTCGGGCACAATCAAATTAGCCATTGTGGCAGGTGAACAATTCCCCACTAGCGCAAAATTCACTGTCATAGAAGAGATGCCTAGTTTCAACATGATTCTTGGCAGGCCTTGGCTAGCACAACAATGAGCTATTTCCTCACCGATACATCAGGAAATCCACCTTCCATATGAAGGTGGACAAGTCATTATACATGGCGACAACACTCCTTTTCAAGTTGTCCACAACATAGACATGTCACAGGTCTTGAAAGAGGAGCATCTTGAAGCAACACCCACAACAATAAACACAACACCTAGAGCTAAAATGCCCGAACAAGGGGTAAAAACTAAAAGCCTCCTAGAGCAAACTAGCACGCCTCCTAGACCATGCCTGACTAAGAAACAACCACAGAATCAAGACTCCCTTATGGCCAAAGACACGTCTAATCCCCGTCCACTCTTCACCTTTTTTCGTTGTGCATATGTCACCTGAGTTTGCATTGCACTAGCTTGCATGCTTTCATGTGGATCGAAAAGGCTTTAAACTAAACCATGGCCTGAAAAGGCCTTAAACTAAACCGTGTACGCCCGGCGTAAGGCCGGCGTAGACAGACTTTTGGGCACCAAAAATGCATCAAAATGTGCCAGAACTAAGCGTCCAGATCCCCCAGGACCTTCCCCAAGGTTCCCAGCAGGTCTCAGGCACTTGAAAATCAAATTTTGGGCTCCGAATGAAGGTCTTCCATTCCTGCACGCCCAGCGTGTACGCCCGGCGTAAGGCTAGCGTAGACAGACTTTTGGGCCCCAAAAATGCATCAAAACATGCCAGAACTGAGTGTTCAGACCCCCTAGGACCTACCCCAAGGTTCTCAGTAGGTCTCAGGCACTTGAAAATTGAATTTTGGGCTCCGAATGATGGTCTTCCATTCCTACACGCCCGGCGTGTACGCCCGGCGTAAGGCTAGCGTAGACAGACTTTTGGGCCCCAAAAATGCATCAAAATGTGCCAGAACTAAGCGTCCAGATCCCCCAGGACCTTCCCCAAGGGTCCCAGCAGGTCTCAGGCACTTGAAAATTGAATTTCGGGCTCCGAATGATGGTCTTCCATTCCTACACGCCCGGCGTGTACGCCCGGCGTAAGGCCAGCGGAGACAGACTTTTGGGCCCCAAAAATGCATCAAAACATGCCAGAACTGAGTGTTCAGACCCCCTAGGACCTTCCCCAAGGTTCTCAGCAGGTCTCAGGCACTTGAAAATCGAATTTTGGGCTCCGAATGATGGTCTTCCATTCCTGCACGCCCGGCGTGTACGCCCGGCGTAAGGCCAGCGTAGACAGACTTTCGGGCCCCAAAAATGCATCAAAACGTGCCAGAACGGAGCGTCCAGACCCCCCAGAACCTTCCCCAAGGTTTCCAGTAGGTCTCAGGGACTTGAAAATCGAATTTTAGGCTCCGAATGATGGTCTTCCATTCCTGCACGCCCGGCGTGTACGCCCGGCGTAAGGCCAGCGTAGACAGACTTTTGGGCCCCAAAAATGCATCAAAACGTGCCAAAACTGAGCATCCAGACCCCCCAAGACCTTCCCCAAGGTTCCCAGCAGGTCTCAGGCACTTGAAAATTGAATTTCGGGCTCCGAATGATGGTCTTCCATTCCTGCACGCCCAGCGTGTACGCCCGGCGTAAGGCCAGCGTAGACAGACTTTCGGGCCCCAAAAATGCATCAAAACGTGCCAAAACTGAGCATCCAGACCCCCCAAGACCTTCCCCAAGGTTTCCAGCAGCTCTTGGGCACCCAAAAATTAATTTTTGACCTTAAAATGAAGCATTTTCATGTGTATACGCTGTGCACATTTTTGGCTTACGCTGGCATCATCTATGCTCAGCATCCATCAGCGTAGATGCCCAGCGTCCACCCAAGTTCACACACCCAGCGTATACACCCAGCGTACACGCCCAGCGTACATGCCCAGCGTATACGCCCACGTGTCTCCCGGTCCGATTTTCCCGGTAACCCTTTCCCTATAAATAGCCCAGTTTCCTGCATTTTCAGGGGGAGAAAAATTTCTAACCATAGCCTAAAACCCTCTACGCTGGAAGTTTTGTACGCCGAGCACAGTCTCTACGCTCCACCTACAGTGTCCCAGCCGAGTCATTCCCACATACGCCGGGGCCTTTCGTCCGCCTTGTGTCAAAGCCACAACTGCGTTTGGACCGGTGCACTTTGTAATCAATTCTCAATATAAAACAGTTTACATTTTGCTCAGATTTATTGCAGTTTTCTTCGTTTTTCAGTTTACTTTTACAGGCTCATTTACATTATCGTGCTTGTTTACGGTTTACATTTAGCGTGCATTGTTTACGTATAACCCAACGTGTTGTAGCGGCAAACGTTGGGGAAGTCCTTGTTTGATCTACGTGCGGACCATTCAAGGCACTCTGCCTTCGTCCATTCCAGCTTGCCCTCAAGCGGAGGCAGGGTCGACTGTGCTTGTCCGTAGATCTTTCGGTGCTCGTAACGTTCCAGCCTTGCACCGACGATTTCGGTCGGTACAGATATGTATGTTTTTATTTCTATTATTTTTATTCTAAAACCATACATTACAAGGACATACTTCCTTTTATGATCTAAAGCAAGAGTGATGATATGCTTCATGTGGAGCCATAGAACTCAAGAGGAAAGTCAAGAAGAGAACCCAACAAATTTCTTTAAGCCCACATCTTTTTCCATTCCCACTTGGTCCTTTCCAAATGTGTTAGATAACAAGATCATATGTTACTTTTAATTTTTCTGTGAAAGAACAATTGTGCTGCCATGATATAGATCTCCTTGTAGGACAGATGAAATGGATGGATGTCATGAGCTCACTACCTAGTACCACTAGAAATCTAATAACTTATTAGTAGAGAGTATAATCTAAGAAAAAATTTAGGCTCAATAAGAAGCCCTACTCTTGATAGCTACATTCAACAATTACTAAATTTTGTAGTAGCAATGGAATAAAATTGGTGATTACAATTAACATCAAATGAAAGTAATAGTAAAAGCTAAAGTAAAAAGAAAAAAAGTAAAAAGTACAAAATTAAAATATATATAATAAACATAAAAATGTAAAAAAAGTGGAAAACATATAAAGAATGATGTAAAATAATAAAGAAGAAAACTCCTCTTTCTCTTCAAGATGTTATGGAAAATAGGTATCTTCCCCATGACTAATTTGCAAGCACAAGATTCAAAAAATGGAGTGAGCTTGTTCTTGAGTTGAGGTGCTATTATTATGATTGATTACTTGGAAGTCTATGAAGAGTTTTAGTTATTAGATGTTAACCATCATGTGCTTTTGAGGGCTTATTAGGTGGCAAATTATCATAGCCCCAAATGAAAAAGTTGAGTGTATAATGTATGGCCCTTCCCATAATATCTAGAACTTAGTTCATTGTGACACATGCATGGGATTCCAATAGAGAACCTTTTCTTTTGGTCTAAATTCAAATTTCTATATCTAAGCATCATGTTGCTATTTGTTGTATGTCTTCTATACTTCATTCATCATAAGGGCCACTCATTGATTTTCATCTAGCACGTTGAGTATCATTAGCCTTTTCTATTATGCTAGGTCAATGTTTAAGTCAAGCTCACATGTAGTTATGAGTGTATGAAGTTCAATTTAAATTGGAAGTTTGGGTAACTTTCTATACACTAACTCATATGAAGAGTAGCCTATAGGAAATTTCCATGTCAAACGATATGCTCAAAGAGCATTATTGAGTTTGGTACTATAATCTTTCCTATATCTACAAATAGTTCATGTCAAGATTTAGGTAATCTCCTTATTAGTTACTTCAGCTTGACCATTGGCTTGAGGATGGTAAGGTATTGTAACTTTATGTTGCAGCCCCAAGCGTTGCATTAACTTAGGAAACGTAGCACTTGTGAAATGGGTTCCATTATCAAAAATTAGTACTCTAACCATATTAAACATGTGTATCACCTATTGCTAAAAAAATCGAACTATAAAAGAAGAAGTATAATCAAGAACCACTACAGCTTCAACCCATTTAGTACAGTAATCAACAACAACAATAATATAAAACTTCTTATTAGACATTGAAGGGATAAGTCTCATGAAGTCAATTCCCCAAAGATCAAAAAGCTTCATTAGTTAAATCCATTATTGGAACTCCTCCATCATGGTTGTTATTTCTTCATCTCATTGAAAACATTTGCATGTGTTATTTCTTCATCTTGTTGAAAACATTCACATGAATGGAAGAAATGGTGGGCATCCTTAAAAATTGTTGGCTAAAAATATCATGCCATCAAGATCTTTGTGGTTGTTCTCCTTCCTGCATAGTGGCCCCCACAAGGGACCTCATGCACATCCTAGAGACTCTTAGTTAATCAATATCAAATATGCACCATTGTACCAGGTCATTAGCACATATCCTATAGAGGTTCTCCTCTATTTCTATGTAGTGCTTCACCTAGTGGAGGAATTGTTGCATCCTTCTATGATCCCATTCTATAGGAGTCTCCTATGTGAGTAGATATTAGAGAAATTCATCATACAAACTTATGATGTTTGGTTCTTGAACCTCAGTTTCCTTATTAAAGAGAAGTTCATTTGGAAATTGATCAAAAAAGGACTCATCATCATTTTTTTATCCCATTGTAATTGAAATAGATTATCAGCAACTACATTCTCAGTTCCTTTCCTATCCACCATTGTTAAATCAACTCTTGCAAGATCACCAGCCACCATATAACAAGAGAACTCACTATTGGATTGTTCATTAGGAAGTAAATTACACTATGATTAGTCTGTATAAAAATTAGATGTCCAAGCACATAGTACATAAATTTTTTTCTAGCATACACCACCATCATAAGTTCCTTCTCCATAGTAGTGTAGTTAAGTTGTGCACCAACAATGCTCTTGCTTGCATAATGGATATAATATGGATATTTTTGGTCATCCATTTATGTAAGCACTACTTCCAATGCATAGTTGGATGCATTTTCCATGATGTGAAAGGATTTGGATTAATCAAGGATATGTAAATTTAGTATTTCTATGAGCTTTACTTCAAATGTTGAAATTCTTATTCATATTTCTTGGTCCATTCAAATGTTGCATCCTTATTGGTAAGCTCAATAAGTGACTTGGCAATTTTGAAAAAGCTTTTAATGAAATACCTATAATAACCAACATGACCAATGAATGACCTCACATCTTTAACTATTTGAGGTTACCTAGTAATTCCTTGGATGACCCTTATCTTTTCAGGATCCACATTGATTCATTTTCCTAAAATTTTATGCCACAAGACAATGCCCTCTCAAACCATTAAATGGCACTTTTTCCATTGAGCTACAAGTTTTTTTTCCATACATCATTTTAGTACCTAATCAAGATAATCCAATGCTTGTTCAAAATCCACACCATAGGTGGAGAAGTCATCCATGAATACTTTTACATCATTACCAATTTGCTATTGAAAGATACTGAGGACTAGGCATTAAAAGGTTACAAGAGCATTACATAGGCCAAAAGGCATCTTTTGTATGCAAAAGCTCCTTAGGAACTTGTGAAATTTTTTTTGGCTTGGTCTTTTAGAGTGATTTGTATTTAATTATAACACTTGGTCCACAAATGATAATTAAAAATAATATTTGAATGTGGCCATGTTTAAAAAAATGAATTATATATAGACTCTACATTGTCCTTTTTACCTTAGTACAATAATGAGTTGGCTTATTCACTTACTATCTACCACTAAATAGATGAATCTAGCCTTAAGAAGTTTCTCACCTTCATCCTTAACAACATGTTTTAACTATGCATTTAGCCTTCTATATGGCTACCTCTTAGGTTTGATAGTGGATTTTGTGTAGATTCAATGTTAGCATATGCATTGATCTATTCCTATTATCTCATCATGTGACCAAGAAAAGGTTGTTGGCCATCTATACACTACCTTTAACTTCCCCTTTTATTCACTGGTGAGCTAGGCATTGATGATTATTGCTTTCCATTATCTAGAAATACATATTCCAAAAATGCCAGCAAGGATTTTAGTTATAAGGATCCTTGTTTAGAAGTATCAGGGATTTCCAACTCTTCCTAATACATCTCTGCTTCTTTTCTAAGTTCTAATTCAAAGAGTTTGCTCCAAATCTACTCCATCTCATTCATCTTGTAAGAATCTCATGTGGTTCCATGAATATTTTGAAACTAAAACTATTATCTATAGTTAGCCATTAGGTAGCTACTGCATATAGCAAACTTTGGATGCTAGTGGATTTGACATATTTCTTACATGTTGTAATAAACATGTTCTTTGTTGCCTGTATTTTTTAAACACAGTGGAAGCCTGTGTCATTGGACATTATGCATGAAACCCTCTTCTTCTCAATCTTATCAAATTTATTCTCCTTAGAGATTTCCAAAGAGATATCTCTAATCCATAATGTAGCATTAAATGTACTTAGCCAATCCCTTATCATAATGATTGAAAATTCTCCTTTATAGTTGTCCAAATGAATCACTAGGAAGTCTACTAGATATGACCACTTGCTAACAGTGATCATAATATTCTCTATCAATTCCAATGGAATAGTAATGGATTGGTCTACAAGCTCTAACCTAATATTGAATTTCTTAAATGAAAATAGGTTTCATGTTTTATCCATTTCTTGGAAAATTAAGTTCGTAGCAAAACTTGACCCTAATAGAGCTTTGCATGGAGCATTCCTTGTAATATGTAAATAAATTAGATGGCTTCTAATATCAATTCTCTTCTTGGTAAGATGTCCTACCTTTATCCAATCTATGACTACATAAGTTAAAGTGATGGTCTAAGAATTCTAAGATCTTTAGTTTGAAGGCATCTCAGTAAATATTCTTGGCACAACTTGAGAAGAATTCATAGTCACATATGCCTATGGTGGTTTGGATAAACTATTATACCTTTCATTATTTATATCAGAATTTGCAACCTCATCTACTACTGTAGTCTTACCTTTTTGTTGATGGTAGTTTTTTATTGCATCTTTTCTTCTTATCCTATCTCTATCCTTGTTTTCCTATTCTATTTTTTCCCATGGTTTTAAGAGCACTTTTGAGCTTCTCATATAAGGAGTTTATAATTTTATCCACCTTGGCTAATATTTTTGAAACAAATTTTTGAATTCATAACGTTTTTCTTTACACAACCTCTTCTAATGATGCTTCTTCCTCAAGATCGCAAAGATGTACCTCCTTTTTATGGATGGAGGGATCTCAATTATACTCTTCTTCACTCGCTCTCCTTTTTAACTTCCCTTCTTCTTTTACCACTTGATCAATGAGCCTTTATATCCAATGGGCTCTCATTTCTAATAATCTCCCTTGGGCATAAATCCCAAGATCCTATTGAGGTTTATTCTTGAGTCCACCCATTACATGGAGAAGTTGCTTCCTTTAAGAGAAACCATGGCCTGGAAGGAATAGTAGTAATGAATAGTACCTTCCCAAGGCTGCATCCACCCTTGAATTCTTGTCATTACATACCTCCAACATTGTACTTCATATGTGAATAGATTTCGATTCCAAGGATTAATGCCAATTTTCAACTTCTTTTATGAGTGTCCTAGGAATAGTTTGAGTTTATTCTAGTCATTCTTAATGTTTTGCAAGGCACAAATATCATGGAAGACTTGCAAGTGATGTTGTGGATCAGCATTGTAACCTACCTTAAACATAGGAATGTTGTTCATGTCAAGCTATTTGATTCAACTATTCCTATAATTCCTAATAGGGATGTGGATTGCCTCATAGATGTTAATCATGTTTCTAGTATCAAGCAGTGCTTTATAATAGTCATCTCATTTATCATGGGCTCTATCATGGCTATGCCTCCTATGATGCAACCTACTACACCTTCTTTCTTGATTATGCTCCTCTTCCTCTCATTGTTGTGTATGTTTTCTTCTCCCATCTCCTCGATGGGGTCTTCTATCATCTCCATTGTGGCCATAATTATATTCCCTTTGGTCCTAGTCATGTCCCCCCTCACTAGAGCTAGACGAGGAAGAGAATGGTAAGGATGAGAATCTAGGAGAGTTATGTATGCTTTCATTTCTTTTCTAGTCCCTTAATTATTCTTTTAATTGATGGTTATGAGACCTTAGAATTGTGGTCCTCTTGGTTATGGCCCTAGTCCTCCCCTTGCCTAGGTTTCTTCCCAAGGTTGAATGTAATCATTAATGAATTATATTATTCTTATTAAAGGAAATAGGACCTTGGCATTGAGATCACCTTGATGGATGTTCAGTATCCTTCTCTAACTATGAGGTTAGTGTGATCAGAACCTTTTTGTCCTTGGAGGCTTCATGGTAGGCCTCCATGAGTTTATCTTTCCAAATTTTGACTTTTGTTGGTTGATAGTCTCTAAAGAGGTGTTTTGTCACTTAGTACTCTAGGTCTTATGGTTAAAGTCCCAACACTATTAGTGCTACCATGAACAATCAGGGAACAGCATGATCAAGTGACAACACGATGTTGCCCTCCAAGTCTCTCCAACATAGTTGCTCATCCTAATGAAGAATAAAAGTAAAATTCAAATAGTAGGAATCTAGATGGGCATGCATAACCTTTAGTTTTTGAAGTCTCTTATCTACATTTCTCCTAGCCTTATCATGTTTTCTATTAAAATCATCAATGAGTGGTGAATCACCCTTGTAGGAAGAAGAAACTATTTAGTTTTTTTCTTTGCGGTATGCCTTAAATAAAATATTATTATATTTCTAAGGATGATGCATTATATATTCCTATAAAGACCTTTATATGATATAACTATTCATTAGTAGGAAGTAGTCCCTCTAGCCAACCATATGAATCATAGGTGTTCACCAAAAATCTAATCCAATTCTATGAACTTAGCCCCTAAATGCACCAATGGGCAAAGATAGTGTCTTAGATACATTATCGTTGTCTTCATGGCTTCACTTGTGGAAGTTCAAGTGTATGATTAACTGTAAGCCAAGACACATTATATTTATTTATATTTTATATATTTATTTCATTTAATATAAGTGTTAAATAAGAAGAATTAACTAAAAATTAACTATTAAAGTATCTAATATCTTAATCTAGCTAGCCTAACATAAGCAGCTAGGCCCACCTTCCATGCACATCTCACTCATTTGAAACACTACTAGGTTACCAAACGTTAGGCTACTCGAAAAACCAACCGATAACACCACTAGGATTACCAAGCGTTAACGATATGTTCAAGGTGGTTGTACTTATGTGTTATTATTAAATGTATTAATTAACTAATGACATGAATGTAAAATGCACAAGTCATAAAGTGAATCATAGGAAACATTAATCTATTCTTAAGTTCTTCAAGGAATTCCAAGAATCTCGTCTTTATTGCTATCACATCAATGTGTTTAGGTACATTGATGCTTGAATAAGCATCTGTACAATCATTAAAGTCCTACTACGAACACTCAAAAAATATTTGAACTCTAATGGAAGAAAATTACAAGAACTTAGCTACACTAATGACATAATGTGCCAAAAATGTAGTGGATATGCACATTTATATATGCAAGACTAAACATTGCATCGATGCATGATTTGATGCATCAATGAGATTGCATCTATGAGGCTACATTGACTAGACTACATCAACACAACCAATCAAATGATTCATCATACCCTCATAACTAAGAGAAAACTAGTCCTCAAGTGAAAAAAAATAGGATCGAGCTTCTTACAAAGTTGGAAAGGTATGGAATTATTGACTGATAGACTCTAACTGACTAATTTTGACTACCAAATTGTATGGAATCATAAAAATTATAAAAATGGGTGTTCTAGATAATAAAATTGGATACCTTTATAAAAATTAATAGAAAGGATCCTCTAATTCTTGGAGATGAAGTAAGGATCAAAGAGTGCTAGGAGGTGAAGGCTCTTGAGGTGCTAAAGGATCTTCATGAGGCTCTGGTGCATGTGGTGGTCATGGTTGAGGCTATGGCTATTCTACTATGGCTACTACTTCTAGTGAAAGATGAAAAGCATATAGTAATGCTTTTATCTTCTTCCCCTTACTCCATGGATCATACATAGTCCATGTAGCTTCACTAATATGGGCTGGTATGAGGACGTCCCATGGACAAGGCATTGCAGGGAATAATTCTTTAACATTGATAATCCACATTGCAAATTGTTTACCTTCAACATCGAACATCTTTATGAGGTTCTATAATTTATGGTAGTGATTCATTTTTCTAGCCAGGTTTGCAACAATTGATCATTGATCTATGAATTGGCTCCTGAGAACTTCAAGCTCAACATTAGCTATTTCTAGCTTTTTCTTAGTATCCTTGTGATACTTGAACTCAACCTCATAGATGAGGTGCAAGCTAGCCACTTACTTCTCCAATTTAGACCTTGGCCTACTAGCTATCAACATCAGCAAGTTTGCATAATGGAGGTTTGTGAGCTCCAAGTATTCTATCGTTTCCTTGTTCTACAACTCCTTTAGATGGATCTCTACTTTGTTGTAGACATTCATGTTGTCAAAGATTGCCTATCATACATCACCTCTTTGTTGCAGATGCTAGAGGACCTCATTCATATTTACCTTGGCCAATTGAATTTCCTTTTTGTTCATCCCCTTGAGGAGCCCTCCCTAGTTCCTATAATGATTTTTGACTCTTTCAAATTTTGGGACATCATTTTTCGAAGCAATTACCTCAATGATCATTTTCTAGTGAAGCACCCAAACTTCTTCCATTGATAGTTTCCTTTTCTCCATCCTCAAATCCATGTTTATCTTATTCAGCTACTTATGCTACTATCTCACAAATTTGACCATCTAGTCTTTTTTCTCCTCAATATTTTACAAGTGATAGATATCCTTGGTAAGGGTTAAGTTCTCCTTGTAGACTTGCACCAAGTCCTTATTAGTATGTATCACAATAGCTTCCAATAAGGATGCATCAAAGCCTACCATCTCTTTGGCATTTTCAAACTCTTTAAGTTAATTCTAAAGCTACAAGCAAGCATCATTCCTTGTGATAGCTTAGCTGAGAATGGTGGGCTAAGCTAGTCAGAATCTCAATTCTACAACCTCAGTAGCTAATCGATGATTTTTGGTAGTGGCAACCTTAAGTTAGGCATTGGCAATGACAAGCTTGCCCTTGGTTTCCAACAACAATGATTGGGTTGCAGTGATTTTATCTAGGAGATCAAAGATCACTAAAAGTGGTTGCCTAGATTCCACCAATCAGTCTAACACTTCTTCGTGTTGGGCTATGCTAAGCCTTCCGTTCCCTGCTCCTACAAAAGCCTGCACATCCTTGAGTGTAGTAATGTCCAGCATGGCTACCATAAGAGTGTTGAGTGCTTTGGAACCTCTCTCAACCATCACCTCCATCACTGTTTCTAGGCCATGGTGTTGCATCACTAGGATGATAGCTCCCTTACCCTCTTTTAGGTGCACTAAGAAGGTTACAACATTCCAAAAAAATTTGGGAACTCTTGGTGCCTAGGGATGAACACTGTAACCTCATAGGTACTTAGATTTGATCTCGTGGGCCCTTGCATTCTTTGGGTCAAAACTAGTAGGGCAATATTCTCCAACTAGCTCATGGTTCGGGTTACTTCATTAAGATGGCTTAACATTGGCCAATAGACTAATGGTTCTCCACCATTTATCTCTTCTTGCTGCTACAGTAATAACTATTTGCACAATTTTCTAACATGCTCAATAGCTGCATGAGCCTCTGACATTGTCTCTCTAGCAACTGGTGGTGGTGGTCACTCCTTTTTCAATAGCTACTTTATCCTTCATCATCTCCTACCAGGAGGTGGTAGGAGCATGAAGGAGTGTATCATTGGTGTAACAAGACATGCCTCCCCTTCTACAAAGTTTGTCAATTAGGCACAAAAACGGAAGTATCTTCCTCCCTTGCTTATTGTTTTTAAAACATTTATCAATCTTCAAGAAGATAATGTAAGGGAGGTTGACAGGGAATTTTTCACTTAAAGCAACACATGCACAATCAAAGAAGACAATGATCTTGCTAGGCCTTAGCATTGAGTTCAGATGATAGTCTATGATCTTAAAATAGGCTCCCTCTTCCTTGGTGAGTGTACCGTACTCCTTACAATCCATCCCATAGCACTGTTGGACCCATTCCTTTTTGGCTTTTGGGTCTACTTGTATGGAAATTTATGCCAATGTTGCCCCTATGTAGAGTAGTTTGAGGGCCTCTATAATGGCCTCAACTAAGTATGAGATGCTTATGTCTTTGATCTTCACTGTGACATCTACCTACTAGTTATTCCAAAAGAGATATGTTTTCCTCATGTACCATTCCCCACTGGAAGAGATTATAGGCCACATGGGGGATCCTTGTAGTTGAGTGCAAACATCCTCTGATGCCAACTCCAAGAAGAAACCAAAGTTAAGTTCTTGAAGAACCAAACTTTGGACTTCCTTCCAATGAATTCATTCAAGATAGGCCTTAGTCAATGTGACATCCAAATTTAGGTTAATCCTTGGCACCTCATCTCACCTTGACTAGCCTCTCTCCACTATGGAAATCTGATAGATAGATTCCATTTTGAGCACCTCCCAAAGAGGTCTCATTGCATGTATTTCAGCCTCTCCTTCTTTAGGCTATTGTAGCTATTAATCCCTTCCTCCTCTTGGGCCCTTTTCCCTTGGTTGGGATGGTCCTTCTCCTCTTAGTCCCCTCTTCGGTACCATATATGATCACAAACATAACCAAGAATTAGTATTTTATGTGTAACTTTTAATACTTTTGATACCTTTTCCCATTTGGGCACATTACACTTAGGCTAGTTTTGATTATGGCAATGAAACACCACCAAAAAATTAATGTTGTAACTTTTTAGCATTGTAACCTTCACCATTAAACTTAAGGCTAAAACTTTGTTATAAATGTAAGGTTTGTAGTCCATGAGCTGCAATATCACATACTTGAATATTTTGGGGCTAAAAAATGCTTCATAAGTTGTTGTAACTTCACTTCCCAGATGGAAGAAGTTATGTCATGTCTATATTTGAACCTCAAAAGGTTGAAATGCCTTGGAAATTGCCAAATTTGGGTTTTTCATGGGTTTTATATTGGCCATAGCCAAAAATATGCTAGACTAACCTACACCTAGCATTGAAATTATTGGACTTTCATTTTTCCAACAAGCCCAGTGTGGTTCCAACAAGGCCAGTGTGATTCTAGCAAGGCTAGTGAGGATTCCATGAGGCTCGCAGGAATTTCATGAACCAGTGAGGATTCCATAAGGCCAATGAGGATTCCATGAAGCCAACATAGTTTTCCAAGGCCATTGTAGTTTCAGTGAAGCTAGCACAATATTCAAAGTTTGTTTACTTTTTATAGAATTTAGGGTAGGTTTAATGGCCTTCATGCATTAAAACTTACCATAAGTCAAAAACTATGCTAGACTTGATGGCTTGCTACACCTACAAATTACACCAATCTATCAACAATCATGAAAAAACTTTGCAACGCCAAATCAGCAACCGTATGGCCTATAAAAATAAACTTTGAACACATTGAATAGGTTCCACAACTTTTGTAATTTTTCACATTTGAACCTTCAACATTTTTTGAAACCTTTTGGAGCAAATTAGCAATTGGCTTAGCATTGGAAACTCTTAATGCAGTTCTCTAGCAACAAAAAATTCAGCATACCACCCACCATTTTCACAATCAACACTACAAATCCAACCTGAGAACCAACAAGGAGTTTTGGCAATCAAAGCTGGGAAGTACCTAGATTGTAACATTGATTGCAAAACACAACCTGCTAGCTTCAACAAGCTTCAAGCTTCATCTATGCAACTCTTTGTGCATTTGGGCATATTAATTTATACACATTTGGACCCTATACTTTCAATATTTCATTATTACAATAAAGTTTAAAATTTATTTATTGTGCAAGTTTATTCTACGATTGATTTTTGTTCTTTCTTTTGAATTGGATCTGCATTTCCATTTAACTTATTCATACTAGTTTGCACTCCTCAAGTCCCTAGATGACCGAAAAAATCATCTAAGGTACCTTGGATCCTCTTTCTCATAGGTCCTTGGGATCCAAGGTCAAATTGTTTTCATCAAGAACTTTTGATTTTCTAGCAACTGAATATTTTTAGTGCAATAGTTTCTAGAGCTAGAAGGAGGACCTCTATCCAAGTTCTTCACCTCATCCAAATCTATGCCTTTTCAAAGGTAACTTTAACAAATTTAAACCTTTGAAAAACCCATTTAAAAATCTACTAGGAAAGCCAATGTTGCTACCCATTTTCTTATAATTAATACCCAGTGTATCAATTGAAGGTGATTTTAGTGTTTCCAAAATTTTCATAGTAGTTGCTAGATTTCCTAAAGCTAGCATAGTTTTTTGTAAAACCTACCACTTTCCCTCATTGAAACCTACCTTTCGATGTTCCAAAGGCCAACGTAGTTTTGCCTCACTAACCCAACTCCCTACTATGAAATTTTATGAGAAGCCAATGTGGTTCTTCCCAAGATCCCAACGTACCTTTGAAAAAATCAACATTTCACTACTATCCTTTTGGAAATTAGTGCAAATTTTCAAAGGGGATATTCCTAGTGTGATTTTTCTTGGCAAAGCCATCATTTATTACTTACCCCCCACACCACCACCCCCCCCACCCCC
>MNCI01003795.1:71575-176678 GCA_015680685.1 Gnetum montanum
CCCCCCCCCCCCCCCCCTCCTCCTCGCTTATTTCTTGCTGGTAATGCCAATGTAGTTATTTTCACCAACATTAAAATTACCATATTTTTCCAAGTGTAGTGCATACCATTGTTCCTACAATCTACACAACACTTGCAATGGCATTTCCAACTATTTTTACAACCACAACTATTTACACATTGGGCAATTCCACTTGTTATAATTTTTAATTAAAAATCCAATTAAGTACCCTATCAATGCCTTTTAGCAAATCAATAGTTTCATCCATCAACTTAACAAACATGGCCCATAACCACAACGCTATGAGGGTGTATGACCCAAAAAACCCAATTGTGGCTAAGCATAGACAATCACACAGACAAGGGAGGTAAAGCCCATATTTTTCCATAATCAATGAAGAACACTATAACTTCATTTGAGTTAAAATCTAAGCTAACCTACTCATTCCATGTGCAGAAGCTAAATCCAAACATGAGTATGAGTTAATTCACCAAAATAGAAAGGAATACATCCCTTTCCCCTACAACAAAATACCATTGAACGACACCCATACATTTATATTGTTCCAACTAATTGAGATGGATGAGCAAAGTGAGGGTGCCAATTTAGGAAGCCAACATGAGGAACAAGATGAGTTTGAGGCTAAGCCTAAACCTAAAAATTTCATTGGAAGCCTTTTCCAATAATCAGCTTCCTAGGCCACCGCACCCAACTCAGCCTCTCCTACCTCTTCCATTGGGTAGTTCCTCAACCTTCTTCTCCTATTTATTCAACTATGTTTGGACCAAAACCCATCATAGTGGTCCACTAGACACTCCAATCTACCTCCATTTTCTCATCCATGCTCCTTTTCATGTAGCCTCGATATGCACGAGCATCACCCATGGGAATAACCACAACATACCCCTTCTCCATCCCAATGGGCCCCTTAATGGGATCCCAAGCAACTCAGACATATCACACCCAACTTTCCATTTTTATCCCTTAATTGTCTACTCCAACATCATTTTCACTATTTGGCCTCCCATACAACCAAGATAACCCAACCTCTTCCCTCTATGCTGCAACCCATCATGAGGCCACAAGCATTCCACTTTACTACATCATCATTTGTTCAAACTCCACAACCTACAGGAATGCCTTGAGGCTTAGAATAAGCCTTATAAATGATCTATGACCTTACAGAAGAATTACAAAAACATCAACCTCAACTATGTAAAAATTTAAGATCATGGATTTTTATTAGGATGAACCCATCAGTCCAGTTGTGCGACAAATGACTCTTTCCCTAGGCATTCTCATACACTAGTTTACCAAGTATAATGATGAGGGTGACCCCAACACTCACCTCATCACCTTATGCTTTGAATACCTATTACTATAAGCTTGGCCTCATACAATAATAATAATCTTCCCTATGACTCTTGTAGGGAAGGCCTTAGATTAGTGTTGCATGTTACATAAAGGGTCTATAGCCTTACTTGAGCACTTGATATCACAATTTGTAAACCATTTCAAGTACAACTTGAAGCTAGATACCATACCAGAGAACTAATGAAAATCCAATAGGGGTCCCTTAAACTAGTTCAGATGTTCATCCAAAGGTGGAATGCTCTACTAAACAAGATTCTCAAATCCATAGTTGAAATCCACCTTTTGGCCATCTTCAAGGGGACTATCAACAACTTTATCAACTCTAAACTTTATTACCTAGACCTGCAGTCAGTCAACCAGGCCTTCTCATAGACCAAGAACATAGAAGATGCTATTAAGACCAGCCATGACCATGCCTACATGGCATACAAAAATCAAAACACACTGAAGGATAAGGAGAAGGAGAGATAAAACCATGTAGCAATGGCTACTATGGCCAAAGATAAAAAATCCATGTAGGGGCTAAGAATGAATCAACCCAAGGCTCCTACCACAAAAAACCAACCATTGACATCCAAGGCCTCTACATCAAGCAACACAAGGCCTAAATTTAAAAGGAAAGTTCAATCAAAGTACACTAGGTTACCCTTGAAACCATCTAAACTCCTTGATCAATTACTTAAGACTAGGTAGATCCAGTACAAACAAATGACAAAGAATGCCCACAAAAGGCATGATCAGTTATGTGAGATTACAAAGGACTCCACTATAGCCACCAAGGATGAACAACCATACTAAAGTACTTTAAAATTGACTAATTCTACCATTATCATTAGCTACCAAGTCATGATAGCTACTTTTTCCTAATCCTAAAGGATGACCGACAAAAGCTAAAAGACAACGAAGAGCTAGTGCTCGATGCTTCAAACCCAGTTAGGCTACAAAATCAGTCCATGTAGGTCTACAAAGACCTATTAAATACCAACAATAGTCCATACACCACATCTACATTCAACATGAGCAACAACTCAAGATCTACATGAGAGCCATTCATGATTCAAGTACCTCTTCATAATGAAAAGGGCCCTTCAACTTCATGTAGTTCATGGACTCCTTTGGTTGTAAAGGTACCATCACCAACAACTCCCAAAGAATAATTTGAGATTAGAGTGCCCCCTCCTACTACAACCAAAGCCACAACTACAACTGAACAATGCCCTTCCGACAAAAGCTAAAAGACAACGAAGAGCTAGTGCTCGATGCTTCAAACCCAGTTAGGCTACAAAATCAGTCCATGTAGGTCTACAAAGACCTATTAAATACCAACAATAGTCCATACACCACATCTACATTCAACATGAGCAACAACTCAAGATCTACATGAGAGCCATTCATGATTCAAGTACCTCTTCATAATGAAAAGGGCCCTTCAACTTCATGTAGTTCATGGACTCCTTTGGTTGTAAAGGTACCATCACCAACAACTCCCAAAGAATAATTTCAGATTAGAGTGCCCCCTCCTATTACAACCAAAGCCACAACTACAACTGAACAATGCCCTTCCATGGTGGCTAACACAATGACTTCTTTATAGCCCAACGATAAGAAATCACCAACTAAACAATGTAAGAAGTCTACGCCAAAGCCTAAAACCAAAGATAACAAGCATGCCAAGGCATGGATGGAGGTGGGCCTACTGCAGCCCACTCCTATCTCATCCATTCCCATGAGCTCTAATGCTCAAGCTACTTCAACTACTTAACCAAGGAAGGATCCCAAACCACAAGGGAAGGGAAAAGAAGCCAAACCACAATAATTAAAGCATGAAATTCACATCTTGGGATGCATGGAGGAAGTCAAAATCAATAAGAATGAGAATCCAACAACTAGTGACAAAGACTTCCTCAATGTTATGGAATAGATGAAAAAATCTTTGAATCAAAATAACATCTCTTTAAGCTTGTATGACTTGGTAATGACTTCTACTGTATACTGCGAAGCCTTAGTGAAAATCTAAACTTTAATTCCCATCAACATGGACATACCTACTAGTGAAGAGTCCATCCACATTATGATGGTACCACCTTCACCAAGGGAAGAAATGAAGTTAACAACACTAGTATTTTGTAATTGCAAGGTCAAAACCAATCCCCAGGATCATGAGACAACAAAGACCTTCCTCTTTATAACAATAAGCATTGGACAATACAAGGTGCATGCTGATGATGAAGCAGCCACTAATGTCATACCCTATACCATTATTGAATGTTTGGGCCTAAAAGAACACATGCAAAATACCTCTACTTCTACTTTCAAATCCTTTAACTGATCACAAATCATGGTCAAAGGCTTGCTTTCTTTGGAATTCTCCCCAAAAGCCAACTTCTTGGTGGTGGAAGAGACACCAAGATTTAACCTCATCCTGGGAAGGCCTTGGCTAGCTTAGACGAGCTATTTCCTCACCCATCCACCAAAAATTTTACCTACCTTATGAAGGAGATAAAATAATAATTCATGCCAACAGTGCAGTTCACTTGGAAGTCAATAATGTCGATGTAGAGTAAGGGTCCAAAGTGGATTTTTAGGAAGAAACTCATACTATTGAAAACAAAATCAAGAAGCCCGATAGAGTAGAAGAGGCCAAAACTAACAATGAGACCATGAATGCAACATGGGAAGAGCTCCCCTTAAACATGGTTAGTGAGGGTAATGAGGAGTATAAGACCATGCAACAAGGACCATACATCTTTCCTAATCTTTCGAAGATTAGGAAACACCTGCATGATTGACATATATTTCCTAATCACTTGGCCCTATGCTGATAACTATGTGGCTTTCTCTTTTACTTCCTTAGCCTAGTTTAAAATTTATTTACAACCACCACTTTACGTTACCTTATTTTGCCTTGTTTTAGCTTTATTTCACATTAGCTTATGATTTATTTTCATTTACAGTATACCTTGTTATGCCTTGTCTATTTTAAAACATACAAAACACCATAAAAATTTTAAAACTTGAAAAAATACCACAAAAATTTTAAAACATAAAACTTCTAAAATTTTTGCTATGGCCCGCTAAGGCCTTGAACTAGTAACACCATGATCTACTAAGGCCTAAAACTAGCAAAACCATTTTCTGCCAAGGCCTTAAACTGGCAATACCTTTATGACCTATTTTTGCTTTATCTCCATTATAGCCATTATACCTTAGTTTACATTTTATTTTCCTAACTAGTTTACACTTTACTTTACCAATTATTACCTCATAACCATGTGTTTTAACTAACATGGCCTCATAACATGAGTAAAACATAAAATACATAAAAACCTAAAAATGATACAACGTATAAGAAAAATTAAAAAAATAATAATAACCAAAATGTCTGTAACTAATAGCAATAGTCACACAATGTGATAAAAGTTCAATCAACAACAACATATAATATAAATAAAAGTCTAATAGCCATGGCTACACTATGTAACAATAAAATGAATAAAAATAAATAGTCTCATAATAACCAATGGCTAGAAATAGATAATAAACATAAAACATAATAACCATAACATCATGACATCAATAATAAGAATAGCCAAAGGCATAATCAAACTGATAGGACTAAGGTATGACTGAAGGGGGAGGAGAAGCATCTTCAATGTTATTACCACTAGGGCGACTACTATGTACCTGTACCAATCACAACAAAAGTTAAATCAATAATTAACATAACTAAACTACAAACTGAACTAAATTAAAATATAATAAAATAAAAGAAATTAATCAAAAAAAATAAAATTGGAAAGATTTGGAGGTAGCATCTTCTGTGGGGAAGTTCTGAAGAACAACCTCTAGATGATGGAGAAACTAATCTTCGATCATGTTGGCCCAATCCACTTCCCCAAGATTAACACTAGTTAAGATGTTTCTCTCCTCAATGTTAGTCCATGTAGATAACTCCCATGAAAGGGTAGTGGTGGTTACCTCCCTAGAAGTGCTAGTGACCTGAGGAGTGGGAGAATTACTACCATCAAAAAGCCTTCAAATAGCTTGAAGGTATCTTTGGCGTTGATTTCCCTCATGAACAACTCCAACTTGTGCCTCTCAATGAACTCCTTCTATAGTTACTTTAGGTAACTCTCTCATTTGGCCTTGTATTTTTTTCATGATCCTTTCGTTCCCAGCCCCACTCAAGGATCCAAGAATAATAATCCCTCCACTCTCTGGCTTTGCATGCCAACAGGTCCATCTATAACTTCTACTGTATAAGGCTCCTAGCAGGAGCAATCTTTCTATGGATGACATTCTAATACTGTGACCATTCTATTTCCTTCATTTACAAGGAGTCTCTATTAGCCAGTTGGGCTTCCACAAACTCCTTACAATCTCTAAGGTCTTTAATCTCTTCCACTTGTTCTTTGGTCTCCTTTTCCAATGCCATAACTCATTCCCATAGGAACTCATTGGCGCATTCGCATTTCCATGAAGTTCTTGCACATGGGAGTGCACATTCAATGGCACTCTCATATAAATTTCATGGAACATTTTCCACTTCAGGTGGCAAGCTAGGTAGTTCATCAATCTTAATGGCACAGTTGGAATTCCATCCAACCTTAGACACTATGAACAATATAACAAAATATACACAAAAAAACGTTGAATAACAAAATAACTATAAACACTTTAAATCGCTAAGACCATATAATCATAAAACCCATATGAAATAAAATGCATAAATAATAACAATAATTAAAGGTAAAATAAGCTAAGGTTCTTACCAATATCAATAGCAATCTATTACAACCAATCAATCATGTCTTTGATCATCCCATGCATAAACTCCATTTTGTTAGGAACCTCCACCCATGGTTTCCTATGAAATGTAGAGGTTGGAGCATCTAGTTGATGTTTGGATACTACAATGAGCATAACCATCAAGTACAATTAAGACCAAGTTCAAATGTGAAACTACAAAATGTAACATATAAAACAAAATTCATAAGTACCTAGAAGATCATCCGAGACAATAACAAGAGGTTCACCTAAATGTGTACCTTCAAATATGGTGTCAAGGACATCTAATCTAGCATTGGATAGTCCCTCATCCTCATGTTGTTGTAGTACCTCCTCCTTTAAGTGATTTTTTTCTGCTACTATCTAGAATGACCATTCTTTTTGTTTACCTACAAGAATAGCGAAGACAAAACATAGAACAAGTTAGCATATTTTATCTTAAACAAAACAACAACATGATCGTATAACATAAAATATAAATGTAAAATAAAATAAGTAGAATGCACCTACGACCGCATGATGCACCTGGACAAGTCTAACTTCAAGCTTCTTCTTTAAAGGCTGCTCAACAACTGGTACTATCTCCTCAACTATAGGCCTCTTCAACTTTACTTTGGCTACACCATCAACCTCAACATGTAACTTCTTGGCCTTTTTAGCATTCTTGTGGACAACTTAGGGTTTAACCTCCATGATGTCAAGGGAAGGATAATGCAAACAACTAAAATATGTAGTGGTAATAGACAAAGATTCCCCAACATTCTTATTTGATGAGTTCTAACCCTACATGGTTGGAATAATGTGTTTCATCCAAGGTTTAGAGAATTAGGATGGATCATCACTTACCTGTCATCCATGCTTCTTCACCACTAGAAACTTTATGAACCTCCTTAGATATGCTGTAAAAAATGCAAAATGCATATGGCATATCATCTCAAGTTTGTTCTGGAGTTTTAGGATCTCCTCTATAGCCCAGAAACCAAGTGAATAGCCCAATTGAATTAAGCATCCTCAGTGAGGATCTTCTTCATGGTTCATACCTGTCAAATGTCCAGTATCTTCTTCTATGACAATAATGTGGGAAACACTAGGATCAAAAAAATGGGTACATCTCATTAACCTCTGTGGCCAAACACTAGTCTAGAGGCAATCCAACATGACCACAATGAGTGTTTAGTTATTCTTCCACCTCCTCCCTATGATCCATCTCTTTCCCTATTTTATCAGCAACCTTCATGTCCACAATGAATATCAAAGAGGTCACTAAAGGTAGATTCATTGATAGCCAAAGTGATAGGCACACCGTGAACATAAGTGATAAATTTTTGGACTCATTCATCAAAGGAGTCAATGACATTCACTGTCTCAAGAGTAGGTATGGTTGGGCTAGGAGCCATAAATAAATCAAGAAAACTTGCATTGGAAATCCTTGCCTGGATGTTCCTATGTGCTTGGCTATCCAACTAATGTTTTGCTAAATCCACCTCACCAACCTTGAGGATAAGTGTCTCCTTCACATGTCTTGAAGTGAGCACAACAACAGTGGATGTTACATAGCCCCTACAACACAATGAAAAAAAAAACCATCAACTTTGGCATAGGCACATCATATAAAACCAGAAAAAATAACAAATATAATAAATTAAAATAAAATGTATTGCCACACCGATAAAACCAGTTAAACAATTAAAGCCTATATAACTGAACAACTACATAACTTAAAGACATTGACATTGTATAAAAAATAAAATAAATAAATAAAAATTCTTACTTTGCTTACTTGATGAAGGCAATGTGTACGTGCATGTGTACCAAAATCAAGGATACCCCACCAACTATGAGTCGTCCTGTTAGCTAGGCACCTACAATAGACATACGAGTAGTGTTAGGTATACTTACCAAAGTTATCCTTGATATATTCCATCATTGTAAGCCTCACTACTTGGCTTTTAGCAAAGACCTCTAGTGTTGTGTGGGCCAAGGATAAGATTTGGTCACTCTTGATCAACCCTTGATCATCTGCCCTATACCTACCAACATTTAAACCTAAACAAAAATTGTTAAACATTAACTACCTAGTGAAACCAACTAGTAAACTAAAAAAACTTAAAATTACACTTACCCTTCCAAATGACAAATAGTTCTTAGAATAAGGTTTGGACATGGTGACCAATCATTAACATATTATTACATTGTATTGAATAAACTTAGGCATATCCCAAATTTTGGACAACTTTCATGTGTCTGTGGTATACATGCCACCATAACAATCATCTTCCACATAGGTGTCAAGGTCATCAACTATGACTTTGACGATTAAGCTATAGAAATGACGTAGTAAGGTCTCCATGATGATGGCTATGGTATCCAATGCCAAGTATGACCATACAATCACATTGAACTTCTAATGCAAAAAGGCTAAAAACTCCTTAGCCCCTGGCCTAAACTAAAGAGAGCTACTATCCAAGATCATATTAACGAGTAGGGTGTTGGGTCCTAGTGTGTGTATGCCGCACAACAAACCAACCAGTTCAATGACCATTAATGTGGGCTTCAAAAAAGTCCTACACCACCAAATGATGACCATTATAACTTTACGTAGCGATAAACAAAATTAAACAACTCTTAACAAGAAAAAAATATAATGTCAACATTATCATACTAAACTGAGATAATAAAATACCAAACCAAAATAATAAAAATCAAAACCTCAAATCATGGACACTTTGCACATAAAATTTAAACAAAACCAAATAGCCTATTAATAATAATGGCAGTCACATAGCCAAATTATTCATAAAAATTTGTATTAAACATAGAAACTGTGTGAGCAATCTTATAACATATCTAGCCAACAACCAACAACACATAAAACAACTATGAAAATTTCAACTAAGATTAACAAAATTTTCACTAGGAATCCTAGTTTCCAATGAAATTAGCTATAGTGAAACCCCTAGGAAGGATAGTTAAAACTTTTCTTGAAAAAATTCTAATAGCTATTGGGAACCAAAATACAGCATATAAATGACCTTTACAAACATTTAACGTCATGACAAAATCCCAATTCTATACCAATGTTGCCTGTACATTCTAGACAGTTTGCAATTTCAACAACTGAAACTACAACTGTACAAGCTAGTTTACACCAATAAAAAATGACAAGTTTTTACAAAAAAAAAACACTTTTCTAAGTTTAGACATTGTACATGTACAAAATTTAGAAAATATTTAACATTAACATTGTAATTGTATGCTTAGAAAAAATTAATACGACAATCTAGAACCACTTTGACATTTTTTGGAAAACCTTGTTTGTAGAAAAATGGTTGCAATAAAAACACTAGAAAAAATATGCAGAATTTTCAAAAAATTTCAAAACTAATTCCAAACCCTCCCAAATAATTCTAAAAATCTCCAAGAATCTAGGAATTTTCCCAAAAAAAAAATTCAAGTGTCAACGCTACTACTTTCAAAGGGGTAAAATAGTAAAAACCCAAAAAATCATTATGCACTAACTTATGGAAAATTTCATAAAAAATAAACTATAAGTAAAAAATTAGTGATTCAACCACTAGTTTGACTAACAAACAATGAACAACAATCCCATGAATTCAAAAACCAAAATTTCTATGTCAATTGCCTATAAAAAAAATTAAAAAGTGATGTTGCTTTTTGGTAAAAAAAAATAGTGAAAATGCATAGAACAAGGCATAACATAAATTCAATACTTGGCATGAGTAAGTACTAAGGCCAAAACAACACAAAACACACCTAGCCACAACCAAAATATGGCATCTAAAACACTCAAATGCAAAATCCATTTAACCTACAAGCCTAGCCAACACAAAATGCATAGGTTCGAGGCTAGAAATTGAGAAAAACGGCTAGGAAAAGGCACCTGGTAGTCATAGTTGATCAACCTTCTCTAAGTAAAGGCCATGGTAGATTGGAGATTCCCTTGGAAGTATCATCTACCTCCTCTAGGGTTTGGTTTTTACTTGTTCATGCTCTTCTCTTTGACATCTTGGACAAGCAATGGCAAAAAATCTTCAAAGATCCTACATCTTCGTTGGAGCTACACTGATCCTTGGTGAGTTCTGTCAAAACTATGTTGAGGATAGATGGGATGAAATATCAAAATTGATGGGGAAGCCTTGATTCCAAGATCTACTTGTGGGAGATGAACTAGGAGAATTGATTTTGATAAAACTATAATGTGGGAAGTATACCCAAACTTATGCACTAGTAATCTAAGCACCTTTCCCAAAACACCCATACAACTCATAGCGAACTCCAAGTTCACAAGAAAAAAGATCAAAATAAAATGGGTTGGTGGGAAGTTTTGAACCAAAAAACCATTTAAACTTGAGTGGGCCCCACTAGGTGCCTCCCAAGCAAAAAAACAAAAATCCCAATACAGTGGGATTTATAACCTCCACCCAAAACTCTGTTGGGTTTAATTTCCAAATAAACATTGGAATGATTTCCAAGCCCCAACCACTACCAAAACTCATTTCCTAACCATCCATCCTTAAGCCATTAAAGTCAAGAAAGCATCATACTAAAACTAGAAACCAACTATGACTACTAGAAATCCTTGAACATCAAGAATGGCCAACAACTAGCCAAAACTAGTCATTCTTTAGAAACTATGCTAACTAATGTAGTTTGATGAGGGATGGGAATTCTATACATCAATCAAGCTTTCAATTGACTCACAAAAGATCACACCAAGCCCCAAACCCTAGCTAGAACATCTAACAACTCCAAAACTTCCAAAAACCTATTGAAACATACCAAAACCCATTATTCTTCAAGAAATACACTAAAGGACAACAAAACTATGTTGGCCAGTGTAGTTTCATTAAGTTTTGATATCATGAGAATTAATTGAGCCTTTCACAACCTTCAAAGTGGGACATCCTAGCCTTTAGACCCCCCCCCCCCCCCTCTCGAAACCTCTATTAACCTTAGGACGCCAAACAACAACACAAAAATAAGTCAAAAATACATTGGGCATGACCAAAACTATGCTAGCCAACATGGTCCTAGCATATTTTTCCTAAGAAAATTAAAAATTACATTACTAACCAATCAAATTAACCTCAAAGTATGTCAACCTCATCCTAGAACCTTGCCAAAGCCTCCAAAGACCACAAAACCCTCAAAATTGAATTGAAAATGGCCAAAACTCATAACTTTCTCCAAAACCATGCTAAGGCCTCCCAAAACTACACTAGCTAGTGTAATTTTGGGAGAGATGGCCATATCAAGACTCCAATGACATCAAGAACCAACAATTATAAGCCTAAAGCCAAGCCATAGATCGTAGTAACCCTAGAAGCCCAAAAACCTAGTCGATTAACTTCCTAAATTACCTAGAAATCAAGATTCCTTTGAAACTATGCTAAGGGAGATCAAAACTATGCTAGCCAACATAGTTTTGGTTTCCAAGGTAGCATTAATGGCCCATGCACACTTAGAATGACCTCAAATTCGACTAGCAAGCCATGGGAAAGCCCAAAACCTTGTATCATAAAACCAAATGCCATCTGACATTGATTTGGGCATGCAAATTTTAGTTTACATCAAAACTAAGCTAGTGACTCCCAAAACTAGGCTAGCCAACATAGTTTTGTAGGACATGGCCATAACAAGACTTCAATAACCTATAGAATCAACAATTATGATCCTAAAACCTAGCTATAGACACTAGTAATCTAGGAGTTCGAGAGCTTAGTAAATTAACCTCTTGAACATCCAAAAGTTAAGATTTCAACAACACTACACTAGAAGGGATCAAAACTACACTGGCCAACATCATTTTGATTTCATGAGTACAGTTGACTATCCCACAATAGTCCAAATGACTTGAAACTTGACTAAGAAACCTAGAATCTTAAAACCCTAGGACTGGCTATCATTTGACCTTGTTTTGACCATGAAAAGACTAGGTTTTATCAAACTACATGAGGATATGCTAAAGCTTGGGTGGACCCAATGAAATTTAGGTATTTAAAGCCCCAAGCTCCACCTTCAATGACTTACTTTGGCTTTCCAATGACTAGTCTACAACCGTGATACCCCTACGCTACCCTAGGAAGCTAATGAAGCACCAATTTCAATCCTAAGACATCACAAATCAACTTTTCTAATGAAACCACCCTATGACCTAAGGAAACTACACTTGCCAATGTAGTTTTGAGGTTTCAAGCTCGAAGCTACACTTTCAACCACTCATCTTAGCTTCCAAGTCATCATTCCAAAACCCTAGCATCCCTGCGTTATGCTAAAGCAATATGGAGTAAAAATTTAAAGCTTGAGACACCAAAAATCAAGTTTTATGTAAAACTATGTTGTCCAATGTAGTATTTAGCTTTTTGTAGCATTTGGTGCTTGAGGGAGTCAAACTAGTCGTATAGTTGATCAAACTTCACTCCCAATCCACTATGCTAACAACTAGACTATTAAAAATCCAAAACTTGCCTCAACCAACCTTGAAATTCACATTTCAATAGAAACTACATTGCAGACTACCAAAACTATGCTGGCCAATGTAGTTTTTGAAAGAAGCCTCATTCTTGCCTCCAAACAGCCTTGAAAAGACCTCCCCAAGTGCCGAAACTTCCCCATCGACCTTGTAGCCTCTCACTATGGCCCACTAAGGCCTAAAACTAGTAAAATGTAATCCTAATTGATCAATATTGATCATTTTTTACCCCCATGTTTCCCAACTTAATAGGTTTGGCCTTGTTCTATTTTTTTTTACTTGTTTTGACCTTGATACACATTGTTTACCTTTATTATTAGATCATTGGGTGTCATTTGGCTTCATTTTCATCATTTTAGCATCATTTGGCCTTGATTTCACGAAATGTTTCTACAATTTGGCATCATTTAATCTTAGTTGACTTGCATTAACATCATCTAATACTATCAAACATCAATGTAACCTTGTTTGACCATCTGGAACATCATTTAATAGGGTTGGACCTTCATTTGGTCTTCAATTGATCCTATTTGACCATCATTTGAGTATCATTTGGCTTCATTCCATGTTGTTTGGCCTTTAGTGCATCTTACATATGTTGACTATATTTTAACTATGCTTCACATTATTAGATGAGGTTCAAGAATCATTTGGCCTTCATTTGGCCACATTTTACATCACTTGGCCTTTACTTCACCTTATTTGTCTTCACCTACCTCTTATAACCTTTGTTGGCCATGCTTAAACCTTGTTTGAACACTAGAGTAACATGTCTTGGCTTATCCATGCATTATTACTAAAGTGTTTTACATTATTTTGACACTATTTTATCATTTTATTACATATGTACCACTTAACATGCTTATGGTTGATGTGAAGGATTGGAGTATGGACACCTAAAAGCAATTTAGTTTACCATTGAGCCTAACTAGATATCATGGCAATGTTGAATGATTCATTGATCTCAACTACTTAAATCTTAAGCTTGAAAGCCTGGTTGATCATATAGCCTCAATAGAGAAAACTCTCAAGTGGCCAAAACACCTAGTTAAGACTCTTGACCTTGAGGTTTACGACATTATCGAATACTCTCTAGTTGAGATTCCTATCATGACATAGAACAGTGAGGAAAAAACACTCAAACTAAGTTCCTCATTGGAACCTCAACAAGATCAAGAGATCACCAAGGTCCTCCAACACAACATTAAGGCCTTTATCTAGTCATACAAGGATATGCTAGGTCTTGACCCATGCCTAGAGAACATAACATCATACTCAATCCTAATATCAAGCTAGTTAAGCAAAATGTTTGTGAGATTAGACTAGATTTAGCCCTAGCAATTCATGATGAAATCATGAGATTAGATCAAGTTAGCTTCATTCTAGCTATCTATTACACAGAATGGGTATCCAACATAGTGGTAGTCCCTAAGAAAAATGGGAGTATATGTATCTGTATTGATTTTCAAGACCTGAATAAGGAAACTATCAAAGATGACTTTCCTTTGCCTAGTATTAACCTACTTATCAATACTACAAGTAGACATGCCTTGTTATCATTCATGGATGGGTTCTCAAGATATAACCAAGTTAGGATTAACCTTGAGCATCAAATTTATACAACCTTCATGATCCCTTAGGGGGCCTTTTGCTACATAATGATGTCATTTGATCTAAAGAATGTAGGCGTGACCTATCAATGAGTAATGACATATATCTTCAATGATTATATGCTAGGGCTACTTAATGACTACATTGATGACATAACCATTAAATCTAAAATGACCAATGACCATGGGCATGACCTTAACCTTATACTAAAACGATGTCTCAAATATGAGATTAGGCTTAACCCTAAGAAGTATGTCTTTGGTATCAAAACTAGTAAGATGCCTGGCTTTATTGTATCTAAAGCAAGAATCCGTGTTGATCCTGATAAGGTTAAGACCATATCCAACTTGGTAGCACCAACTAACCTTAAGAAGATTTGGAGACTGCAAAGTAGATTGCAATTTATCTGAAGGTTCATTGTGAGGCTTACAGATAAGTTACGACCCATGCAACACTTTCTTAAGAAAGGAGTTTGCTATGAGTGAATAGCTCAATGCCAAGAAGCCTTTAAAAACCTTAAGCAAGAGTTGGCACAACTACTCATGGTCTATCCATTGCAAAAGAATAAACATTTTTACATATATCTTACTATCTCTAGCACATCCATTACTTCTCTACTTTATCAGAAACGAGATGATGGAGTGGAGCTGACAATATACTACCTAAGCCATGCATTGATTGCCTATGAGACCTAATACACAGAGGTGGAGAAGTATTTTCTAGCCTTGGTCTTCTCATTAAAGAAGTGGAGACATTACCTCTTTAGGAGCAAAGTCAATGTCATTTACAAGGATAGTGTGCTTAGAGCCATACTAACCAATAGCTATGAAAGTAGTTGTATAGCCTATTGGAAAGCCATAACAACTAAGTTTGACCTTCATTACATCTCTTGAGTCTTAACCAAAGGTTAAGTTATAGCCACTCAACTTGTCATTTCCCCAATGAAAGACCATGTAGCCATTGATCCTAAATTCCATGATGAGCATGTCAACATTATTAGCAAAGTACCCAAGGACTATGAGGTAATTATGCACTTTAACATAGCTTCAACTATTCATGGGCCCAGTGCTACTACTACCATAGCATCCTCTTCTAGTGTAATCCAACCCTTCTCCTACTATTTTCAATTCCCATATACCAATAATATGGTAGAGTACGAGGGATTAATCAAGGGAATGATGGTAGCTCATGATCAAGGAATCAAATGCCTAATGATAAAAGGTATTTACAACTTATGGTTAACCAAGTAATTGAGGTTTACACATGTAAAGCCAAACATTTTCAACCTTATTGTGACCCAGGTAAGAAACTAATGCAACAATTTACAGATGTTGGTATCAAACATATACCCTAGACCATGAACACATTAGCCGATGCCATTACAACTTAGCCCTAAGTGTGATGCTCGATGTATTTAGCAAGTTAGCCTCCTTAACTATGAACTATACTATTCCCATTACATAAAACATTGAAGGTATCTCTATAGCCTCTGTCAACCATTTCTCAAAAGAAGTGGTATCACAACATCAAGTTTTACCTTATTTATGGTGAATCTCCCCAATGCCTCACTACTTTTTAAAAGGACATTGTACATAAAAGATCAAAATAATATGTCATTATAGGCAATAACACACTATCTTGACAGTCCTATAATGGCATATTATTAGTTTTCTTGGGAAAAATCAAAGCCTACAAAATCCTTGAGAAAGTTCATGAAGGTATATGTGGAAGACATATAGGACCTAGAGCCATGGCCACGAAGATTAGATGACTAGGCTATTATTGGCCCTATATGAAAAGTGACTACCTGCAGAAGATTAAAACTTGCAATACCTATCAATGGCATGGCAACTTGATACATGTGCCACCAACTAAGTTACACACTACTTAAATAACTTGTTCATTTCAATTATGGGGACCTGACATTATTGGACCTATAACGCCTAAGTCTTCTATAAGGCATAGCTTTATCATCACTACAACCAAATACTTCACAAAGTGGTTTGAAGCTATTCCCCTAAGGAAAACAATGTCTCAACAAGTCTATAGATTCATATTGGATAACATAGTAGCCTATTTTGGCATACCTTTGACCATAGTCACAAATAACAAACCATAGCTTAGTAGCCAAGAAATGTAAGTTTTTTATCAAGACCTAGGTATTAAACATTCCTTTTCATCACTGTACTATCCTTAAGCCAATGAACAAGCTAAAGCTAACAAAAAGGCCATCATAAACTTACTCAAAAAGATGCTAAATAAGAGTAGAAGCAAGTAGCATGAGTAGCTTCTCCATGCACTTTGGGCCTATCGAACTACCTACTAAACCACAACTAGTGTAACCCCATATAGCTTGGTTTATGGATCTGAAGCTATTTTGACTCTTGAATTACAAGTTTCATCACTTAAAGTGGCTCTATCTAACTTCATCAACGATGAGTAGAACAAGGGGCTACATATCATTGACCTATGGGTACAAATGCTCACTCGCATTAAATGGTACTAAGAGAGATAGAAATAATAGCATTGCCATGACTTGAATAAATGAAAGATTAATGAAGGAGACATGGTCCTTAAGGCTATTCATGAACATGCAAACAATTTCTTAGCCAACTAGGATGGGCCTTTCCTAGTCACCAAGGCCTATGGAATCGAAGCCTTCAAAGTGGCAGACATGGATGGGAATGAATTCACCAATCTAGTCAACCATTGCTATCTAAAACCTTATTACATATAATATAATCGTCTTTATAGGTACAAACCAACAGTTGAAATCAATGATCCTTACAACTAATAATAAGCAAGCCTGCATGTTTTCTATCTATTGCTCTATCTCTCTATTCAGCACAATAAATGAACTACAAGCTTTATAAATTTGATTCACATCGCACAAATCGCTCTATGTTGTGATAATTATGATCTATTGCAACCTAGTTTGTTAGTTATCTCATGTAGCCCAATCTATTATTTTGTAACAACATGTTTTCTTTGTCTTTTTTTCTTGTTCTCTTACAATTGTGCTTACAGGATGAAGCCTAAAGTCATCATGAAGGTGCAACTCATCGTGACAGCAAGTTACCATGTGACCTTGATGCATAAGATTTGGTGAGCTTGTCCTACCATACCAAGAGTCCTTATTTCATATAACTTCCATTGCCTTTCCTTGAGCCTAATTAAGTAGCCTAATTATAACTTTTCTTATCCTAAATGATAATGATGACCTATGATTGGCACTCATGCATTGTGGCTGTGTGACATCTCCTTCATCATGCTACACCATTAAGTTCATTAGATGTAACACATCTCATTCAATGAGAAAACCAAATCAAATCTAGCCTTAGCAATGAAACCCAATGAAGGTTTCATCCTACAAAAATGAAAAAAATGGAAAGCAGATTGCCCAAAAATAGAAAGGCCAACGAACACTAAAAGACAAACCAATGCCTCCAAACAAACAAAAATAGGAGCCTAATGGGGAAAGAAAACTTGGAGTGAAGTGTTAGTTCCTCAAGAACAATACCAAGTAACTAACAAATTGAAGCACAAAGCATAAAGACTACATCAATCAGCTAACATGTCATTTCCATACCATAACTTATTGTGGCCAACCACACCCATGCTATCGCATAGGGTCATGATCAACAAAACTGTCCTACAAAATCATATACCATTTCACCAAGCAATGTTGACATGGAGGAAGGTGAACCAACATACAGGGAGGTGGATCGACATGCGAGAAGGTGAACCGACATGTAGGAAGTTGAAACATCACTAGCAAGCAACTATAAAGTAGAGAATGAAGATGATGTTAGTGGGAAGGAGACTAAGAGCCTCCTTAAAAAATTAGGCTCTCCTCCTAAACAGTTGTGTCTCCCTCCATTGAGGCACATACAGATGGATAGGGGAGTCTCCAGGGGTTAATAAACTAATGAACAATGGTTTTCTCTCTCTCTCTCTCCTCCTCCTCCTATTTTTCTTAGGGAGACAGTAGTGCAACTAACGCATGTGGACAATAAGTGCAACAAGCAAGTTCTATAGTTATTCTACTTTATTCTTGGCAACGGACGGACGACGATAGTCAACAATGACAAAGCTACATGGATAATGGTCAACAATCTCAACAAGAAACTAAGAGGTGATGGTTTTCTTTTCCCTTTTCATGATAGACCCGTGACAACGGCAAATGTAGGATTAGAGACAGCAACACGTCTACCAGCATGTAACAGTGGGATCTGGTGGCTCGTTCTCTTTCTCTCTCTCTACTACAATGTTGTAGCAGTTAATAGTAGCAGTTGCTTGTAGCAGTTAACAGTAGCAGTTGCTTACACGGTTTCTACAATTTTATTCTACTTTGATAGATGGTGCATCCACAGCAAGGTTCTTCAAAGAGGGATAAATTTTCCTCTCTCATGCAGGCAATGAGGCACATTCTATCTATGTGTTAAAGATGTGTCAGCGAGCCCCTTCATCCAACCTCTTCTCTCTCTCTCTCCCTCCTCCAACGACTACAAGCAGTGTTGGCTACAACAGCATCTGCAATGGACCAGCGGCGAACGATGACAGTAGCCAAGAAGTAGGGATATTTTATTCTGGTTACCTTTTGTATTTTTGAATTTGAGACACTTATTCCAATTAAAATTTTTAATTTTTTTACTATTTTCAAAAGGCCACATAGCCCTCTCTAGCTAAGACTATTCTTGAGTTTCCATAACCATACAGGAGACACCCTAGGTAATAGTCTCCTTAAACAAGTTTTTTTCCCAGGTGTTGATGCACCCAAAATTTATGCATAACACCTTTTTGGTGCTAGAAGGAGGGCAATTCTCCTACCTTTGTTTATTAGCTCTTCTTGCCACTTTCTTGTGGCTATTTCATTTTTTGATCCTATCTTGGAACTTGTTCAATTTTTTAAAAAAATATTTGTCTTTGAATCCTTTATTTTCTGCTTTTTTCTTATGGTTCCCATATGATCAACAAAACTATCCTACAAAATCATATATCATTTCACCAAGTAATGTTGACATGCAGAACGATGAACTAACATGCAGGGAGGTGCACCAATGTGTGAGAAGGTGAACTGACATGCGAGAAGGTGAAACATCACTAACATGCAGCTATAGAGCAGAGAACGAACACAATATTAAGAGGGGAGAAGAGTAAGGGCCTCCTTAAAAAATTAGGCTCTCCTCTTGAATAGATGCATCTCTCTCCATTGAGGCACATGCAAATGGGCAAGGAGGTCTCTAGGGGCTAAAAAACTAGCAAACAGTGATTTTTACTCTCTCTCTTCTCATGTTTTTCTTAGAGAGACAGCAGTGCAGCTGACGCATGCAGATTGTAGGTGCAATAGGTGGGTTCAACAGTCTTGTTACTTTATTCTTGACAATGAATCAACAACAATCAATAGTAATAAAGCTGCATGGACGATGGTTAACAATCTCAACCAAAAACTAAGAGGCAATATTTTTCTTTTCTCTTTTCACAATAGACCCATGACTGTGGAAAACATAGAACTAGAGACAATAACATGTCTACTGACACATGATAGTGAGATCTGATGGCTCATTCTCTTTCTATCTCTCTACTACAGTGTTACAACAATTGATAGCAACAGTTGCTTGGACGGGTTTTACAATTTCATTCCATTTTAGCATGTAGTGCATCTGCAATAAGGTTCTCCAAATAGGGATAAATTTCCCTCTCTCATGTTGGTGACGAGGCATATTCTATTTATGCATTAAAGATGTGTCAGTGGAACCCTTCATCCAGCCTTTTCTCTCTCCCTCCCTTCTCCAATGACTACAAGCAATATTGGCTACGGCAATGTCCACAACGGACTGGCAACAAACAACGATAGTAGCCGGGAAGTAGGGAAAATTTATTTTGGTTACCTTTTTTATTTTTGAATTCGAGATACTCATTCCAATTAAAATTCCAATTTTTTTACTATTTTCAAAAGGCAACATAGCCCTCTCTAACTAAGACTATTCTTGGGCTTTCATACCCATATGGGAGGCACCCTAGGCAATAATTTCCTTAAACAAGTTTTTTTCCCAGGTGTTGGTGCATCCAAAATTTATGCATAACACCTTTTTGGCACTAAAAGAAGGATCTTCCTTTCGCCTTTGTTTATCGGTTTTTCTTGCTACTTTCTTATGGCTATTTCATTTTTTGATCTTGTCTTGGAACCTATTGATTTTTTTTTTACAACCTTTGTCTTCAAACCCTTTATTTTTTGCCTTTTTCTTATGCTTCCCATTTTCTGAAAATTTTTATTACTGAAACCTTTTTTTATAACCCTCATTTCCTACTTCCATTTTTGAATTTCTCATTTTAGTGGTCCTTACCTAAGTCCTAACTTAGGTGAGGTGGTTTTATTATTCAATTTTAAATTTATTTTTTTGCAATTTTTCTTATTTTATTATTGTTGTTTTAAGATTTCATGGTTTTTGTTGTTCCTTGCATGTGCATGTAATTTGTTGTTTGGGGGCTAAGTGTTGTAGCCAAGCTTGCCCATGTTATTGCACAGGGCCATGATCAACAAAACTATCTTGCAAAATCATATATCATTTCACCAAGCAATGTTGATGTGAAGAAAAGTAAATCGATGTGTAGAGAGGTGGACCAACAAGCGAGAAAGTCAAACATCACTAGCAGGTAGCTATAAAGCAAAGAACGAAGACAATGTTAGGGGGGAGAAGAGAGAGGGCCTTCATAACAAATTGGGCTCTCCTCCCTAACAACTACATCTCTCTCCATTAAGGCACATGCAGATGGGCAGGGGGGTCTGCAAGGGTTGAGAAACCAGTGAACGGTGATTTTCTCTCTCTCTCTTCTTCTATTTTTCTTAGGGCAACAATAGTGCAGCTGACACATGCAGACGATAGGTGTAGCAGGCAGGTTCTATAGTCCTGTTACTTTATTCTTAGCAACAGATTGGTGATAATCAGTAGTGGCAAAGTTGTATGGACAATGGTATACAATCTCAACAATAAATAAGAGGTGGTAGTTTTCTTTTCCCTTTTCACAACAGACCCATGACGACGACAGACATAGAACTAGAGACAACAACACATCTACTGGCATGTGATAGTAGGATTTCGTGGCTCGTTCTCTTTCTCTCTCTTTGCTACTATGTTGTAGCAATTGACAGTAGCAATTACTTACACGGGCTCTACAGTTCCATTCTATCTTGGTGGGCAGTGAATTCACGACAAGGTTCTTCAAACATGGACAAATTTCCCTCTCTTGTGCTAATGATAGGGCATGTTCTATCTATGTGTTAGAGACACATCAGTGGGCACCTTCATCTAGCCTATTCTCTCTCTATCGCTCCTCTAACAACTATAGGCAATGTTGGCTATAGCAGCGTCTACAACGAACTGGCGGCAAATGATAATAGTAGTTGGGAAGCAGGAAAAATTTATTTTGATTACCTTTTGTATTTTTGAATCTCAGACACTCGTTCCAATTAAAATTCTAATTTTTTTACTATTTTCAAAAGGCCACATAGCCCTCTCTAGCTAAGAGTATTTCTAGGTTTTCATACCCATACAAGAGGTGCCCTAGGCCATAGTCTCCTTAAATAAGTTTTTTTCCCCAGGTGTTGGTGTGTCCAAAATTTATGCATCAACATAACCGTGATGTCAACATGTGGAATTCATTGTTAACCCTTATGAACACTCCTTTGTAACCATATATAGCCTTTATCCCATATCATTTCATCATAACCTTATCTCTTCATAACAAGCACTCTTTAGCATGGTTTGATAGCTACAAAATCAAGTGAGGAGACAAAACATTGGTAATGGATCTACGATGGTGTTTTGCATTCTTTGTTGATATCTCTTAGGTCAATCCTTGAAACATCAACAAAGAGGAGCAAATAAAACACCAACAAGAAAATTCATATTGCAATTTTTGGCATTGTAACCTTCACCATTAAACTTGAGGCTGAAACTTTACTGTAAATGCAAGGTTTATAGTACATGAGCTACAATCTCACATACTTAACCTTTTTAGGGCTAAAAAATGTCTCATAAGTTCTTGTGGCCTCACTTCCTAGGTGGAAACAATTATGTCATGTCTATATTTGGGCTTGGGAAGGCTAAATATACCTTGGAAACTATCAAATTTGGGTTTTTTTCATGGGTTTTATGTTCACCATAGCCAAAACTACACTACAAAAACCAACACCCAGTGTTGGAATTGTTGGACTTTCATTTTTTAAGCAAGACCAATGTGTTTCTAGCAAGGACAACGAGGATTCTATGAGGCAAGCAAGGATTCCATAAAGCTAGTGAGGATCCCATGAAGCTAGGGTAGTTTTCCAAGGCCAACGTAGTTTTTGTGAAGCCAATGTAGTTTTCAAAGTTTGTTTACTTTTTGTAGCACTCAATGTAGTTTTGATGGTCTTGGTGCATCAAAACTTACCATAAGCAGAAAACTACACTAAAATTGATGAGTTGCTACACCTAAGAATTACATCAATATATTAGCAATCATGGTAGAAATTTGTAGCCCCAAATCAGCAATCGTATGACCTATAAAAACAAATTTCGAATATATTAAAAAAGTTCCACAACTTTTACAATTTTTGGCATCTGAACCTTGGCCATTTTTTGAGACCTTTTAGAGCAAGTTTGAATTTGGTTGAGCAGTGGAGACTCTTAGCACAATTCCATAGTAACAAAAAGTCTAGCATACCATCCACCATTTTCACAACCAACACTACAAATCCAACTTGAGAGCCAACAAGGTGTTTTGGTAATCAAAGTTAAGAAGTACCTAGATTGTGAGGTTGACTGCAAAACACAACCTATCAACTTCAACAAGCTTCAAGCTTTATCTATACAGCTCCCTATGTGTTTGGGAACTTTAATTTATACACATGTGCACTCTATACTTATAATATTTCATTATTATAATAAATTTTATAGTTCATTTGTTGTGCAAGTTTATTCTACAATTAATTTTTGTGCTTTCTTTTGAATCAGATTTGCATTTTCATTTAAGATATTCACACTTGTTTACACTCCTCAAGTCCCTAGGTGATTGACAAGATGGTCCAATGCATCTTGGATCCTCTTTCTCAGAGGTCCTTAGGATCCAAGGTCAAACTATTTTCATCAAGAACTTTCGAATTTCTAATAATCGAATTTTTTCGATGTAATAGGAAGATTGGTTATTTTATTATTATTTTATTTATTTAACTACCTAAGTTCATTGATGAGGTTTAATTTAGTGTCAATTACTGGTTTTTAATATTATTTTATTAGTTAAACTTTGGGGAGTTGGAAACATTTTCAAAACTTTTTTATATAAACTATAGGTTTGTGGCCCCCACAACATAAAGCTCACTATCAATAGCTTGAGGATCAAATAATGGGTGATTCAAACAAGTGGTTGGCAAGTTATGGTGTTTCAAAGATGCTTTGGACTCAGAAAAATGTAAAAACTTCCCTAGTATTGTGTTGCAAATGTGCAAAAATGGCTAAGTGTTGACACATATTTATAATATTTCTGTACTATGTCAATAGGGATGTGTCAATGGATATGTGTCGATGCATTGGGCTACATCAACAGAGATGCATCAATGCAACTATAGAGAAATTTGTAACAATTAAAAAACTAAGAATGGGGAAAGATTTTTGTAATGAAAGTGGAGTCTAGAGGAACCAAAGAAAAACCTAGAATAAGGACAAATCATTAAAGAGAGATTTGGATGGATTTTGATTACCCATAAGTGTAAAAAAATTGGATGTCTTGAGGTGGAAAACAATGGATTTGAAAGCAAAAATGACTAAGGGATAGGAAATTTAACCATCCTAACCAAATAGTATGCAACTAGGTCCTCACCATAGCAAGCGCATGTCTTTAATGCCCTTGTAGGCCCTCATACCAAAAAGACTGTAGGCCCCAAGGATGATTAATTACCATGGATTGCTAAAAATTGAATCACACAAGAAACCATCAAAGAATCAGGACATATCAAAATGGACACACTAATTAATCATGATAGGAAGCAGTGAGGTGATAGATGGATAGAATTGGTGATGAGAGAGAGAATGAAATGGACTTCCTCATTCTAGTCACATGAAGCCCTTTGTGGAGTATGTGATTAAGATGACCTAATATCATCCCATCCTTACTTGGAATTAAGACCATCCTCTTCTAGCAACCTCGCATTAGCACATTGAGACCGTTCAACCCCCTAGAGCTCCTGAACACCTTTAAAGATCATCCATCATTCCAAATAGAGAAGAAAAGAAAAGCAGGAAGTGAAGAGGGCCTTAGTTAGAGGGATGTATTTAGGCATGGATAACATGTCTTTCCAACCCCATAACTAGTGAGTGTAGCCCATTATTTCATCTAAGGGGTGTGCTTTGAATTTCCATGTTGTTTATTTTTCATGGGAACCATACCATGCAAAGACATTACTTCCTATTATTAGTTGACATTAAGAATAGTGAGGAATTGATGAGAGTACTCATAAAACTCAAAATGGTAGGTAGGTACATAAAGTGATAAATTCCCTTAAAATCACATCCTTGTCAATTCCACTTGATTCATTCCAAGTATGAAGAGTACCAAGGTCACAAATTCTTTTAAAGTTGTTATTAAGAAAGGTTCTGATGCTTCCAAAATGAGAGAACACCATGGAGTTTTAGTGGAATGGGTGGATGACATGAGCTCATTGCCTAGTATCTTGAGAAAACCAATGTTCCATTATCAATGTCAAAATTCAATGATGAAATTTAGTCATTAAGCAATCAATTCAAGTAATAGAATTTAATTAACTATCATCAATCAGCAGCTATATTCAACACCAAATTCCTAATGGTAATTGATGAGTATCGAGGTACCCCTACACGCAACCATACAAATACGAGCGTGCACGCGCGATCCGGTCGAACTCCGCAGACTAAACGCCTTAACGCCACAAGAAACACTTGGGGTTAATCGTTCGTTGTCTTCCCAGGCTTGCTTGTATGTGTCACGGTGTATGGTTAAGCAAGTCTGAGGTATGTGATTTTTTTGGTATTTTTCAGTTTATCTCCTAAGCTATGGGGGAAAGGGTTGAGAAACTACCTAACTCTAACTAAGGACCTAAGTCTATTTTAACTAGCGTCAGCATCCGTTCCCACTTACCAGACACACCCTGCACTATGCAACTGTGGTTACCAAACGCTAATCGTTACTAGGATCACCACACGTAACGCACGTGCTCAAAGTGGTCGTACTGAGGCACCTATTTAGCTTAAGTGTGATAAGCAGCCAATTCCTTAGCTAGCCATACACACCCGTGGGTGCTCGCAACTAAGTCATACTTATCACACATTCTAGCCTAGCGATGAGCAGCCGATTCCTTGATTAGCCGTACACATCCGTAGATGCTCGTAATCAAGTCGTACTTGTATGCACTAGGAAAGTAGTAAATAACAATAAATAAAACCATGTACTGCAAGTTTTCTCCAATCAAGTTCATCTTTATTGTCGTACACAACTTAGGATCAGGTTACAAGCTGCTCGAATAAAGAGCCGTTCACTCTATGACTCCTCCTGCGGGCACATGGGAAAAATTCTAACTCTGGAGTGATCAATCTTCCAGAGCTTCGCTACTTCTAGCCAGGATTGGGAAACAAGGGGAGTGCCACCTCTTATTTATAGATATGGCGGCGGACCGCGATATCGCGTAAGCGATATCGCAGGGAAAGACGCGATATCGCGGCACTATGCATGTCGCGTCTCATCAGTAATAAAGAAGAAAAAGACATCTATGAAAACCCAAATAAAAAAATATAAAAGAAATTGTAAAATATTCAAGAAAATGAAAAACATATGAAAATTGATGTAAAACAAAAAAAATTAAAAAAAAACTAAGGAACCACTTGTAGGATGTTAGCATGGATGGCCATCTCCCCTACAACCGAGTTGGAAGGAAGAGATGAAAAAGATTAAGCATGCTTGATCATTAGTTGAGGTATTATTCCCACTAGTTGTTCTTATCTCCCAAAAAGGCTTAAGTTGTTGGATGTTGACTAATAACCTCTTATTTGACTTGGCAAGATAGTATATCATCATGGTCCCAGATGGGAAAGTTTCATGTATAATGTAAGGGCCCTTCCATAGTGTTTGAACTTTTGTCCATTGAGGTACATGCATGGGGTTTTAGTAGACTACCTTATCTCCTAGTTAAAACTTGACTTTACTTATTCTAAGGTCATTACATTGTTTGTTATATGCCTTGTGCACTTCATTCAATGATAAGGCCACTAATATATTCTCATCTAACATGTTGAGATTCATTGGTCTTTCTCTTTGAGCTAGACTTAGGTCTAAGTCAAGATCATAAGCTATTAAAAGTGTATAAAGCTTAGCTTGGATGGGAAGATTTGGAGGTTTCTCATACACTAACTCATAGGGAGAATAGCCAATAGGAAGTTTCCACATTGAATGATTAGCCTACAGAACATCATTGAGTTTACTACTCCACTCCTTACTATATTTACTAACTATACGTATTAGAATTTTGGTAATTTTTCTATTTGGAACCTTAGCTTAACCATTGGCTTGGGGGTGATATTGAGTTGGAACCAATAATATCATGCCATGAGGATCTTAATGGTCATCCTCCTCCCAACATAGTGGCCGCTACAAGGACCCTCATGTTCATCCTAAAGGACTCAAAGTTGATTTACATCTAGAACAAACCATTGTACTAGGCCATCTACATAACTCTTATAGAGGTTGCTGTTGCTTTTCATGAAGTGCTTGGACTAATGGAGCAACTATTGTTTCTTCTTGTTGTCCCACTCATGTGGCATCTTCTGAGTGAGTAGGTAGAAGCGGATGTAATTGTACCAATTTGTTTCCTTGGGATTTTGACCATTGACAATACCATCAAAGAGGAGTTTATTAGGAAATTTCTAATATTATGGATCCTCATCCTCCTTGCTATACCATCTTAACTGAGACAAGTTGTTAGCCATCACATTCTTAGTTCCCTTTCAATCAACCATCATTAAATCAAACTCTTGAAGGAGCACCAGCCATCGTATGACACAAGGACTTATCAATGGCTTGTTCATTAGAAATCAGATGGCACTATGATTAGTGTGCATAAAAACTTTGTATCCAAGCACATAGTGCCTGAATTTCTCTAACACGTACACCACTACCATGAGCTCCTTTTCAATGGTGTTGTAGTTTAGTTGTGCATCCATAATTCTCCTGTTTGCACAATGGCTAAATTATGGACATTTTTCATCATCCATCTATGTATGCATGACTCACAAGGCATAATTCGATGCATTTTTCATGATGTGGAATAACCTATACCAGTTTGGTACACATAGAATCGAAGTTTCTATGAGTTTTTGCTTTAATTGCATTCTCAAATTTCTTGGTCTAGATGCATGGTGCATCTTTCTTTGTAAGCTCCACCAACAACTTAGCAATCCTTAAGAAGTTTTCAATGAAGTAACTATAGTAACCGGTATGGCCAATGAATGACCTCACATATTTCACTGTTTCTGGCTATCTAGTTATTCCTTGGATGATCCTTACTTTTTTTGGATCTATCTTAATCCATTTTTGTTAAATTTGATGCCCTAAGACAATGTCCTCTTGGACCATTAGGTGGTACTTCTACCAATTGAGCCTCAATTTTGTCTCCACACACCACTAAAGCACTTGCTTAAGGAAGTTCAAGGCTTACTCAAAGGTAGCCTTGTGGGTAGAGAAGTCATCCATGAAGATGTCTACGTTGTTATCAATCTATTATTGGAAGATGCTTACGACCAACCATTGGAATATAACGAGCGCATTACATAGGCCAAAGGGCATCTTTTTGTATGCAAAAGTTCCTCAGGGACTTGTGAATGTTGTGTTGGGTTGGTTCTCTAGTGCTATCTAGATTTGATTATAGAAACTATAACCATCCAGAAAGTTGTAGTAATAATTCCCCACAATGGTATCTAATACTTGGACCACAAATGGTAAAGGAAAATGGTCTTTGTAGGTGGCCATTAATGAGTGACGAGGTACCCCTACACTCAACTATACGAATCATAAGCATTGATGTATGATTTGGTCAAATTCCATAGATGGGACTAGTTGTGGTATCTAGATCATTATGTTTTGATCATAGTTTCTTGTCTTCCCACTTGGACTAGTGGTAGCTTTGTCACATATGGTTTAGTCCAAAGTGAGGTGTATGATGTTGTCTCTAATTCTATGCTACTCCTAATGATGATAAAAAAAGGTAATTTAATTAAGCTAATGGGTGATGGAAAACAAGATCTAAAATAGCCTACATGCGATGGGTATCTACTCTTAATCATCTATATACATCCTAGACTTCATGAGACTACTTCTACAATTGCTAAGAATATGTCACTGGTTATGCCAAACAATACACTTTTGGATTACCAAGTATCTACACTTAAAAACTCATGATTAAGGTGTACACATTTCTCATAATAATAGGAATAGCAAATAGCAATAAATGGAAACATTTAACTAAAGAAAGCAATAAATAATTAAAGCAATAATAATCTAAGTGGATGCTACAATGATAGGAGTAATCTCAATCTTTATTACCAGTCATGTAACATGTCCAAGTACGTCACAGTTGAACAAAGGTGTCATATGATTACAAACATCACATTGTAGGAATGCACTAGGAATAACAACTTTAAAGAAAAGAAACTAAAAACTAAAACTATCTATCTACTTCATACATTTTACTTGCTTCCCTCATCTGAGTGCCCAAGTGTTGTATTTATAGGCAAACCCAGATGAGGTGATGTCAGATACAAAACATCGTTTCTTGGCTTTGAGATTGACTATGCAACGTTGGGGCTCTAATGTCACATATCTAATGTTAGGGCTTGACAAATGACAATTCATCATACCCCCATGACTGAATGAAAACTCGTCCTCGAGTCAAATAAAATGAGGAACATGTTCTTTACAAAATATTGAGAAGGTATGGGATTATTAACTAACTTAAACAATAAACTCTCACATGCTGCAGTGGTGCAGTACAAAAATGAAACACATTATTACAAAACAAAATAAAGAACAAAACTAGGAAGCTCATGTGGTGCTCAAAGGTGGTGGCTCTTCCATCGGTTGCTTCCCTTTGTCATTAGGCCATTGAAATTTGTAGCAATTAAGTAATGCCTGCAACTTCTCTTCCTCTATCCTTAGGTCATGCATCGTCCAGGCTACTGTGCCAATGTGTGCTGGTGTTGGTACATCCCAAGGACATGGTAGTTGTAGGAACATATGATTCGCCTTTACATACCATGCTGCGAACTATCATCGTTCTTCCTTGAAGGGCCTAGCTTTATCTCTAAGCTCATGATAATTTATCAATCTTTAAGCTAGGTTTGAGGCTACATCCATTTGTCCTTGATCACTAGATTTGGCCACCTCCAGTTCTGAGTTTGCCACCTACAATTTCTACAAAGCATCCTTTTGATCTGCAAACTTCTTTTCATATAAAGCATAGGTGGTTGCCACTTGTTTCTCTAGCTCATTTTGAGGGCAACCTATTATTAACACAGCAAGGTTGGCATATCTAAGGTTAGTTAATGCCATGTACTCTTTCAAATCTTCAATCTACAAGTCCTTGTTTTTGACTTCCACTTGATGGACCAAGGCATAGCTATCAAAGATGGGCTACCACTCAAGATTCTATGCTGACAAGGAGCTAATATGGGCCTTGGCCATATGGGTTTCCTTTTCATTGATTTGCTTATACATGCCAACTTGGCTGCGGAAGTGCTCCTTTAATTTTTCATGTTTTTTGGCCTTATTTTTCAATGCGCTAATTTCAATTGATGACTTTTAGTGGATAGCATGGACCTCCTCCATTGAGAAGATTCTATTCTCTTTGGCCAATCTATTTATCTCTTGGTTAAGCCTCACCAATTACTCTCTCAACTAGTGGACGCTTTCCTCTAGGATGTTCTTCTGTTTCCCCATTGTGATCAACCTAGAATTTTCTACATTGAGTTGCTTATTCTCTTCTTGTACGATGGTCAATGCCTTTCTGTACACATGAGATGGTGCATTAGCAATAGCGACATTCCAAACCATTATCTCTTTCTAAAGCTTAACAACTACTCTCTCCTTTGTTAAATAGGTTAGCTACTCTATTTTGAATTGTTCGAGTTGGTCTGATGCAACAAAATAGGTAGGATCTTGTCATTTGGCTCATAGGGTAGCTAGCTCTTCTTGTAATCTCTATATTTAAGCTTTCACATGCTCTGCCCTGACTTCTACCATGCCCAACTTCGCTTTCATGGTGATGAGGCCTGATTGGGCTATAGTGACATCACAAGGGATGTCAAATAGCGTGGTCATTACTTGGCCCATCTATAGAAATTGATCTAGCACATCTTTATGCACTATAGGAGTCATTGAAGTCCCAGCCAACACTTAAGCATCTTTGGTTCCCATTAGATCTGTTGGGGGCACAACAAGCACATTGAATGATTCTTTGATATCATCAGTGATAACTTCTATTATGTCTACTACATCCTCATGTTATAGTACAACGACTGTGGCACCGTCTCTAGCTTCCAATGTTACTTAGAAGGATGCAATGTTTCTAAAGATCTAGCATGACCATTCGGATCCTTCTCCTCCTGCTCCTCTTAATTATATTAAGATCTTTTCTTGTGTTGGGTTAGCTAACATTGTGGGCTATACGACATCATCCATGACTCAAAAGAGCTTAAACTCGTCCCTGCTTCCCCTACTGACTACTTTAGCGATTTTTTGCAAATGACTCATCAAGGGCATGTAGTCTTGTGATAGCAGAGCTTATGCCTATGGGCACTGTTCAAGCTCAAATTGTGTTTCTATTTGTGGCTTTGCCTCCTTCTTCGCTTCTTATTCTTCACCAAGACCCTTTCTTGGTGCTGCAAGTTTTAAGAGTTTAGCGAAGTAGACATTATGAGCCTTCCTAGGAATATCATTATATCACAAGATCCCATTGCACTTGTATAACTTTCTAATTAAGTAGGGAAATAGAAGTGTTGGTGTCCATGACTTCATTTCTTCAAACCGCCATTAGATTTTAATGAAGTAATATTAGGGAAGATTACCTACAAATTTACCCATTAAAATGTCGCTTCCCCTAGCTGCATAAGTGAAAATTCGATTAAGCCCTTTTGTGGAAAATAGGTGGTAAGTCCTGATCTTGAAATAAGTTTTCTCCTCTAGAATCATTTATTATACATGTTATCCTCCTTGTCGTATGATTGTCTCAACCACAATTTCTTGATCTTAGGGTCAGATCTAGTGGATAGATGAGTAACCTTAGCCCCTTCATTAGGTAGGTTGAGAGCCATAGTAATTGCTTTAACTGAATAAGGGATGATCACTCCATAGATATTAACACTAGTGCCCTCATCCTTATTCTGCTAGAACATGTACGGCATGGCAAGGAGCCTCTTGGTGAATAGAGTACAATAAAATGAAGTAGGAGATAGCCGTATGGTAAGGAGGATAACATGTACAATAAATGACTCTGGAGTAGAAAACTTATTTCAAGGATTAGGCCTTCTATTCCACATGTTTTACATTTTCTCCTTGCTAACCGCGGCCACCACGTGGACACACAATGGCTCTTTGCAAGGGTCCACCTTGAGCACGTCTTTTTGGGGCCATCTGCAATCAAGAAAAGGTCAAGTATTACTAAGGTTATATTTATAAATCGATTTATACCTTACTCGTAACCTTAGTTCATTAAGTTCATAATGCATATGATTGCAGAGTTAGGAAATTTTCAAGGAAAATCCTCAAAAAGTGTCTATCTCCTTGTACAACCTTTTGCAATTGGTTCCTTTTTCCTTATATGTGGCTTATAATAATGGTTATGGGCTGGTGGGTTGGGAAAATTGGATTTCTAGCATTAACATGAGTGACTTTTCATTATAACTCCTAAATTTTTTCATATTCTTGCCCTTATGATACCTTCTGGACAAGAGAAAATTTTAGCAATTCAGCACAAGTTTTGCATGTAAGCACACCCCACACCACCACCCCCCACCCCACCCACAACTAAGTTGAACACTCAAAGTTTAGATGGATTCAAACAATATGAAAATTAGAGTAGTAGAAAGCTAAATATCACAAGAGGAAGATGAGGGCGCAAAACTCTAAGTCATGAGAGAAAATTTCAGCAACTCCCCTAGTAGCAGATGAAGAAAATGAAGTTCAAGTGCCATAGGGATCATATATTTATAACTTTATGAGACCCGACATCAGGTACATGATGTCAAGGTCCAAAAATTTTCATTCTATGGGGTAACTAAACATGCAAACTAAAGCTTTGTGAGTGGTTGAAAGGTTTGAAGTTAAGTTCATCATTCTGGGATAAGTAAAAAATCAATTGGAGTCACCAAAAGTATGATAAGGTGGAGCCATCGACATGAAAAGCACTATAATGAGCAAGAAAAAGGCATTGAAATCGAGGTTGTGGGACAGATCAATTTCACAATAAGGAAAATAATAAAATGTAATAATTTAAGTGCTTGGAAGGTGATCAATTTCACAAAAGCTACATAAGTGGATCATCCCCAAAGCAGGCTTTAGCCTATGATGCCCTTGTGTAACCACATCTATCATGCTTGTAGGCACTAAAGGGGTTGAATGCAATGCATACTGTTGAAGCAAAACACACGTTAAAATCACCGAATTGAGATAATAACTCTATGTTATAGAAAACCATAAGCTATGATCATTCGGACAATGAGATGAGATGGATGAGAGCAAGGAGTTTAGGAATTGGGAGATGAGGTGACTTACCACGATCACAATGAAACCTTGTGTGTTATTTACTATTAAATAATCATGTGTCCTTCTTCCCAAGATTCAAACCAAGTCCAAACCTCATTGCAGTGACATCACATTGTTTCGTCACATCGGCAGACAACCATACGACTATCAAAGTCGTGAGGAGTAACATCACTTGGTGCTTTGTCCAAGGAAGGAGCTATATTATGGCATACTTATTATATTTTTTCCTCTTTTTCACTTTTTTTCTTGTTTTTTTTTTTTTTTTTTTTTTTTTTTTTTTTTTATTTTTTTAAAGNCTAAGAAGCCACCAACCTTTAAGCATAGGTACATGTCTTTCCAGTGGAACCCATAGAAGTTTATTCAATGTTGTTTTAAGTTGCTCTTACTTCCATTTTTCATTAGATCTACAAGGATATGGTTACAACCTCAACAAACATGATAAAACATATAGACATGGCCAAAGAGAATCCAAAAATCTCCTTAATGTCACACCCTTTACATTCTACCTTGGTTTCACACTCCTCTATCTGAACACAATCATTATGAAGTTATTTTTAGGTTGGATGATGAAAAAGGTTGTCATTATGACCAAGGCAAGAACCTCTTATTAATGGAATGGGTGGATGGATGACGTGGTCTCAATGTCTAAATAATTAGTCCCTCATGACTTGACAACATAAAGAAAACCTCACCTCAATGGGCAACATGATCATCCTATTTACAATTAAGATTACAAAAGAAAATGAAAACAACAGCTAGAAAAAAGAAGAAAAATTGGATCAAGAAATATGAAAATGACAAAAAATTGTAAAACAAAAAGATGAAAGACACTTAAGAATCTTGAAGATTACAATGGGGGGTAACCCCCATGACTAAATGTTTTCCATAACAAGGATTAATAAGCGGATAAGTAGGATCCATGCATGTATGAAATGTTGGTAACCATTCATGCCCTAGCCACTGGGTTTCTATTGGTGGTGTGATGACTGGATAGAAAAATTGTTGGTCACACACCTAGTTGTTATATGTATGATGAGTCAGGGTATGAGGTGTGTTAATATTATGTATGTCTAACCCACAATTGCACCATTGATCATGATACAATATGCATGGATGTATTTGTCTCCCCTCATTGTTAGATTCATTGGTTGGATTTGGGATTGGAGTACTGATGAATGGTGGCCCTTGTGTATGATCGGAGGACATTGGTTGAGACAAGGAAGATGTGCACTAGATTGGCCTTGTGTTAGCTCAAATAATACAGTGGATCCATGTGTGGTCTAATTTAGCTTATAGTCCTTCCTCTAGAAGGAACGTTTCCGACGTTGTAGTTGGGACCCACTAGTGTTTGCATGTCTATGCACATTTGTAGCATAAGTGGACTTGTTTGTTGATATTAGGGTGCTAAACCTCCATGAGTTAATGGAGGTGATGCATAAGGAGGTGGAGTATGAGAATATTGAGGGTAGGATGGATGGTAGGAGGCACAAGGTGGTGATATTTTAGGGGATGTCATGGGTTGATGGTACTCAGGAGAGTGGTAGTATCAATTTGAAGTAGAGGATGTAAAACTAGTTGGAGAAATAGGATGTTGAACATAATATCCATGTAGTTTTGGTGGATACGGTTGATTTGGTGGTGGCCTCCCCCATGACTATGGCTGTTGCCACTACAATTGATGACTATGTTAAGGCTGGTAATGCATCCCCCTACGATGGTATGAAAAATTGTGGGACTGTCAATAATTACTTTGTGGGAGAGAAAATCTCTCAGGCATGTGTTTCTGCACAAACTTCAGATTTAAGGTATCTGCGCAATACTCCTATAGATGTAACATGACTAGGCAATGGCCCTTCAAATGGTCATATATACAGATGTCACATCCATTATCTTCATCTGTGGTGGAGCCCATAGCCTCATTTTCCTTAGTCATTTTTCCCATTTTTTGAAAAGTGTTTCTAGCTATTTCTTGGTTTTGCATCCTCTATTTATTGTGATTGCCTAGCTTGTTTTGCATGATCCTCTCCATGACTATCTCAATAAGAGTTGTAACATTTTCATTTATCCATTTAGACATCCTATTAAAATTTGCTTCTAGATCATCAATAGACTCCCTTATCAACAATGTTTGTTGTGAAATCACCTTATTAAGAGTAGTTTCATTCTCCTTACCATAGATCTAGACCTCCTTTTGTTAAAGAGTTTGATCCCATTAATATTTTTAACATTCTCCCATTTGCATATTTCTCTTTCTTCTTTTGCCACACACTTGATTAGCTCTTTGTTCTAATGGGCTTAGAGTTTAAATAATTGCTCTGGGAGATATATCCCAAGAGTCTCTCGTGTTTCATTACGAAGCCCATCTATGATGTGGAAAAGTTATCTTTCCTCAAGGAAACCATGGCCTGGGCATCTATTTATTAAGGCATAATATCTATCTAAGGTCATGTCCAATTGTTCATGTTGTTCTTGTTTCCACTCTTGGATCTGTCTCCTCAAATTGGACACTCTTGCATAAGTTTAGTATTTCTCATTAAAAAGTTCCATCATTGTAGACCATCATTAGATTGAATTTGGTCTTAATGATCTATACCACATTTTAGCTCTATCAATTAGTGTGCTATGAAAGAGCTTAAGATTTTGCCATCTACTTTCAATGTTGTAAAAAGCACAAGCATCATGGAAGGCTTGTAAATGATGTTGCAGATCTGAATCATAGCCTCCTAAAAATTTAAGTAATATTATTCATGTTGAGCTTGGGTAAATGACTCTTTCTATGATGCCTGCGAGATATCTTAACGACCTCTATGATGTGCATTAAGCTCTTAGTGGCTAACAAGGGTTCATCGTCATCAAACAGATTGTGAGGGAAATTTCTATGTTCATGGAAATATTTTTTACTTTTCCCATGGGTTCGATTTCAGGCTTTACTTTGACCCTTTAGTGGAGCTCTATCTTTATTCCTATGTTCATCTTCATTAGAACTAGAAGTTGAGGGGGAAGAGGAAGACGAGGAACTCAAAGGATTGCCATGGCTTCTATGGTGTTTGTTAGGGTCCCTTAATTTATCATATTTGGATTTTGAGAAAGTCTTAGGCCTTGAGGCCTTCCCTAGTTCAGGACCTATGCCATCTCTTTCAAGATTATCTACCTTAGGTGAATGTAGTCTTTGAGTATTGTCAGGGTGGTCATGATCATAAGAAATCCCTGGATAAGGTTGATCACTCCAATTTTCTTCTTCGTATATCTCATTATTCCTCCAATGAATGTGTTCGCTATACATTGCATAGTCACTTCTGTGTGAGAGAGACATTGTTACTAGTGTATGATGTGTGTGTGAGTTAATATTTTTGAAAAGATATATCATTAATGCCCTTACAGTGATCTTGTATGATATAACTAATCTAGATAACTAGCACCATCCCTAGCAATGCTGCCAATGATGAGCAGCGAGGTACCCCCACACTGAACCATACGAATCACAAGCGTTCACGCATGATCTGGTCAAATTCCATAAATGGGACTAGTTGTGGTATCTAGATTGTTATGCTTTGATCACAATTCGTTGTCTTCCCACTTGGACTAGTGGTAGCTTTGTCATGTATGGTTTAGTCCAAAGTGAGGCATATGATGTTATGTCTAATTCTACGCTATTCCTAATAATGATAAAAAAAGGTAATGATGGAAAACAAGATCTAAACTAGCCTACACATGATGGGTATCCACTCTTAATCATCCGTATACATCTTGGACTTTGCGAGACTACTTCTGGGATTGCCAAGCATATGTAACTGGTTATGCCAAACAATACACTTCTAGATTACCAAGTATCTACACTTAAACACTTATGATTAAGACATATACATTCCACTTAATAACAAGAACAATAAGTAGCAATAAATGGAGACATTTAACTAAAGAAAGTAGTAAACAATTAAAGCAATAATAATCTAAGTGGATGTTACAATGATGGGAGTAATCTTGATCTTTATTGCCAATCATGTAACGTGTCCAAGTACATCACACTTGAACAAAGGTGCCATATGATTACAAACATCACATTGCAGGCATGCACTGGGAATAATAGCTTTAAAGAAAAGAAACTGAAAACTAAAACTATCTATCTACTTCATACATTCTACCTGCTTCCCTCATCCAAGTGTCCAAGTGTTGTATTTATAGGGAAACCCAAATGAGGCAATGTTGGATATCCGATGTCGTTTCTTAGCCCTAACATCATGTATTTGATGTTGGGACCTAACAAATCATGACTTATCAACCATGTTCAACAATTGAAAGTCTATACAAACTCTCCACTTTCCTCCTTTCTTTGGTACAATAATGAGTGCAAGACGTCCGAAAATGTTGGTGGCTAAAACACCGAGGGGTCGACAGGCGTATAGCCTAACCCCAAATCCATGCAAGGGCCATGCTAAGAAAATGGAAACAAGGTGCCTTGAATGGTCTTATTGATCAAATAAGGACTTATGAGGTGTTAGGATGACTGTGTGTGAGAAGGGTTTATACAATGTTACGTGCAGGCACCGAGGCCGACTAAGCTAGAGAGTAGTAGGGTGTCCCAGCTTGAGAACAATAATGTAAATGTGCAAATATGTATGAAACAGTGAGAAAATACAAGTGTTAATGTTGAATACCAAAGAGAAATGCTTGAGAAATGCAATAAAACTTGAGAATAAAAGTGTACTACCCCAAATGGGGACGTAGTTAACTCCAAAAGGATCTTAGAAGGTATATAGTGTACAATAGGTACAGTGGAAGCGCAGTCATAGTCTCGATGGTGTTGGGCCATGAAGTATGGTGCTCATTCTGATTAACTATCTCTACCAAGTTGGCCACCACGATGTAGGATGTAGTGTTCTACAAGGCTACAATGGGACTACAGTGGGCCATGATGTGCAGGGTTGCAATGGGGTCACGGTGTATCATGAGGTGTAGGGTTGCAATGGGGTTGTGGTGTACCATACAGTGTAGAACTACCTCTTTGCTAGTGTGGTGTGCTCTAGTTCTTATTCACCCATGGAGCTAAGTGCCAAGATGCCAAAGTGTCAACTACCCCACTAGTGAAAAATGAAAGCCCACCCCTAAAACATTGAGATGCAAGGGTATTTATAGGGCTAGGGTTAGCCCAAAATGCAGATCAGGTGCCATGTGGTAGTGTGGTAGGTGGAACCATAAGAAAAATTCAAAAAAATTTCTAAGTCTAGAGGTGATCAAAAAAAGTTCAAAAATTTTCTAACTCTGGCTGCTACGCTCATCCCATGTTACATGCGGGACACGGGACATGTAGGACATAGGACACTAGCTGCTATGCTCATCCCATGTTACTTACGGGACACGAGATGCTTCCCAGGGATAGGGCATAGCATGGACACTTAGAAGAATCTCGTGAAGATTGTAATCCTTGTTCTTGCTACACTGGCTATGCTCTGGAGCATAGCAAGAGGGGTAGCCTCAGGAGTTATAAAATTTTCCAAATGCCTCTTCCATGCTAATTTAGCTTGATAGTTTCTAGCTTGACACTTAGGCAACACTAGCCATTGAGGTGCTAGTTATGCTAGCTATGCTCCAAAGTGTAGCAAGGACAATGGGAGCATAGCACAACACTTAGAAAAATTTCTATAGCTGTTGTTAACACTTAAAAAAATTTTGCAAGATAAGCCTTCATGCATGCTATGCTAGCTACGCTGGGGAGCATAGCACCAACACTTAAGAAAATTTGTTAAGTTTTGACACTTAGACAAATTTGCAAAAAGTGTCATCATTCTAACACTTAGAAAAATTTTGCAAATCTAGCAGTTGAAGTTGACTACACTTAACACTTGGAAAAATTTGGGCAAAATGCCAACATTTTGACACTTAGCCAAATTTGCAATCGAGATGCTGAGACCCAAAATTTTGTGGTGTTTTAGAGTGGACTAACCCCCTCATTATCCATAATGAGGTAAATGAACCCAACCTTGAGGAGGTATTCAATCTTCACTTTGACGATCTGCTTCAGTTTTGAGATCAAGCATCTTTGCAACTACCTCTTTGGCTTGATGGAGGAGTTTGTATAGATTCTATGCTAGCATATTTGAGGATCAATTCATATTAGCTCTTGATATGACCAGATAAAGGCTGTTGGCCATTTATTTGTAACTTCTAATAATTTCTTCTTCTGTTTAAGAGCAAGTGTGGCATTAATGATTACCAACTTGCTATTATTCAGCATATTTCATCCTTGCCAGTAGACCCTTCAACTCAAGCTACTCTTATTTGAAAGTTTTAGGGATCTCCAACTCTCCCCAATTGATTTCACTTTGTACATTAGAGAGTTAGCCATGGAGCTACTCCAATTTGTTCATGCTTTCAATGTAAGAGCTAGTGAGGCTCTCAGTTGGTTTCATGCATATTGTTGATCCAACCTCATTATCTATTATCAACCACTAGATACCCTCCTATATAGTAGCTATTGCATACAGGCACCTTTGAATTTCTATCATCTTTGCACAATGATCACATGCTTGAAGTAAAGTTCCTTTCATGATCCATAGTCTTTGCACATAATGACACCCCATGTCACTATATGCGATGCATGGAACTCGATTCTACTAGATCTTGCTAAATTCATTTTCCTTGGAAATATTTAAGGAAAGGTCTCAAATCCCCAACCTGGCATCAATGGTGCTCAGCCATGCTCTTCCCATGATGATAGGGCAGTCCCCTTTGTAGTTCTTCACATGGATCATCAAAAAGTTAGTAGGATAGAACCACCAAAAAATGGTGGTCACAATGTCTTCCACCAATCCCAAAGGAACAATTATGGATTAGTCTACCAACTCTAGTCTAATGTTGCTCTTTTTCAAGGAAGGCAAGTTCTAAGCTTTGTACATTTCTTGTTAAATCAAGTTAACTTTGGAACCTAAATCCAAAAGAGCCTTACATGGTTCATTTTTTATGATCTACAATTAAATAAGAGGACTTCCAAGATCAAATCTCTTTTTGGAAAGATGGCTAGCTTTGATCCACTTTGTGACCACATGGGTCAACATGACAATATACAATTAAGGGGCACTTTGGTTTGAAGGTTACTTGATAGGGATTTCAAAGGTTAAGGTGGCAGGGTTAGCAACCATAGGTGTTTACGAGGGCTTCATGGGATTGTTAATTCTAAAGAATGACCTTTTGCAAGGGTTGGTTTCAAGACCACTCATCTGAGGAGCCAATTGCAAGTTTATTGCCCTCGTAGCATTTCTTTGTTATGGTTGGGCAAGTATTTCACCCTACATGGATGAAGCATGTGGCAAAGGTGTTGATGATGGTGGTGTAGAAGTGGATGGATATTAAGGAGGATAGAAGGGAAATGGGGACTCCCCTCTTGAAGAAGGTGCTCTGTAGTACTCCAAAGGGTAGTAGTAATGTGGGAAGGAAGCATGACTAAAAGAGTCATGTGAAGAGACTAGTTGCTGAATGTAATAATTATACGGATCATGTTGGTGATAAGGGTACTACTGCCTTAGAGGTGGCACCCCCCATGACTATGTGTGATTCCATAGTTTGTACTATTCTTGAGGTTGAGGCAATGCTCCGCTCAAATAGTAAGCTTGTTGGTGGAATTGTTGTCGATAGTTTCCTTGTGGATAAGATAACCTCTTGGGTGCTTGCCATTTTACTAATCTAGGATTTAAAGCATACATTCTATATTCTTGTAAGTGTGATAATATAGGATAACATTCCTTGAGATGTTCATATTAACAGATGTCACACGCATCATCAGAAGATTATGAATCTACAACCTCCTCTACTACTACAACTTTATTCTTATCCTTGTGATATTTCTGTTTAGCATCCTTCTTCTTCCTTCATTCATGGCCACTATCTCCTTGATCTCTACATTCCTCTGCAATCTTCAAATAAGTTTGGAACTTGTCATCTAAGAAGTCCTACATCTTATCAACCTTAGCTGATATTTTGGAAAAAAAATTTGGATCAACAAGGTTTTCCTTTGTACTACTTCATCAAGTGGTGCCTCCTCCTCGTTCTCATAGAATTGAACCTTACTCTTACAAATGGAGGGGTCTTTATTGTACTCTTTTGCAGTTTCCCATTTTTTTAGCTCCTCTTCCTCCTTGACCAATTGCCTATAAGCCTTTGAATCTGATGGGCCCTTAGCTCAAAAATTCTCCCTTTGGCATAGACCCCAACGGTTCTCCTTGTTTTAGTTCTAAGCCCATCTATGATATGGTGAAGCTGATCTCGTTAGGAATATCCATGGCCTAGGCATCGATGCAACAAAGAGTAGTGCCTACCCATGACCACATCCAAGGACTCATGAGTGCCTTGTTTCCCACCTTGGATTTGCCTCTATAGATTGGGCACTCTGGAGTACATTTAGTATTTATCATTGAACAGCTTTAGCATCATATTCCATTATCAAAAGATCCTGATTCTAAGGACCAATACCAACTTTTTGCTTCCTTTATGAATGTCCCTGGGAATAGTTTCAACTTTTGCCATTCATTTTTTGCAAATGATTTTTTGGATCTGAGTTATATCCCCCCTCAAACTTGGGAATATTGTTCATATCTAGTTGTTTGATGCAACTATCCTTTAAGTACCTAGTGGGAATTCTAATAGCCTCTAAAATGATCAACATATTTCTTGTAACTAGCATAGGCTCATTGTAGTCATAATGGTCTCTATGGCCCATGTCATGGCCATGATGCCTATGATGAGTCCTATTGTGCCTTCATTCTCTTTGATATTCTTTCCTTTGCTATTTTTCAAGCCCTTGGTCCTGTTATCTTGATCAGATCTATGATCATCCCTATTGCATCATTCATCTTCATCATGATCTCTATTGTTCTTTCCATGGTCCTAGCCTCTGCTTCTCCTGTCGAAGTTGGAGGAGGAAGATGACGAGGATGATGATGAAGGAAAAGAGGAAGGAGAATCAGCACTAGAATGATACATGCTACCTCCTCTTCTCTGGTCCCTACCTCGATCACTATATTTATCTTTCTCATGGTGCTTGTCATTTTTCTTACTTTTGGATGATTGGTTGTGGCTACTAGCTTTGGAGGCCCCCTAGTCTTGACATCCATTCTTCTTGTCATCAAGATTATTCACAATTAATTACAACCATTGGTTAAGGGTCTTCCCATCAAAGAAATGGGGAGAATCAATGTATTAGGAATGGCCTAAAAAGAAGTCCTCACCCTCTTTGTGTGGTTGCAAAAATAAGTGGGTAGGAAATGTTTTGTCGTTTCCTCATATTAAGCTTTCATTTGCCAATCTTTCTTTCATTGGGCCTTTGTGGGATGATAATCCTAATAAAGGTGACCTTGGACCTCATACTTGGCATTAAGTCTAGCAATGTTGAACTTGATGAGATTGTTTAGTAGCATCATAGGAACGAATTGGTCAAGAGGTAACACAATGTTGCCTTTCATGTCCCTCCATCATAGCTACTTGTCTTAATGCAAGATGAAGGTAAAATCTAGAGTGTAAGGATCCAGATGGATGTTGACAACCTAGAACTGTTGGAACACTTGCACATTTGGACCTTCTTACCTTTGATTGGATTCACCAATGAGTGGCAATGGAGATTCTTCCTTGCAAGAAGAAGCCATATCAATGATTACTCAAAAAATGAGTGTGCTTTTTATCTTTTACTATTTAATGATTTAGCATTAGTTACCCCTTCAACATCTTTAGATGATTTCACTATCTTTATTATCTAGTGTACTTTGCTACACTAAGTCCTCGACAACAACGTCAATGATGAGCAACAAGTAGTTCCTCTACCTAATCATACGAATCATAGGCGTTCACCAATGATCTAGTCAAATTCTATGGACTTAGCCCCTAAATGCACTGATGGAAAAAGATGGTGTCTTAGAGACATGATCATTCTATTTTTAGCTTTACTTGTGTAAGTTCAAGTGTGTGGTTAAGTGTAAGCCAAGGCACATGATATTTATTTATATCTTATATATTTATTTCATTTAATCTAAGTGTAAAATAAGGAGTATTAGTTAAAAGGTAACTATTGAACTATATAATGCCTTAATCTAGCTAGTCGAACATAAGCATTTGGGCCCACCTACCATGCACATCTTGAACTCATTATAAATGCTACTAGGTTACCAGGTGTTATGCTACTAGGCAAACCAAGTGATAACACCACTACGATTACCAAGCATTAACAGTATGTTCAAGGTGGTTACACTTATGTGTTATTATTAAATGTATTAATTAACTAAGGACATGAATGTAAAATGCATAAGTAATAAAGTACATGAAATGAAGCATTAATCTATTCTTAAGCATTACAAGGAATTCCAAGAAGCACATCTTTATTGCCCAACCATACAAATCACAAGTGTGTACATACAAATGGCTATTGTTCTCGATAGTCAAATATGATGTTGTTGGTCATTGTTTTCCCAATCATTACTTGTATTAATTTCATCCACATCCTCATGCTCCATAGGAGTCATTGAGGGACTGGCCAAAGTTTGAGCATCTTGTGCTCCTGTGAAATCTGCCAGTGACACAACAGGGACGTTGAAAGATTCCTTGATGTGGTCCATGACCACCTCTGCAACTATGGCCCCTTCACCTGTTTCTAGTTGCACTTGAAAGGATGCAGCGTTCCGTGAAATCTATTGTAATCAATAAATCTCCTCTCCTCCTATTTGAATGGACACCTCACCTCATGCACGATCTATAGAGATAATGGATCATACGGTATCATCAATAACGCGGAAGAGATTTGCATCATCATAACCTCCCCAACTAACCATCTCAGCGATGGCCTTGAGATGGCTCATCGACGATCAATAGTCCTACAACGGTGGTGATAGGTGGTCTCGCTAGCTCGTGCTAGGCCCTGCTTCTTGTTGTTGACTGGGTCTCGTGGTTGGAGGTTGGCTGGGCCTTGCAAGTTGAGTTGCAGTGGGCCTCACCGTCTGTTCTTGTTCTAGCCCTAACATCTCACCAACAATTTTCCTTGCAGCTGGTGGCTTTAGCAGTTCAGCGTATGAAGCATTTTGGGCTTTCCTGAGGATATCATTGGTGTATCCTCGAATACCAGCATGCTTGCATAGCTTCCTGATGAGACAAGGGAAGGGCAACACAAACTTCCCTGTCTTACATTCCTCAAACCTCCTTAGGATCTCCATGAAATATAGATGAGGCAAGTTAGCATTAACCTTTCCCATCAATATCACACATCCTCTTGCCACATATGTTGAAATTTTGTTCAACCCTTTTATGGGAATGTATGATAAGTTCCAATTTTAAAGTAGATTTTCTCTTCCAACGTCAACTCTCCATAGGTCTTGTCTTCTTTACCGTACGCCCTGTCTAACTAAACCTTTCATGCATCAACATCAGAGTGAGTGGACAGACGAGCAACCATTGGCCCTGTATTCGAAAGGTTTAATACTTCCAAAATGACTTGGACAAAGAAATCAATAGATACACCACAAATGTTAACAGTGGTGCCTTCTTCTTTATTGTGCCAGAATTGTTACGTTTCTCCTAAGTACTAGGCACTACTTTTAGAGAAGATAGGTCATAATGGGGACCCTTTGAGGTGGTCCCTAATGGCCTTAAGATCAAATTCTGTGAAAGGTCCAAAGTTTAATTCCACGATCACAGTAGCTGATGTGGACTTTTCATGGATGGCCTAGACACACTTCGAGGGCAACGTGAGGTGTCATCCCTATTCAGGCACTGCAGTAGCACCTCCTTCTACTTGTCTTGATTGCATAGTGGTAGGGTCTTCTTCATGGATACTGAACGTTTGCTCCTCTTACTCTGCGTGTTGTTCGGTAGGCATTTTTCCTCTACCTCTCCTGGGTTGCTTAAACACACCTTGAGTAAAACCTTCTTGTTGTGCACGCTTTGGGACCATCTACAATCACACGAGGCCAATCATTAGTAAGGTTGCTTACGAAAGTTAAATTATACCTTACTTCCTACCTTAATGAGTTAATTCTAATTCTGTGTGATTTTAATGTTAAGAGTGTTTTATGGAAATGACTCCAAAGATTTAAATATTGGTCCACTTTGCTTAGGTGGTTTCAAAATTTTAATTTCCCGATATAGGTAAGGAGATGAAATTGTTTTTTGGCACATGTTTATTATTATTTTTATAACTAATTACCCTTGATAGTGTCCTTTGGGCAATGATAAATTTCAAACAAATTAAGTGTAATTTGGTGTGTACCCCTCCCCCACAACTAAGCTGAACACTTCGGGTTCAAGTAAGTTTAGACAAAATGAAAATCAGAGCACCAGCGACAAAGTTATGATTACTGAAGCAAGAGGTGCGCAATCGCAAGTTGTAGAAAGAAATTTGAAAAACTTCCCCCCGTGAACAGTTACAAATGATGTTGATAGACGCGGGGGTCCACGTATATATATATTTTTAGGACGCAATATTGCGTACCCGCTAGCGGGGACCCGATATCCCGTCGGACGCGATATCGCGTACCCGATATCACGTCCTATCCAAAATAGGGCACTTGAGAAAATTACCAAAATTTTTTTTTAAGATTTTCAAAATTCTAAGGTATAAACTAAGGACATATAGATCAATATAAAGGGGTCCAGGGTAATACAACTAATCCTGAAGGCACAAAGATTAGAATAGTGTATGATGATGTGTTGGTAATACTTAAAGGGTATTGGATGATGTGTGGATGATGTGTTATAAGTGCAATTACAAAAGTCATGCAAGTGGGTCCTCCCCAATGCAGGTTCCAACCTATAGTGCCCTTGCATAACCACACCTTAAAATGTCTATAGGCACTAGAAGGGTTAAATACAATCAACACTAGTTTCACAAAACACACACATGTAAATATCACCATGATGAGAGGTGAATTCCATGCTACCTGAGTCATAAGCCACAATTATACGAACAGCGAGGTGAGGTGAATTGTAGAAGGGATTGCAGAGATCATGACATGAGGTAACGAACTCAGGGCACAATGAATCTTGTGTGTAGGGCATGATTAATGTGTCATTAACTTGTCACTCCAAAATCAGGACCAAGTCCATTTCCTAATCAGTGACATCGCATTGCTTCATCCAATGATGGATAGCCATAACAGCACCATGACAACAAGGCATACGATCACTTGGTGTTTCATACAAGGGAGGAGTGATTTTTTCTTTGCTTTACAACACTTTGAACTTGTTCTTTTCTTTTTTTTTCTTTTTGTGTGGCTACTTTGGCATACTTTTCTTGCTCTTCTTCTCTCTCTCTTTTTTTTTATGCTTAATCCAGAGAAGCCACCTACCTTCAGGCATGGGTGCATGTCTTTCTAGTGGGGCCCCTTAGAATAGCATTATTTTCTTTCCTTGATTGAGTTCTTTTTTAGTACTCTTACTCCCATTTTTGATTAGATCTACAAGGATCTTAGTACAACCAAGCTGCATGATAATTCCCATAGATGTCACCAAAGAGAATTGACAAGTCCCCTTGATGTCACACCCTGGTCATTCCCTCTTGGTCCATCCTTCTTCACTCTAGGTATAATAACACAAGGTTACTTTAAGTTTTAATAATTAAGAATATCATTGTACCCAGGGTAGAACCTCTTATTAACAAAATGGATGGATGGATGTTGTGGGCTTGCTATTAAAATAATTAGTCATCTGAGACTTAATAGCATAGGACAACACCTCAACCAACGAGTCACATGAGTGTTTTATTTGTAGATGAGATTACTTACAAAAATATAAAAAGACAAAAAGACAACAAGTTGAAAAGTGAAAAACTGAAAAAAAAAATTTCAAAATTAAAGAAATGAAAAATATTTATTAATCTTGCTTGTTATTAGAATGGGGGATATCCCCCCCCCCATAACTAAACGATTGAGCATGGCTAGGATTAATAAATGAAGAATTTGGATCCTTGCATGTTGGAAATGTTGGGACTCGATCATACTTACCTCATTGGGGTTCACACACTTGATTATAGTAAGCATAGTAGGGCAATTCATAAGATGTAGCTAATTGATAAGTGGTTGACCCGCTATGGCACCCTTAATCATAAGATGGTATGCAAGGATCGATCTGTCTCTCTCGGTGGCTATATTCATTAGGTCGTACGATTGTTGGAGTATTGGTTGGTGGCCTAGAGAAGGTAACATGAGGCATTGGGTTTGAGGAGGGAGCTACACCACAGTGTTGGACTTGTGCTGGGTTGGAAGGTGTAGTGGGCCCAAAAGTGTGTTGTCCCTTCTTATGGTCATGTCTAAAAAAGGGACACCTATGATGTTGTGGAGGATTCCCACTACTATTGACAGTAGTAGCACAAGTAACATTCATGGGTTGTTGCTATGGTGCAAAACTTTCTAGAACACTTGGTGGCGATGTAGAAGGAGGTGAAGGATGAGAATTTTGAAATTGAGGAGAAATGTAAGGTACCCAAGGTGGTGGCTATGTTGGAGAGCACATGGGTTGATAGTATTGAGGAGAATAATAATAGTGTGATGAGATAGAGGATGTTGTTGGTGGCAATGTAGAAGGAGGTGAAGGATGAGAATTTTGAAATTGAGGAGAAATGTAAGGTACCCAAGGTGGTGGTTGTGTTGGAGAGCACATGGGTTGATAGTATTGAGGAGAATAATAATAGTGTGATGAGATAGAGGATGTTGCCCTAGTTGGAGAAATAGGATGTTAAACTTGATAAGCACTTAGGTTTGGATGGTATGAAGGGTGCGACCAATTCAAGGGTGGCCTCCCCCACAACTGGGATTGTTGCCACTATGATTGAACACAATATCTCTGTATGAACTCTGGGTGCAACACTCTTCCCTAATGCTCCTGTAAATGTGAAAAGATTGGACATTGGTCCTTGGGTTGATCGTATAGGCAAATGTTGCATTGATACGTATGATTGGTGGTTAAGTTCTTATTCTCTTCTACCCTTCTTTTCGATTTCCTAAAGGTGTTTTATCCTACTTCTTGGTTCATCATAACTCTATTCCCAATAATGTTGGCATATTCTCCACATTTTTTATGCATCCATTCCATCATCTTATTGATCTTTGCCTCAATTTCATCCAATGATTGTAGTACTGGAAAAGATGGTTCCACCTCCTTGAGGTGAGTTCATCTCTCCTCTTCATAATCATGGGTCCTTGTTGATTTAAGGTTTTGGACCTGTTGAGAGTTTTCAACATTCTCCCACTTAACCATTTCTCCTTCTTCTTTTGGTACCCACTTGATAAGCTCTTGGAGTTGATGGGTTCATAGTTCATATAGTTGACCTTGGGCGTACATCCCTAGGGTCTCCCTTGTTTCATTACGAAGCCCATTTATGATATGGTACATTAGCCTCTCCTTGGGGAACTCATTGCCTAGGCAGTTATTTAACAATGCATAATATCTTTCTAAGGCCATGTCCAAGGGTTCATGTTGCTCTTGTTTCCACTCTTGGATTTGTCTCCTCAAGGCTAACACTCTCACATAAGTTTGATATCTTTTGTTGAAGAGTTCTACCATTGTTGGCCAACATCAAATTGAATTTGGTTTTAAGGACCTATACCATACTTTTGCTTGGCCAACAAGTGTCATAGGTAAGAGCTTAAGTTTCTTCCATCCATTATCAATGTTGTTCCATGCACAGGCATCATAGAAGGCTTGTAAATGTTGTTGTGGATCTAAATCGTAGCCTCCTGAAAACTTAAGAAAGTTGTTTAAGTCAATCTTGGGTAGACGACTTTCCTTGAGATGCCTGTGAGATATTCGAACAGCCTCTTGTATCTGCGTTAGGCTCATAGTGGCTAGTAGGGGTTCATCGTCACTAGGTAGGTTATGCATTCATGAGTTGGGACGATGTTGTCTTTGGTTATGTTTATAGGAAACCCCTACATTAGATTGGGTACTCCAAACTTCATCTTCATCATCGTATAATTCGTTGGTTCTCCAATGAATGGCCTTACTGGTTGTTACATTATCATAGTCTTGTGAGAGAGACATGGTGTGTGAATTTGTGTGTGATTTAATTGAAATTAATTCTTTTCTAAAAGATGTATCATGAATACTTTGTTACAGTGACCTTGTATGATGTAACTGATCCAAAAGAACTAGCACTGTCCTTGGCAACGGCGCCAATGATGAGTGGTGAGGTACCCCTACACTCAACCATACAAATACGAGCTTTTCACGCACAATCTGGTTGAACTCCGTAGACGAGCTAGTTATGGTATCCAGATAGTTACTTGTTGATCGTAGTTCGCTATCTTCCCACCTGGACTTGTATTTACTTTTTCACGTATGGTTTAGTCCAGAGTGAGGTGTATGATGTGTTCCTACACTAATGCTACTCCTGAAGGTAATGGGAAATAACTTTAACTAAGCTAGGAGGAAAAGGGAGAGAGGAAGCTAAGCTAAGAGGAGATAGGGGACAAGAGTCTAAACTAGCCTAAGTGGGATGAGCATCCGTTCCTGAATCATCCATACACATCTTGGACCTCGTGCACGACTACTACTGGGATTACCAAGTGCAGATCCTAGTTACGCTACTGGGTTACCAAGTAGTCACACTTAAATGCTCGTGATTAAGTCATACTCATTTCGCGTTTAAGGAGTTTAGGGTAAAGAGATGTTAACTACAACAGTAATAAATAACAATAACAATTAAATAATTAAACTAATTGGATGTTGCAATGATGAAGTAATCTTGAGCTTTATTTCCAGTCATGTGCGTGTCCAAGTACATCACACTCGAATAAAGGATGCCATACAATTACAATCATCACATTGTAAGCATGCACTGAGAGAGAGGGTTGAGAGAAAAATGACAAAAAGATCTTACACTAAACTGACTCTCTAAAAATTGACAAAAAGACTCCTTTCCTATGTGCCTTCATGTGTATTTATAGGCTCACACAAGAACCATGATATTGCATATTCGGCCTTCTCTTTTTCCTCTACCACCTTTTCATTTTCCGTCAGCAATTTGTTGAGTTGGTCTATCCTAAAGGTGTCCAGCTGATCCATGGGAATGAATTGAGAGGGATCCTGCTCCACTACTTGTAGGGTTACGAGCCTTTCTTGTAGTCTTGTAACTTCTACTTCTATGTGCTCGACCCTCATCTCTGTCATGACCAACTTTCCCTTAGTGGAGATGAGGTTTGATTGTACTACCATAACATCTTGTGGGATGTCAAATAAGGATGTCATCACCTATCCTGTTTGCAGTAGTCGATCAAGCACATCCTCATGCTCCACAGGAGTCATTGAGGGACCGACCAAAGTTTGAGCATCTCATGCTCCTATGAAATCTGCTGGTGGCACAACAGGGACGTTGAAAGATTCCTTGATGTGGTCCGTGACCACCTTTGCAGCTCCAGCTACATCCTGGTGCTGCATGACCACCACTATGGCCCCTTCACCTATTTCTAGTTGCACTTGAAAGGATGCAGCGTTCCCTGAAATCTGTTGTGACCAATAACTCTCCTCTCCCCCTATTTGAATGGACATCTTGCCCCATGCACGATCTATAGAGATTGTTGGTCGTACGGTATCATCGATGATGTGGAAGAGATTTGCATCATCACGACTTCCTCAACTAACTATCTCAACGATGACCCTAAGATGGCTCATCAATGATTAATAGTCCTATAGTGGTAGTGGCGATTGGTCTCATTGGCTCATGCTAGGCCCTGCTTCTTATTGTTGACTGGGTCCCATGGTTGGAGGTTGGTTGGGCCCTGCAAGTTGTGTTGCAGTGGGTCTCACCGTCTATTTTTGTTTTGGCCCCAACATCTCACCAACAATTTTCCTTACCGCTGGTGGCTTTAGCAGTTCAGTGTATGAAGCATTTTGGGCTTTCCTGAGGATATCATTGGTGTATCCTTGAACACCAATACGCTTGCATAGCTTCCTAATGAGACAAGGGAAGGGCAACGCAAACTTCCCTATCTTACGTTCCTCAAACCTCCTTAGGATCTCCATGAAATATAGATGAGGCAAGTTAGCATTAACCTTTCCCATCAATATCGGACATCCTCTTATTGCATATGTTAAAATTCTGTTCATTTTGTGGGGAAGGTGTGATAAGTTCCAATTTTAAAGTAGATTTTCTCTTCCAACGTCAACTCTCCATAGGTCTTGTCTTCTTTACCGTACGCCCTGTCTAACCAAACCTTTCGCACATCAGCATCAGAGTAGGTGGATAGATGAGCAATCTTTGGCCCTGTATTCAAAAGGTTTAATACTTTCGAAATGGCTTGGACAGAGAAATCAATAGATACACCAAAAATGTTAACTGTGGTGCCTTCTTCTTTATTATGCTAGAATTGGTACGTTTCTCCTAAGTACCAAGCACTGCTTTTAGAGAGGATAGGCCATAATAGGGACCCTTTGAGGTGGTCCCTAATGGCCTTAGGAGTGAATTCTATGAAAGGTCCAAAGTTCAATTCCACGATCACGGTAGCTGATGTGGACTTTTCACGGATGGCCTGGACACACTTCGAGGGCAACGTGAGGTGTCATCCCTGTTTAGGCATTGTAGCAGCTCCTCCTTTTTCCTATCTTGATTGCACAGTGGTAGGGCCTTCTTGATGGATACTAAACAATTGCTCCTCCTGCTCTCCATGTTGTTTGACAGGCATCTGTCCTCTACCTTTCCTAGGTTTCTTAAATACACCTTGAGCGGGACCTTCTTGTTGTGCACGCTTTGGGGCCATCTGCAATCACACAGGGCCAATCATTAGTAAGGTTGCTTACCAAAGTTAAATTATACCTTACTTCCTACCTTAACGAGTTAATTCTAATTCTGTGTGATTTTAAAGTTAAGAGTGTTTTATGGAAATACCTTCAAAGATTTTAATATTGGTCCACTTTGCTTAGGTGGTTTCATAATTTTAATTTCCCGATATAGGTAAGGAGATGAAATTGTTTTTTGGCACATGTTTATTATTATTATTATAACTAATTACCCTTGATAGTGTCCTTTGGGCAATGATGAATTTTGAAAAAATTATGCACAATTCGATGTGTACCCCTCCCCCACAACTAAGCTGAACACTTCAGGTTCAAGTAGGTTCAGACGAAATGAAAATCAAAGCACCAACAAGCGAGTTATGATTATTGAAGCAAGAGGTGCGCAATCGCAAGTTGTAGAAAGAAATTTGAAAAAATTCCCCCGCATGAACAGTTACAAATGATGTTGATAGGTGCAAGGGGTCCACATGTATATATATTTTTAGGATGCGATATCACATACCTGCTAGTGGGGACCCAATATCGCGTCAGACGTGATATCGTGTACCCGATATCACGTCTTGTCGAAAATAGGGCACTTGAGAAAATTACCAAATTTTTTTTTAAGATTTTCAAAATTCTAAGGTATAAACTGAGGACATATAGATCAATATAAAGGGGTCCAAGGTAATACAACTAATCCTGAAGGCACAAAGATTAGAATAGTGTAACATCTATAAATGAAAATCATAAAAAGTATGGAAAAAAGGATATGTGTTAGCTTATAAGAACATTTGAATTGGAAGGGTAATAAGGGGAAGAAAAAATCATTGGTAATACTTAAAGGGTATTGGATGATGTGTGGATGATGTGTGGATGATGTGTTATAAGTGCAATTACAAAAGTCATGCAAGTGGGTCCTCCCCAAAGCAGATTCCAGCCTATAGTGCCCTTGCATAACCACACCTTAAAATGTTCGTAGGTACTAGAAGGGTTAAATGCAATCAACACCAGTTTCACAAAACACACACATGTAAATATCACCGCGATGAGGGGTGAATTCCATGCTACCCGAGTCATAAGCCACAATTATACGAACAACGAGGTGAGGTGAATTGTAGAAGGGATTGCAGGGATTAGGACATGAGGTAATGGACTCAGGGCACAATGAATCTTGTGTGTAGGGCATAATTATTGTGTCATTAACCTATCACCCCAAAATCAAGACCAAGTCCATTTCCTAATCAGTGACATCGCATTGCTTCATCCAATGATGGACAACCATAAGAGCACCATGATAGTAAGGTGTACAATCACTTGGCATTTCATACAAGGGAGGAGTGATTTTTGCTTTGCTTTACAACACTTTGAGCTTGTTCTTTTCTTTTTGTATGCCCGCTTNGCTTTACAACACTTTGAGCTTGTTCTTTTCTTTTTGTATGCCCGCTTTGGCACACTTTTCTTGCTCTTCTTCTCTCTCTCTCTCTCTTTTATGCTTAATCCAGAGAAGATGCCTACCTTCAAGCATAGGTGCATGTCTTTCTAGTGGGACCCCCTAGAATAGCATTATTTTCTTTCCTTGATTGAGTTCCTTTTGAGTACTCTTACTCCCATTTTTCATTAGATCTACAAGGATCTTAGTACAACCAAGCTGCATGATAATTTCCACAGATGTTACCAAAGAGAATCGACAAGTCCCCTTGATGTCACACCTTGGTCATTCCCTCTTGGTCCATCCTTCTTCACTCTAGGTATAATAACACAAGGTTACTTTAAGTTTTAATAATTAAGAATATCATTCTACCTAGGGTAGAACCTCTTATTAACAAAATGGGTGGATGGATGTTGTGGGCTCGCTGTTCAAATAATTAGTCATTTGAGACTTGATAGCATAGGACAACACCTCAATCAATGAGTCACATGAGTGTTTTATTTGTAGATGAGATTACTTACAGGAAGATAAAAAAACAAAAGGACAACAAGTTGAAAAGTGAAAAACTGAAAAACAAAAATTTCAAAATTAAAGAAATGAAAAATATTTATTAATCTTGCTTGTTATTAGAATGGGGGATACCCCCCATAACTAAACGGTTGAGCATGGCTAGGATTAATAAATGAAGAATTGAGATCCTTGCATGTTGGAAATGTTGGGACTCGGTCATACTTATCCCATTGGGGTTCACACACTTGATTATAGTAAGCATAGTGGGGCAATTCATAATATGTAGTTAATTGATGAGTGGTTGACCCACTATGGCACCCTTGATCGTAAGATGGTATGCAAGGATCGATCTGTCTCCCTCGGTGGCTATATTCATTGGGTCGTACAATTGTTGGAGTATTGGTTGGTGTCCCAAAGAAGGTAACACGAGGTGTTGGGTTTGAGGAGGGAGCTGCACCACAATGTTGGACTTGTGTTGGGTTGGAAGGTGCAGTGGGCTCAAAAGTGTGTTGTCCCTTATTACGGTCATGTCTAAAGAAGGGACACCTATGATGTTGTGGAGGATTCCCACTGCTATTGACAGTAGCAGCATAAGTAACATTCATGGGTTGTTACTGTGGTGCAAAACCTTCTAGAACACTTGGTGGCGATGTAGAAGGAGGTAAAGGATGAGATTTTTGAACTTGAGGAGAAATGTAAGGTACCCAAGGTGGTGGTTGTGTTGGAGAGGACATGGGTTGATAGTATTAAGGAGAATAATAATAGTGTGATGAGATAGAGGATGTTGACCTAGTCAGAGAAACAGGATGTTAAACTTGATAAGCACTTAGGTTCAGATGGTATGAAGGGTGCAACCAATTCGAGGGTGGCCTCCCCCACGACTGGGATTGTTGCCATTGTGATTGAACACAGTATCTTTGTACAAACTCTAGGTGCAACACTCTTCCCCAATGCTCCTGTAAATGTGACAAGATTAGACATTGGCCCTTGGGGTGATTGTACATGCAAATGTTGCATTGATACATATGATTGGCGGTTAAGTTCTTATTCTATTCTACCCTTCTTTCCGATTCCCTAAAGGTGTTTCGTCCTGCTTCTTGGTTCGTCATAACTCTATTCCCAATAATGTTGGCATATTCTCCACATTTTTTATGCATCCATTCCATCATCTTATTGATCTTTGCCTCAATTTCATCCAATGATTGTAGTACTGGCAAAGATGGTGCCACCTCCTTGAGGTGAGTTGATTTCTCCTCTTCATAATCATGGGCCCTTGTTGATTTTTGGGCCTGTTGAGATTTCTCAACATTCTCTCATTTAGCTAACTCCCCTTCTTCTTTTGCTACCTGCTTAATAAGCTCTTGGAGTTGGTGGGTTTGTAGCTCATATAGTTGACCTTGGGCATACATCCCTAGGGTCTCCCTTGTTTCATTACGGAGTCCATCTATGATATGGTACATTAGCCTCTCCTTAGAGAACTCATGGACTGGGCAGTTGTTTAATAATATATAATATCTTTCTAAGGCCATGTCCAAGGGTCTCCCTTGTTCCATTATTAATGTTGTTCCATGCACAGGCATCGTAGAAGGCTTGTAAATGTTGTTGTGGATCTAAATCATAGCCTCCTGAAAAGTTAGGAAAGTTATTTAAGTTAAGCTTGGGTAGATGACTTTCCTTGTGATGCCTGTGAGATATTCAAATAGCCTCTTGTATCTGCGTTAGGCTCGTAGTGGCCAGTAGGGGTTCATTGTCACTGGGTAGGTTATGCATTCATGAGTTGAGACGATGTTGTCTTCGTTTATGTTTATAAGAAACCCCTACATTAGATTGGGTACTCCAAACTTTATCTTCATCATCGTATAATTTGTTGGTTCTCCAATTAATTGCCTTATTGGTTGTTGCATTATTATAGTCTTGTGAGAGAGACATGGTGTGTGAATTTGTGTGTGACTTAATTGAAATTAATTTCTTTTCTAAAAGATGTATCATGAATACTTTGTTACAACGATCTTGTATGATGTAACTGATCCAAAAGAACTAGCACCGTCCTCGGCAACGACACCAATGATGAGTGGTGAGGTACCCCTACACTCAACCATATGAATATGAGCGTTTCATGCACAATCCGGTCAAACTTCACAAACAAGCTAGTTGTGGTATCCAGATAGTTACTCGTTGATTGCAGTTCGCTGTCTTCCCACCTAGACTACTATTTGCTTTGTCACATATGGTTTAGTACAGAGAGAGGTGTATGATGTATTCCTACATTAATGCTACTCCTGAAGGTAATGGGAAATAACTTTAACTAAGCTAAGAGGAAAAGGGAGAGACGAAGCTAAGCTAAGAGGAGATAGGGGAAAAGAGTCTAAACTAGCCTAAGTGTAATGAGCATCTGTTCCTTAATCATCCGTACACATCTTGGACCTCATGCATGACTACTACTGGGATTACCAAGCGTAGATCCTAGGTATGCTACTGGGTTACCAAGTAGTCACACTTAAATGCTCGTGATTAAGTCGTACTCATTCCACGTTTAAGGAGTTTAGGGTAAAGCGATGTTAACTGTGAAAGCAATAAATAACAATAACAATTAAATAATTAAACTAAGTGGATGCTGCAATGATGAAGTAATCTCGAAATTTATTTCCAATCATGTGTGTGTGCAAGTACGTCACACTCGAATAAAGGATGCCATGCAATTACAATCATCACATTGCGGGCATGCACTGAGAGAGAGGGTTGGGAGAAAATGACAAAAAGATCCTACACTAAACTGACTCTCTAAAAACTAACAAAAAAACTCCTTTCCCGTGTGCCTTCATGTGTATTTATAGGCTCACACAGGAACCAAAATATCGCATATCCAATATCGTTGCTAGATGCAATATTGCATACTCTATATCGCAACCCGATAAATCACAATTCATCAATATGTTCCCACTCTCTGTACACATTCTAAACTTATACTAACATTGTTGGGTTACCAAGTGTTTATTACTAGTTGTACCAAGTACTCACTGCTAGGGTTACCGAGCATTAATATATTATGGTCAAAGTGGTCTTATTCATGTTGCTATGAATAAAATATTAAATTTTTAAGTGTAGAAAAGTAAAGTGCATATAAAGTGCATGAAAGTAAACTAAATGCTAGTCCAAGTGCTACATTGGAAAGAAGAAATCTCAATTTTATTTCCATCATGTAGAATTGTCCAAGTATGTCTTACACTTGAATAAAACTCCATTTAATCAATTCAGTCCATGCTATGGGCACTCACTAAGAAAGTTTTTTACATCATATGGAAACAAATTGTAAGAGCTTTACTAGAAGAATGACCAAAGGTGCCATAAATGTGGCTAGTGTGCATATTTATATAGGCTTAAGGAGGATTTGTATCAACGCATATGCATCAATGCATCTAAGGATATGTCAACAACCATGTGTCAATGTAGCTGATTGATTTAGAGCTCATCAAAATCTATTTTCACATCATTTGGTTCTCATATATGTTTTTTTTTTTATTGAAATCAATCCTTTTAATCAGAAAAAGGAATTGGTATTACAAGCAGATAATAAGACTTACATTCATTTAGTTACATATTATAATCTTCCTAACTGTTTCAGCTTTTATCATTGCAAAGGACATTTGTTTAACGCTTGTTATTTTCTATTTAAAGAGAAAAATGTTGAAGAAAAAAAATGTGGAGGTTGAGGATAGGAAAAAATAATCTAAAGTTGAAGATACGAAAAATCAAGTTACTGTCAAGGATAAGAATGATCAAATGGCAATAAAGAAACTAGAGAAAACAAAAGCTTTTGTAAATATTTTTTCTAAATGAAGTTTTGATTAGTCCAAATAGATAGGCCATAACGAAAATTTTTCCTCATATAACAAGAACATTACTAACTCAAAAATTAAAACTTACGTTAAGAAGGGGGCTAATGCTAATGATAAAGAATCTCAATGTAAGGCCATTTGTGATAGACAATTTGTGCCATCATTTTCAATTGGATATTTCTCTCTTACAAAAGCTGGTATTTTGCCAAAGCTATCTATTGCTATGTTGAATACTTTCACTATTTTAAGTTCAAGGATGTTGAAAATGATGTAAACATTATTAGGACTAGGATCATTTTCCCTACTAATAATTAATTTTCCTCTTATGATTTTTTAAAGCAACATTTCTAAGTTTGTACACTTAAGTAGTGCCGTGAAACATAGGTACACCTCAAGATATACAGAAGTTTATAACTTAGTGCTACCTAGTAGAATTGAACTAGTGACCTAGGGTTACCAAGCCAAGGCTTGTATCACTAGGCTAACACCTCATTGTTAGATATCGTGAAAATTGGAAAATTTTTTACCTTCCATATTGTTTTTTTGTTTCTACATAGTATTAAACATGCAATATATTCTAAATTTTTTACTTATTATTAAATATTATTTTTGGGGTATAACACGCTTACAAAAGAGGCATCATCACTTGGAACCATAGGGCTCATTCTGCTAAATTGGTATAACACCCTCATGAACTAGGAAAAATATTCCTAAATGATTTTTCAAAAATAAATATAAAATTGGATTTGAATTTTTACTTAACTTTTTGGATCTATGGAAAAGAATTGTAACAGAAAATGTAACTTTAAGTAAAAATAAGATATAATTGTATTGGTAATGGGAGTTCACTGTGCGGTGGAATGCTGGCCCAGCATTTAAACCCAATGTATTCAAATGCAAACCTTGTCAGCCACTCAAACAATGTATTTGCACATAGTTGCTGTCCAATGGGAAAGTTGTTCCTCGAAAAAAATTATCCTAGAAAACCAAAAGCACCGGCGTACGAAGGGAGCAGGAGAAAATAACCGAAATGACACCGATCCGGTAACCCCAACAACTGTGTTATGACCTTTAAACGAAGCTATTTTAACATGTAGCATTTACGTCGTTTCTGTACAGCCCAGACCTAATCTATTATGCTTGGTAAATGGAATTGAATATCGTGAAACGCAGAGAAAAATTTGTAGTTACTCTTTCAATTTCGTAATAGTCGCGATTTTCAGAGAACTTCGAATACTCGGCACAGGTACAGTTATTTGGGCACAAAACCAGTTTCCAGAGCGCTATCTATAGACGACTCCCGGCTGCATTGCATCCAGCTTAGGTAAAAACATAAAGGATAATAGCGTAGCCGAAGAGGTTTAGCTCATCTTTCTTAATAGCAAGATCTTCAACTAGGCGGAACCAAAAGTTCTTGCGACAAAGAGATTTGGTAGGTAGACATTTCGCCACTGACAATGGGGCGACCTCCACTTCAAGGCGCGCCCGCTTTTCGATTCCTACCAAAAGAGGTACGTTTACTGCAGCTGTATTTTGTTCAATTTTTCGTTTTCATCTTGTGTGTCTCTCTCGTTAATTAGGTTTTATTTATGTATTATTTGCATTCGGTTTCATATTTATTTCATGTTGTTTTACGATGAGTTCAGACACAATGAATTAATGATAAGTTGAAGTGGAGAGGGTTGATATAAACAATGAGATGTTGGCTTAATGGTAAGAGTCATCACATGCAAACCTGGTTACAGGTTAGATTCCTGTGGGTAATGCTGAGGACCTGAGGTATAGATTGTAAAAAATTTGGGCAAATGGAGTGGACGGAGTTGCAGTAAAGAGGTATTAGTTTGTAATGGAACTTGCTGTAGATCTTATATTGGTTTATAGATAAATTATTCAAGAGGGAAGTTGGGAGGATTGTTGCAGCGAACAAAAAATTTGCAGGAAAGCATGTGTTTGTTTGTGATGAAATTTGGTGGAGATGGTATATCGCTTTATCGGATAAATTTTAACTTTTTCAAGAGGGAAGGTGGGAGGGTTGTTGCAGGGAACGAAAAATTTAATATAGAATTAAGATATTCGGAAAAATAATATTATACCATAAATTCGGCCAACAACATTAAAAACATATATAAAAAAAGATGGGTATTCACATGAGCAAAAAACTAACAAAGGAAAATACCTGGTTTTTGTCTGATGACTTTCGAAAAGCAATATTACATGGTTAAGCTCTGTCTGTATATTAGAAGGCGGAATGTCGATCCTTAGTATATCTTGCAAGGTTGAATGTGACTCCTAATTTGTATTATTATTATTTTAACAAAAAACATAAAGTAGATTAGGAAGGAACCATACTTTAAAGGAGTTAGAGAAACTGTGTAATCCTTCGTCTGCATGCAAGTGCTTTATTCTAAGTATCCTCAAAATGTCATATATCTCCAATTTCCTAAAAGACATTATGGGAAAACTGAATCACCACTACATCACTTTAATCATTCGCTTAAAGAAATTCTTGCCTTATAGAACAAAACTACATTACAAGCATTTATAATGATTGCGCTTTTATGGTGCATTATATTATTTTTTATCAGTATCCAAGATCACACTCTTAATAAAGAAATTATTCCTTTTCTCATTTTATAGGTTTAAAAAGTTCAATAAAGAAAATATTACCTAAGTGATAATCTTGAGATTACTAGACCCACGGAAATTCTAATTTTATATTTTTGTAGTTTATATTGTCTGTTTTAGCGAATAGCGGGAGGCCAGATTTACACACAGGCATACAGAGAGACAGACAGACATACACACGCACAGACCCACATACACAGAGAGGGGAGCCAAAAGCATGATTCACATGTAGCCCATTCTGAATTCTACTTGCTAATCCGACCCTACCATGTCATAGGGAAAGGTAAAGAGAATCCAGCTTCCGTAAAAATTGAAGACCCCAAAATTTCCAATCTCTCTGAAGAATTACTTATATTTCTCTTAATTTTGTTTTCTGCAAACACAATCTTCATGTCCAACAGAGAACTTAAGTTCTATAGAAGATGTTGTTTACAGGTGCACAGCAGGCATGGGGCAAGCTAGCTTCTGGAACAAAGATAGGTGTTCATCCTGATCCCATAGTTTGCATGGAAACATAATATTTTCATACATGATATCCAAATGTAGGATTCTCCATTTTGTCTGCAGCATCGTATCCTTCAACTTATTAATCTTGTGCATCTATTCAGGTAGAAAATCATGCAAAAACCAAGTTAGACATCCACACCGTGAACAGATTCACAAGTACCAGCTCCTCAAAGTATGCTGCAACCTCCTTGAGCACCTGTCGCTCTCAGAATGCTGCCTTTGTAGTTGAATCTAAGCCACAGTAGGTTAAAAAACCGCTTTTTTAAAACTAGAATGTCTAACTCTCAAAGAGCCAATGCTAAACCCTTGTTCCAGAAAACAAAGAATCCCATGTAATAACACTTTGCATGCTATTGTCAATGTCTTCATTGCTAGTTTAAACGATCTTCAATGTCTTGAACACTCAAACCCTAACAGGGGCAGAAATTTCCACCAGGCTATTGTTGATTCTGCCATCCACAGTTATATCTCCTGTTGCCCATCATTATTTCCTATATATTCACTGGCACATTCGAAATCTAAGTGACATTATCTACACATCATCATTTTACATGTTCCATCCAAAACATGAGAATGTTTAGAAACCTATCAAATTTTTTATTTGTTGACCATGTAGAAAAACCTGGAAACGTATGGACCTGGATGAAAAACCAGTGTATGAGGTCATGTAATGGCAATTCCCCTTTAGAGAAAGGTAAACTATCATACAAGCTTGCTAGGTTATAAAGATGCATGATATATTACATCCAGGTTCAACAGATAAGGAAGCTGTACAATGCAGAAATTTGGATTAAATTCTTAAATATTAGGTATTGTTTAAGATGACAAGAAAGGGAAAACTCTTAAATATAGATTAGTCGAGTGATTGTTATCATGTTTGTTGATTGATCTCCAAGATCCTAATAGGTCTTGGTAACACGAGTTGTGTAATTAATCTCTTATTTTCACTCATCATGTTTGTTGGTTGATCTTCAAGATCCTAATAGGTCTTGGTAATACGAGTTGTGTAATTAATCTCTTATTTTATTCAATTTTTGTAAAAATGTAACGATTAAAGTTTACTTTGTAGATCACTGAAATGGAAAGGATTCTAGAAGAACATCATGGAGCAAATCCTCCCAGAGACACATTTTCTGTTCTTGCTGAAAAGTTCAGGTTAACCAAATATTTTTGTTTTAAAAAAGATTATGGATAATAATCTAACTCTTCTTTATAGATGGTGAGTTAACACTATTGATTTTATGTAATACAGCAATGCTCCAGAGAGAGCTGGAAAGGTTGGTGTGCAATGGAAGCAGGTATTTATGCAGAAATTAGCTTTTTGTATGAAATTGGATTCTGTGTGAATACCTGTTTTAGAATTACACATGAATTGCTTGAAGTCATCTGATGCAGATATGGAATTGGTTTCAAAATAGAAGGCATGCCCAGAGATCAAAGACTTCTAAAGCGGTGTCAAAGCCAAACCAACCATCCTCGGCACTTGATGATCTTTCTACAAAGGGAACTCGGGCTAGTACTTCTACTACTGTATCAGGTAAATGAATTAATTTATTTGATTTTGTAAGAGACTTTTACCATGGATCCATGACTTGCAAGTTGATCAATCGATATAAATGCTGATATTTTCTTTAAAGGATAGCTATGTTAATGGAATAAATTTTAAAGGATATAATGAACAGCTTTTATATGTGTATAAATATACGAACATGTTGCAAATCATTTTGACGTTTAATAATTTCATCTTTATCATCCTAATCATCATCCTACTCTTGTCCTAACAATGTGGAGTTGCCTATATTTTGATATTTATCATGTTAATATGTCAGGTTATTGTTTTTCTGACTGCATTGCCAAAATTCTTTTCTGACCGTTTTAATCAATCTTCTTATTAACCTTACTGGCATGGGAAATATCCCAAATTGTATTAAAAAATATTATTTTGGAAGGTACTTTAGGTATCACATATAGTGTTTTTAAAAAAATATTATTGAAACAAAATTGCAAAAAGAAAACAAAAGGAAAAATAAGAAACAACACACTAGGATTTATGTGGAAAAACCCCAAAGGGAAAAACCACTTGAAGGTAATGCTGAGATCTTGTTTTAAAGCAAACCAGGGCAAATCAATACCTCAAACACATAATGCCAATCTTCCTTTATAGCTATTCATAAGGGTTTCTATATCCCTTTAGAGCTTTCCAACTTTACTTTTTTTGTTTATCTGGAACCTTCTAGATGTCCCGTTATAACTTAAAGTTGGCATTACAAAAATAACTTTAGAGTATTACAAGGGACATGGCTTTTTTGTCTGCAGAAAAAAAAAAGGGCGCTTCAAAGTACAAAGATTCATCTTTATTTTAACATTTTTTTCCCTTTGAAGACAAATCTAGTTAGTCTTTAGGAACAATAAGTCACTGCTTTTCAACTTCATTTAAGCTCATGTTTCTACTAGTCCAGGCCGCTTTTCGTAGAAAATTTGTTGTTGCATTGTCAAAGTCTTTGGTAGGCTAATCCTTCTTCTATGATATCTTTGATGAAATGATGCTTTATATCTATGTATTTTTTCCTTTCATGATAAATTGGTTTTTTGGTAAAAAAGATTGCACTTAGGCGATTTTGAAGTACATGATAGTTCTTTTGTTTAATAATGCCAAAGAGATTAAAAACTGTTAAGGTATGCAGCTGGAATGAGGTCTGTTCCTGCTTCTAGGATCTGAAATTGGAAACTTCAAATTCTGCAAAAATCCTGACCATGAGTCCACCACAAGTTGAAGAGTTTCCTTGTGGTGAAATTTGCCATGACCATAAGTTGTGTGGTAGTTTTTGTAAATTGACCATGGGTTGTGGTTAGGTTGTGGTGACTGTTTTGGCCTTTGTGCTTCTGTGTACTTCAATTTGGGGAGGACCATGACTGGACCCTGGGTCATGGTCTTTCTCTCTCCAAAACCATACTAAAATTTTAACACAAATGTCCACAATAACAGGTACAAAGTTATAGAAAGGAAAACACCACTAAAAACCTCTATATTAATGCTGAAATTGAAAATTATATCAAAATACAGGTAATTGTGCTCATGAACACACAAGCCAAGGATCTATGAAAAGATTGAGCCTCCCCAAAGCATACTGAAATCTCACACACTTAACAATGGATGAAAGGTAGGAGGCCTAACTTCTCTCACAATCCTCATCTCACTCAATGGATGAGAATCAAAATGTCAAAGAGTTACACAGTGTTCAATGGACTCATACACATGCTCTAGAGCCTTTCCCTTACTTCCCACTATGCAAAATGGCCAAAAGACCCTTAATTATCCTCTGCTTTTGTTGTATGTAGCTTTTGCTTCGAAGCCCTGTCATTTTCATGAGTTGAAAGCTTTTTTAAAATTGTTTGCCTGCCTATCATGAGGGATTGCAATTTGCAGTCCACTTATAGTCTTGATTGGCTGCGAATCCCTACAGATCATAGACATCCATAATTTCCTGGGCAACAAAAACCCAAAAAGAAATTGATCTTAGTATGGGCAATTGTGAGTTGTAGTGCCTTGCAATTTTCTGGAAAACAAAATCCTAAGACAAACTTCTTTATTAGTATGATTAGCTGCAATTGGCAGCCTCCAATAGCAATTTTGATCAGATTGCAACCTTCTGTGAGTTACACTAAGCCACAACCTCCTCATAGTTTTAAACCGCAACAAATTGGGAGCTGCACCCTAGTCACAGTTGCTAGTCCAAACAAGAATTTTGACCTTCAAATGAAGCCAAACGCAAAGGACACCCTAAGACCTCTTAGCAACAAAAATGTAGCAAAACATCAGAGGAATGGGAGGTGTTTCTGCACCTGACCTCTTACTCTTCAAAATGTGAACTTTGGAACAAATGAGTTAGGGTAGTCTTGACATCCCACTTGGCCAATTGGGTTTCATGGAACCACAGAACGTCTTTAGCATTTTGATCATCTCAATGGATCATGTACTCAAACCTATTTGTCCCACGGGTGCTTGAAGCCTCTCTTTTCTTGAAGAGAATTGCCTTCCTCTCCTTTGAAGGCTTGGGAGCAACAATGGCAACTTTCAACTTCTGCATGCTGCCTTCCAAGGTCTAATCATCAACTGGCCCATGATAATGAGTCAAATCTGCAACATTAAACACAAAAGTCATACCAATATTATTAGTCATTAGAATCTCAAAAGCATTGTCATTGATTTTGACCTTGATTTTGAAAGGCTTCATCTTCTTTGCTTTCAATTTGGAGAAATTAATTCCTCTCAGCTTCTTCTTGTGCAAATGGATTTACACCAAATTACCAACTTCAAATTTGGGCTTCCTCTTGCCCTCATTTTTATTTTGGGACACCTTTCCAGCCTTCTTGACCAACGTTTTTCTCACTTGAGCATGTAAGTTTTTTTATGTCTTGCACAAATGTAGCACTCAATTGTGCCTCACCATTAAAATGCTTTGCATCATCCAACATTCTAGGACCAAAATCATAGTTTGCTTCAAAAGGCCTCTTTCCAATGCCAGAATGATGCATTATTGTAAGAGAATTCAGCAGGGGAGAACAAATTTTCCTATATGTTAGGCTGATCATCGCACAAGCACCGCAAGATTTTAAAAAAAGATTTGTTTCCCACTTTAGTTTGCCCATCCACTTAAGGATGATAGGTACTTGAAAAATTCAGCTTTGTCCCCAAAATCCTCCACAAAGATCTCTAAAAGAGACTTATGAACTTGGAATCCCTATCACTGACAATACATAATGGAATGTCATGCAATCTACACCATGTTGGAAAAACAAATCAGTAACATGAAAAGCATCACTTACCTTTCTACAAGGAATAAAATATGCCATTTTGGTAAACCTATCCATCACAACAAAGACAGAATCATTCCTATTCCTTTTCTTTAGAATTTCTCCAATGAAATCCATTGGCACACTCTCCCATGGTGATTTAGGAATTGGCAGTGCCCATCAACATCATTTTTTCCTTTGAATTTTTGGCATTGAAGACATTTCTTCACAAATTGAGAAACATGTGTGTACATACCTGGCCAAAAATAGCTTCTTCCTGCAAGCTCAAGGGTCTTATCTCTTACCATATGGCCTGCCAACCCTCCACAATACTTTTCAAAATGATCTTGGCCCTGAAATCATAATTGGGAACACAAACCTTTCCATGATTGAAAAGTATACCACTATGAATGTAGTAATCCCTCTCAATCAGCTCTCCCAATCAAAGGCTCGTTTAAATCCTTTCAAACCTGCCCAAAATCAGCATCACGCTTGTACAGATGAGCAAAATCATTCATATCTTCAACTTCTTGTTAACTAAAATTCACAACATGCACCCTTGACATTGCATCAACCACTACATTGTTGCTTCCACTCATGCTTCAGAATGAAATTAAATTTTTGCAATTGTGCCACCTACTTCATGTATTTGGCACTCAGCTGCTTTTGGGAATTCAAGAATTGTAGTGCTTTGTGATCAGTAATCAACAAAAATTCTTTGGGCAATAAATGATGTCTCCAATGCTTGATGGCTTGAAGGATTGCGTACAACTCCTTTTCATAGATGCTGTATTTTCTGGTTTGATTCATTGAGCTTTTTTGAAAAAAATGCTATTGGCCTCTCTTTTTGGGACAAAACTCCTCCAATTGCTAGCCCACTAGCTTCCTCTTCCACTTGACAGAGTTTGCAAAAATCTAGAATTGCAAGTTCTAGCTCACTTGCAATGTTTTCTTTCAAATAATCAAAACTTCCTTGTATCTCAACATCCCACCTAAAAGCTTGATTCTTCTTGAAGAGAGCAAACATTGGTCATGAAATGCCATTGAGGTTCCTAATCAACCTCTTATGAAATCCAGAAAATCCAAGCAAAGAACGTACCTCTCCAACATTCTTTGGTGTGGGCCACCCCTTTATTGCCTTCACCTTGCTTGCCTTTATCTTCACTTGATTTTTAGAAATCATGTCAAGTATGTGATCTCATTCTTCATGAAGTTACCTTTCTTGGTGTTGATAACTAATTGTGCCTCATCCAATTTCTGGTACACCATCCTCAAATGATCAATGTGCTCCAAATTAGAGCTGTATAACAAGATGTCATAAAAAAACTAATGCAACATATGCCAATCAATTCCTTGAGTACATCATGCATCAATCTCATGAATGTAGTAGGGGCATTTGTCAACCCAAATGACATTACAAGCCATATAAACAAACCATCCAAAGTCTTGAACACTATCTTTTATTCATCATCAGACATGATTCTAATTTGATGATATTCACTCTTCAAATCAAATTTGCTAAAGACCTTTGCATGGGTAAAAGCAGCAAGAATATCATCTATTCTTGGGATTGGAAAATGATACTTATTTCTATTCACTATCCTTGAATCAATGCACATCCTCCATTCTTCACCTTCTTTCTTTGGCACTAGTACTGCTGGAACTCCACATGGTGAAATGCTTTTCCTTACAAATCCATTTGCAAGTAGCTCATCTACTTGCTTTTGCAATTCTACCCTTTGATTTGGTGCCATCTAGTATGCCCTCTTATTTGGAATTGTAGCCCTTGGTATGAAATCAGTTTGGTCCTACACATTTGTCATAGGTGGCAAACTGTTTAATTTCTTCTTGAAGGCATTGGGAAGTTGCTTGGCCAAAGGCTCAACCTTTGTTGGAAGATCACATTGCTCAACCAAGCTTGATGCTATTGTGGACACCACCAAAAATAAAATGACTTGCTTCTTTATACTCCTTGATGTACTCCTTCTTACCAAGAAGTATCAGTGATGCATGTCTTGAGCATTGATTCTGCACTTTTGTAGATATCATTAGGATTAATTCATGAATTCCATCATTTTGAGCAACTGAACATACATTCTTGGCACCATCAAATTTAGCACAATTGTCAAAATTCTAAGTTCATCCCAATAACACATTAGCATAATCAGTTGACAAGACATCACAAGTAACATGGTCAACATAGCTCGAAACTTTGAATTTCAAAACACATTGTTTGCTCACATCTTGAGAGAAATATCTAGACAACAAATGCACTTTGTATCGCCTAGGATAAGGATAAGTTAGTACTCCCAATCTAGCAACTGCCCTATAAGAAATGGCATTCTCTTGAGCATCCCAATCAGTCAAAATATGAATCCATTCTTCGTTCTTGAGACATCTAGCCCCAATTTTAAGTAACAATTTCCTAGTTGGCATTATTCCTCGCATTGACATTTCCAATGAATGAATTCATTTCAGTGATATCTTCAATCGTAGGAGCATTAGGATTACCTCTTTCAGTAGCTTGAGTAGATGAGCCATGATTTTCCATGGTTTAGACTTCGTTCCCTTTGATGTCCTTCTCAAATAGGCACTCCCACTGCTTGTGCACAATTTCACCACACTTGACACATTGGAGATTAGAAGAATTACCTTCCTTGAAACCCTTGCCTTTTTTGCTTGAGTCCTTGTTGGCCGTGTTTTGTCTTCTTTGTCCTCCTTATCATGCTTCTTCTCCTTGTGGTTTATGTAAACTATGAGTTGCCCACAAGTTGTGTTCAGGTTGTGGTGAACATTTTGGCCTCTGTGGTACTTCTTTGTACTTTAAATTTGTCTCATTAGTGGACCATGAGTCATGGGGGTGATAAAAAAAGAGACTATGAGTCATGTTGACCTACTACAAGTTGTGGTTGCTCAGCATGGGTTGTGGTGTGGTCATTGTTGCCTTGAAATGTTTTTGTATCTACCACGACTCGTGGTGAACTTGTAGTGAAGTCATGATCCTGCAGGAAATAGAGAACACAAGAACGGAAGTTTGAAAATATATGAGCAAACATGAGGTTCAACACTTGGAAATAAAGGCTAGAAACATTTTCTACAGCCTATACGCATGATGAGGCAAGCTTAAATTAGAAGATAAACATCAATTGAGCTTTCAATTCAATATATGTGGGTAAAATGCACAAAAATAACATAAACATGCATGAACTCTTGAATCCACACTTAAATAACTTCAGCTGCTTTTACAAACATAACACAAACATGAGGAAAGACTCTCACAAGCTAGAGAAGTTTGGAACAAGCACATGCAAAGAGATTTATGTGCTTTTACATCAAATTAACATGAAAGGGGCTGAAGCCCATGAGCATGAACATGAAACAAGAGAGAGATTAACTTGAATATGCAAATGGGAAGTGAATCCTTTGAATTAGAACATTTTGTAACTAGCATGTACCACATGAGGGAGAAAAAGATGGGTGGGAATGCAGGGAACGCATGAGCAGGCACGGGGAGCACAAATGGAAGTAGAGTGGAGCGGCCTAAGGCCGGTGGGGGCATCCTTGAGGATGGCAAGGCTGGCCAGAAGATGAGTTGTGGAGGGAGTGGTGAGTTGGGGATTGTTGGGCCTAAGGTAGGGGGTAGCTTTTTTGGGAATGCTCAGGGATAGAGTGGGCTTGGTGGTTTGATGGGTGTGGAAGTGTTGTCGCCTGGTGGCATTGGTTGGCACTTTGAGGAGGGAGGAATAGAAGATTGCTTGTAAGAGGGAGGGACTATGTGGTTGCAGATTGGCTACCCGCTTGATGGGGGTTTGCGTACTTTGGAACTCAGCCTTATTGGCAAGTTCGTTTTTGATGGTGCGCACCCCAACTGGATCTTATACGATGGTGGGCTAGCACGAGTTGGGTTTTGGAGAATGTGCAGGTTTGTAGTCTGGCAGATGATAGGCTTTTGTTTGTTTTTCAGTAGGAAGAAGACAAAGAGAGGGTTCTTTTTTTATGGGGCCTGTGGTTTGGCCTTTGCACCCTAGTGATCGAGGGCCCACTGGGATGTTGACCTTTTTGCTCGGCCCCTTGTCTGGATTAGGGTTTTGGACCTCCCCTTGGAGTTTTGGACGTTGGATTTCCTGAAAACATTGGCTGGGTTTTTTGTGGAATTTGTCAAGTTCATCAAGTACACTGTTTTGATGGACCGGATGGGCTATGCCTATTTTTGTGTTTAGAGGTCATTGGGATCCAAGGATTGGTGTAATGAGGTAGTTCTAGCTATGCCTTTGGGAGATGAAAAAATAAGGGTTGAATATGAGAATTTGCTGATGGCTAAGTCAATGACTAGTGAGACTTCGTTTGTTGGATGTGGGGTTTGTGGAAACAGTCACTTGACTGTGGATTGCAAGGTTTGCCTAAAGGTTCTATCTCACAAGACCCAAGCTGAGAGGACTTTGGTTGGGAGAAGGGGCCAAGCAGTGAAGCAAGGGGCTCGATCTGTGGCATCGAAGGGTCCGGTGCCATGGGCTAAGGCCCTAGAGCATGTTTTGGGTGCTGGAGTTGAGGGATTCGGGCATATCCCTGATTCTGAGAGATTAGGGAGGCCATCTTCGATTTTGGGGCCTAGTGTGTGGCGGTTGATGTCTCTAGTTGGAGGGGTGCAGGAGGATGCTCCTACCCCACCTTTGAAGGTTGTGGGAGCGAGATTGCCACTTCTAGGCGACTGGGTTGAGGTCGTTCAGGGTTCCCCTTTTCCTAAAATGACCGAGATCTTGGAAGTGTAGTGGGCAAGGAGTGGGGGTTTCCATGTCTCACTGGAAGCTGGTTGGATTGGACAACTATTGTTGCTAGTGGCTCATAGTAAGATTACATAGGTTGAGATTGACTTGGGATTAGAGTTGACCTTGGAGGAGGTGTATAAGAAATGCTCGGTTGGTAAGCCATGAAGATTCTCTTGGAATTGCAAGCGGTAGGGTACCCCCTATAAATGAAATACCTTGCTAGATATTGTGTGTCGGGAGGAGTGTGATATTGTTTGCTTGTAGGAGACAAAATTGTAGGTTTTGGAGGCCAATTTGCTGCGGTGGGTAGGGTGGTAGACATAGATAGTTCCTAGTCTTGGAAAAGCAGGCGGGCTAGCTATTTTGGCTAAGAGGCCATTTAGGCTGATTGACTCTTTGCGATGGAGTATTACTGTGTAGCTTGAGGGGATCGACATTTGGCTTACAAATTTCTATGGGGCCCAGAGATGGGAAGAACGGTTGCAAGAGTTGAGGAGGTTGGTTGCGCTGGTCGACTACAGGCATTCGCTTGTGATTGGTGATTTCAATCAATGGCTGTACCCTTGGGGAAAAAATAGGCAATAATATGACAAAACCTTCGGGTAGTAGACAGTCCTTGAAATTCTTACAGGAGCATGATTTAGTTGGCATGGAGATCACCGGATGCAAGTATACTTGGAGCAATTGCCATAGGGGAAAAGATTAGCTGTTGTCTTGGATCAATCATGTTTAGGTTAGGACATGCATTGTGTTGGAATCCAAGGTATAGGTGGTGGGGAAGGAGAGACTGGCGTTAGATCATTGGTCACTCTATTGTTAGGTGGTAGACCTGATCAGCCACAGGTTTTGCCGTTTTGGTTTGAATGCTCTTGGTTGGTAACGCAAAGTTTTTCTTTGTTGGTGCAAAAGCGAAAAGGGTTGCAAAGGAGGTGAGATTCAATCTCAATGGGAAGGTGACTATGGATCCTCATGAAGTAGCCTAGGCTGTTTAGCAGTACTAGGCTAGTATTTGGGCATATGGGAGAATTGAGCTTGTTTTAGTGTCGGTGCAGCCAGTGTTGGGAGATGCAGAGAATAAAGTGCTATTGGAGCCTTTTTTGGGGCAAGAGTTGGAGGAGGCATTAGCGTCTATGAGATTAGATTGAGCCCCGATACTGGATGGTTGGCTGATGGAATTCTTTAGGAAATTCGCTGATGTGTTGGGGCCAAATCTCTTAGATGCTTTCAATTGAATTCTTCAACAATAGCAGGTTTGACATGAAATCAACTATTCTAGACTTGTTCTTATTCCCAAGGTGGTTGGGCCTTTTAACCCATAACAGTTTTGTCCTATCGGGGTGTGTAATACCTTGATTCAAATATTTACAAAAATGTTGGTGTGGCAACTTACTCCTTTGATGGCAAGGCTGATTGGGAATAATCAGATGGGTTTCGTTAAGGGGAGGTACATTCAGGACTAGGTGATTCTTCTTCAAGAGGTGATGCATTCGGTTTAGTGGGCAGGGTAACTAGGTATGTGCGTCAAATTGGACATTAAAAAAGCATATGACATGGTTAGCTAGGATGCCTTAGCTAATATCATGGAGCGGAAGGGCTTTGATCCAAGGTTCATTGCGTTGTGTATCCAAATCTAGGTTACGGGGGCATATTCTTTCGATATTGGGGGTCGGCTGTGGGGGTTTTCCTCCCTTACTGATCCTCTTTCCCCTTACTTGTTTATTCTTGCCATGGATACATTGCAGGGATATTGCAAAGCTGAAGGGGTGAAGGGACTTAATGTGGCTGGAATCGATTGCTTGATGGAGCACTACGCGGATGATACGATGACTTTTTTGTGGGCGTTGATTCTGCAAGCGCAGGCCATCAATTGGGCATTGGATTGGATGGCCTGGGAGATTGGGTTGGAGGTAAATTGGGATAAATGCATGGTGCATTTGTCTCATGTGTCTTGTCTCATTAGAGGGCAGATTCTACAATGTTTGGGGATGGTAACATGGACTAGTCAGGAGGTGTACCTGTGGCTTCCTATGTTTGCTTGGAATTGTAAAGAGACATGGAGGTCTCTTATTCAACAATTGTAGGAAAAGGTAGAACATTGGATGGTACAGTTTTTAACTCAGAAAGGATGAATGTTATTGGTGAATTTTGTGCTGTTGGCCATGGCTAGATTCACGGTGATAGTTGCTGCACCTGCCATTGGGGTGGTGGAAAAAGTGGATTGGATTATCAGAGGTTTCATATGGTTTGGAGGAAAAGGGGCGTCAAAACTACATCTGGTGAGGTGGGAAACCATTGCGTGACCTCACACAACTGAATTTTCATGATGCTATCATGTGAGCAAAGTACACTCAATGACATGCGGATCAGTGGCGTTCAATCATCTGGCAGATTGTTTGTGCACATGTTACCACCATGACCACCGGTGGTATGATGGGGAAATCACCCTAGGAACTCATAAAATGGAAATTTCTGATGGTGTGGGGGTGGCACACATTATGGAAAGGCCGTTTACATGAAAAAATTAAAGTTTTTCTTTGGCTCCTTAATCATGACTCGTTGCTTGTTTGGGCAATGCTACGGGCCCAAGGCCTTAATATATCGGACACTTGTCTGTTATGTACAAGGGCTTCGAGTACTATTTGGCACTTTGTGTATTAGTGTTCTTTTATGCATGAAGTGTGGCGGCAGCTGGTGCTATCCCCCACTCACCACAAGCACACTTTGAGCGGGGATTCTGCGGGGGTGGTTGTGCTTTGGGCTGTTTGGAAGGTGCAGAACATGTGGGTGTTTAGGGCTGTTTGGTTGCCTACTCCGCGGCAGCTGGTGGTGCAAGGGCATATATTGTGGCGAGAGGTTATGGTGGCGATGGGTCAAATGCCAACATTTGAACCTGATTGCAAGGGATTTCAGCAAAATGCTAAGTTGTGGAATATGATACAGGTGGCGGGGTGGGTGGATGTGCTTTGGATGTTGAAGGGGAACACAGATTTGGCGGATGATGTCTTTTTTCCCAATTGGAATGGAACCATGATGATGTTTAGCGGGGCCCACATTTTGTTGGTAGAGGAGGCGTTGGCGGTTTGTTTGGGAGTTTTGGCTTCGGGTGAGATTATCCTTCCTCATGGTTGGGGTTTCCAAGATGCTTAGGTTTTCTTCAGTGGGGTTATTCCCAAGACTGCTAGTGGTTAGATTCCTAAGTTGGTGCTGCAGCGGATCTAGTAGGAGGCGATGGAAGTGGTGGACCATTATTTTGTCCAATTTGACAATGTTTCAAAACTACCATGGGTCCAATTCACTTTTTTGAAGTGTCTGAAATTTGGTTGGTGAGTTAACCTTCCTAGGTTTTTTCTGGCGGCGTTAACACATGTGAGTTTGTTTTTCAAAAAGGCGAACAAAGAGAGTTTCGGAGGTGCCCAATGCTGTCCACTTTCTTGCTGTGATACTAGCATGCCCCTCTCTTTTATGTCACTCTTTAGGCTATAGATACAGCCTTCGGGGAATGTGAGACATCTTATGCTTGCTAGGCAAACATTCTAAATGCCCCAACAACCTTGTTGTTGGTCGACCACAACTAACTCCCTAGAAATTTGATCCTGATAGCCAAGCCTCTCTACAATGAGACACAAACGCAGTGAGTTACCCGGGTCATTCCCCTAGTCACGGCTGTAAGGCATTCTATTATGATGTTAATGATTTGAAGATGAGACAATGTGCTATGGGGTCCCCAAGTTGACCTGTTGACACCATGACTTGTCACTCTTTAGGCTATGGGGCCCCCAAGTTGAAATGTCATCCGTTTCCATCTTGCAAGATTTATACCCAAGTTGAAGGGTTTATGGGGTGAAGTTTTATGTGTCCCTCTAGGGTATGATGTGAAAAAGTATCATTTTATAATCATATATTATAAATCGACAAATCCCAAATAGTGAAAAAGTAATCTTGGATAGTGAATAAATCATCCTAGAGGTGGGTGGGGTGAGGTGGGAAAACACACCTTGGATAGTCATCTTGTTAGTTGGTGGTGCTAGGTGTGGATAGCATAACGAGGTACTTGAATAAGTCACCTTGTGGGGTGAGGTTGGCTTGTTGGTGGGGTGAGGTGTGAAAACACACCCCAGACAGTGACAACCTCCTCTATGGCTCACTCATGTTAAGATGATTCAACCCTTCTGGTTTAAGACTAATGAGCTAATGTTTGATTAATGACATAACTCCCGTTGCCTTACCCAGGATCATGAGATCCTAACTCTCTAATCAACTTGCTCATCCTAACTTTGGGGCTCATTGTAGAGAGGCTCAGCTATCGAGATCAAATTTCCGGGGAGTTAGTTGTGGTCAATCAACAAGGTTGTTGTGGCATTTAGAATGTCTATGCAATAGGCATAAGATGTTTGACGTTCTGGAGAGGTTGTATCTATGGCCTAAAGAGTGACATAAAAGAGAGGAGCATGCCAGTATCACAACAAGAAAGTGGATGGCATTGGGCGCCTCTGGGACTCTCTTTGTTAGGCTTTCTGCAAAACGGACTCACTTGTGTATCTGAGCTTAGGGTACACACGACACTCCAATAGTTCTCAGCTAGCTTTCAGCTGTTTGTACATGAGGACCCTAACGTCTAATGACTCTAGCGTTACCTACTTCCATTGCTTTCAATTGTTGTATATATGGCGTTGTAATTGTCTTACCTCTAGTTCCGTTTTGTTGTCTAAAGAGTAGTAGAGGAGAAATGTGGGGGTTGAATGATTTATAGCCTGAAGAGTGGACCAAATGATGGGGGCCTTTAAGAGTGGTTTGTCTCTAAAAGTTGAAGACACAATGCACCTCACCATGGTTGAAAGTACTAATGAAGCTGGTAAGGCCCATCCCACAAGAGTCAAAAATCAGCAAGTCTAGTGATCTCCTTGTCTGTGAAGTTGTTCAAGTAAACGAGTCCAGGTCTTCCTCCTGTTCCAGTCATGTAGCAGCAGTCCGAGGTAAACATCATCTTTTGGAACCAAGGAGAACCCCTAACTGTTGTATAATCAACCCCTTGAGCCTACCATTAGTGTTAGGTAGGTGAATTGCTGACTTCCCCTTGTTAATAGTCAACCCAATTTCCCCTGCCATTCGTTGGAGTGCTTTGTTAATGGCCACAGCCTGAGGCACTGCCACCCTCGAAAACAAGATAGTATCGTCTACATAATGTTCCACTAAGCATCTAGTTCCAGTAATGCCCAAACCCTACACCCCCTCCATTTTACAATAGGGCTGCATAGTGTCCATAACTAGAATAAAAATGAACGGCGACAGTGGATCAGACTATCTCAACCCCCATTCTGGAGAAGAAAGCACCCACAACTTCCCCCCAGAGCAAAGGACAAAGCCCCAGACAATTGGATATGAATGCATAGATTAACTAGTGCAAGATGAAACCCCTTCCTTAGCATAATTTCACGGAAAGCCTCCCATGAAACTGTATTGTAAGCCTTAGAAATGTCAAGGTTCAGACACATACCAGGATACTTCGTGGACTTGAGAGAATGGAGAATCTCCTGTACTAGCAAAATTTGGTCCTGGATGTAACAACCCTTGATGAAGCCAACTTGCTAGGGCCCCACCAGGCATGGCATCAACAACACTAAATGGGCAACCAGCATTTTGGAAAAAAGGCGAATGAGGGTGTTGCAAACACCAATTGGTCTAAAATGTACCAGCTTTGTTGGTTGGTCCGACTTTGGAATAAGAAGAATGTGCGAACAATATCTCCTTTCGAACCTGTTGCCATTGGAGCATGACATTGAAAGCATCTAGCAAATTTGCCCCCATCACATTGCTGAAAGCCTGAAAAATTCCACCAACCACCCATTGGGGCCTAGTACCTGTTCCTTCCTCATAGATCTTTGTGCTTCCTCCAGCTTCCTTTTGGAAAAGGGTTCTACAAGACAATGGTTATCCTCCATAGTGAGGACCATGTCAATTAAAATTGAGATCGGGTTCACTTGTTGACATTGACAAATTCGAGACCAATAATCTAACAGAGCTTGCACAATCTGCTGATCTCCAGTGATTTCCTGTTTCTGAACCACAAGATTGTGAATCTTTTTTGCTTGGCAAGCAGATTTTGCCATGGCAAAGAAAAAACATGTATTTCGGTCTCCATCTTTCAGCCATTGTCCACGACCCTGCTACATCCAATATGCTTCTTCCTCAGTGTCTAAGGATTGGAGCTCAGCCAGAGTATCGCACTTCGTAGTTCCTAGATCTCTCCCTAACTCCTGCTCCACCTAAATATTTGAGAGTTTATGAAGTAGGGCCATTTTAGTGAAATGGAAGGAGAATTTATCTTCCTTTTTCTTCGCTTGTAGCACCTGCTTAACCTAAAGCAACCCTTGTTTAAGAAAATTCCTGGGCTCAACTTGCTCTGAGTAAGAGCCCCAAATGCTCTCCACCAGTGGTTGTAGCCATGGTTTCTGGAACCAAAAATGTTCGAACTTGAAAGAAGTGGTCCTTCCATGGTCCCTTTGCCCAAGACACCTAGTATTGGGTGATGGTAAGATGCCATCCATTTTTTCCCCATCACCTTCACCCCTTGGTTTAGAAGGAAATGAAAGCTCACCTACACCCTCTCAATCCTTGTTAGCACCAGGTTGCTACCCTTTCGTTGATTGCTCCTCCATGTGAATTGGCAACCTCTGATCTTCGGGTCCACCAGCTCTAGAGCAGCCAAGAAATCTAGAAATTCTAGAGCACCTAGGGGCTCCTAGCCATCACCCCTAGACTTCTTCCAACCATACAGTCACTGCTTGAAATCCCCCACCAGAATCCATTGGTGTTTATCTTGAATTAGGGATGCAATCTTGTTTAATTCTTGTATCCATTCCTCCCAATGTTGAGGGCCATAGAAATTCATGAGCCAAATGCCCCCATATCTTAGGAACATTGTAATGCTCCAAGGTGAGTTGTTGATATCTTCAAAAGGATGCCGCAACAAGGAGGGCAATCCCTGGGCCCTCCCTCGACTTCCAACCAACTCCATTTGCTATCCCTACCATCAAAGCCAGTGGCTTTCCTACTATTGAAGCTTGGTTTCTTGTAAGCAAACAATGTCACAATTCTCACTACGCACCATTTCTTTGAGGGTATTTCTTTTGTAGGAGGTACTGTGCCCCCTGTAGCTCCATGAGAGGATTCTCATGTCTTGCTTGCAACAGATTTTTTGTAAGCTCCCTTGATGGTTGTTTGGATTCCCAAATCAATCTATAATTACGTTTTCTTAGAGTGAGATGCTAATCTCAATGGTTGATCGACTTTTCTAGAATTCGGCAAGATTGGGAAGGCATCACCCCCTGACACCCTTCTCGGCGAACTTAGCCATGGATGGTAGAGGTCTGCCTCTAGCCACTGATACCTAGCTTCCAAGTGGAGGTAGCTCCACCTCCATCAGCTTTTGCCCACCCCTCAGGGTCACATGTGACCCTGGTGGTGTCCTACTAGTGTGGTCTTGCAACCTTGACCCAACATCCTTCATCTCCTTTGCCTCCTTCGCCTCCTACGCATCCTTTGCCTCCTTCACAGTTGTCCCAAGGCTCTCCTTCCCTTGCTATTCCTGCCCAGCACCATCCTTATTCGGTGACCCTACCCTGCAGCCCCCTTGGCCTAGGCAAGTGGGCCTAGAGAAAATCGGCCCCCATGAGGGGCCCACGCCAACCTACCCTTGCGAGTCACAACCTTCCAGTCATCTTCCAATGGCTTCTTACTAGGCCCCTTCATCCCCACTTTGCAGTCTTTTGTTAGATGTTCTGCTTTTCCACAGGTGCCACAGTGCATCGTCGACGAAGGCCTTTTGATGCCCCACGGTTCAGCCACCACATTCTCGTATTCGACAGCAACCTTTTCCTCCCTTGAGGGAAGGATCAAAGTGACCTCTTTAACCAAGTCCTTCAACGACAACGACCTTCACATGCAAAAACAAGCGAATCCCAATTGCTTCTTGGACCCCGTAAATCTATTAAACGAAATGAACTCACCAAAAAACCTGGCTAGGGTTCTAAGAAAATCCAAAGTCTAGAACTTCCACAGAATCCCAGATATGTGAATCTAGACAGGAGCTTTGGTGAACAGATCTAGGTCACAATGTGCACTTGGCTGCCAGTAAGTCAGAGCTAGTTCCCTTACCCCAGAAAACCAAGGGCCACCCACTAGAACCTTGTCCCTATTCGCAGTATTTTGAAAAGTGAAAAGCAAGAGATTTTCTAGGAGGTTGCGCACCTCCATGGGACAAGAATCCCAATGGGTTGCAACCCACTTCTTGACCAAATCGAAATTGGGGCTAGCACCCGTAGAAACAAACTTCCCTATTAGGCTCAACTCAATGGTTTTGAGCCCCTTTGCAGGCGGCACCTTCATGTGCAGGCGCATCGAACCTTCCCCTCGCTCCCATGCCTCAATCTTCCTAACCCTAGGGCACTAGGAAGCTATTGGTCTAGACCTGGCTCCCCCACCGTCAGCTCCAAGCCTCGGGAAACCTGTGCCCCTTGTCTTGAGTCCACCATTTGACTCCATGCCCACTGCAGTGCTACTGTCTGCTTTGCAAACCTCCCCTCCACCCTTTGCGCTCCCTGAGTTCCTGCCCATGTGTCCTGAATTGATTTTTTCTCTTTCAAGTCATTTTCAATGGATATTGTGTTTGAAAGTTGTATCATTGTTGATTTTTCTAAGTTGGGTTAGGATGACTAATAAAATCAGAATTGTAAAATATTAAAAATTGTAGATATGGATATTGAACCTGCAACCTGTTGGAAGATATTTTTATTAACTTTTTTTGAGAAAAGTGCAGGCAGTGTATTAATGAAAAATATGTACAAAAGGTAACAAAATAGTAACACGTGGGAGAAAACCCCCCAAGCATGCAGGCCTTAAAAACCGCCTCCTGTTAAGGACAGTCTATAGACAATAGACCTCAAACCCCACAAAATGGTCTACCAAAATAGAGTACAACAGAACATAAGCCTTGTAGATTCACCCAGGAGCAAGAACCTAACACAAAATTGAAGATCTCGGACCCAGAACTCCCAAAACAGACACACAAAAAAACCCAAACCAGAACAATGATCACTAGCTGAGAAGAGAACACACTCTGCCACCTAAATCGGATGTTGTAGCTGAGAGCAAGCACAATCAACATGCCTTTGACGATGAATAGTACCCAAAACCTCCCGATGCCTTATAGTATCCATAAAAGCTGCCACTTGCTGAAATTCCTTGTAAGCCTCTTCCTTCAGGTGCCGTTCATCTTTGTTACCCAAAGAATTTGGATGCAGCTTGGCCAAAGTCCGACGAATAAACCTCTATAGTGCATCCCAAGATGTTTTTTGATTCACATTTATGATGACAAAAGGACATTTGCTGTCCTGAAACCAACGATGAATGTTGGTTTCATGAGCCAGGTCTTACTGGTGTTGCAGTTGTTAAGCCTCCAGCCGATCCTTCTCCCTCTACTCAGCTTTCACTACCTCCTTAGCAACCCTCTCCTGCTCCTCCTTGATGAGCTCCTACCGCAAGAGCTAGCGTAGCTCTGTTTAAGCTTCACTCTTATGCATAGCCTCCCTCAACACATTCTTGTTAAGCTCCTCTTTAGCCTTCTCCTGTAGACGAAAGGTGGTTTTTCTAGTGTGCGGGTAAACTACTACTCCCTATGTTGCTATTTGTCCTCCATCGTGCCCTTTCCTCCAGCCAAGCCGCATCAGCCACCTTTGCTGTAGCATGGATGAGGTCCACCACAAGGATTGGAGGCCATCCATCCACCAGTAGCAACCCAAAGGTTGACTCAACCAAACAATCCCCATCTACCTGAGGCTTGCCCAAACTAGCATTACACGGTGCTTCATCCCCCATTGGGTTTAGGGATGTTGGTTGATGCCACTCATAAAAAAGTAGAAAAGGGCCTGACTAGCTCATGATCCTGTGGCTGTGCTGCCCGCCGTAAGGCAACAATAAGCCCCAAGTGGCATCCACAACAGCGGTGATTCAAAGAAGCCAAGAAAAATCAGGGCAGCTTCATAGCCCATCCATACCGCAAGCATTTAAAAAAAGTGAAGTGGGAGCCTTGGAGCTTCCACACATTGCCAGATTGGATGAAGAACCAGTCAACTAGCTTAGCAGTGTCCTGCCACATCTGAGGTAAGGTTGACTTGGGCACTTGCCCACTTCCTGTTTTGGGAACTAGGCCTAGGAAAAAATCCATTGCATCTTGTAACCCTCGCCTAGTGGGTAGGATTACCTCACCAACCATAGGTAAATCAAGATACCCCACAATAGCTTCTTCTGTCATAATGATTTGCACTCCATGGAAGGACTTAAAATTGTTATCCCAGTTACTGAAGAAGGCCCCATCTGCTAAATTAGGATCCCTTGTTAAGGCAGGAAGTGGATCTGCCCACCCGATTTGCGCAATCAAACCCCATAGCACTGAGTTAGCCTGTTAATTCTGATAGGTGGGCTCAAAAGTAGGAGTGACCCCATCATGTTGATTGCTTCAATCCATAGACAGGAACCAATTGCTGCCAACCTAACTTGGAGGAGGGAGATGCTTGGACTGAAAAACCAATGTGTTATGTGTTTTCCACAAGCACCATAGTGTCGCTATTGCCTGGGAATCCCCAAATAGGAGGGAAGGACATAAAGTTGACATGTGCCAAATAGCTGAGAGAAGGCGCATTAGTAAATGAAATGCAAAGTAGTTTTTGGAGTTTATAGACAATGGATAGATGTCAATAATGGGTAGCCGCCATGCATGTAGAAGAGAGCAAAGCAGTAGTGCACCCTGTAGTGCAAGCCATAAAAGTACTTTGATTTTTTTGAGGAGTCTCCCCGCCCAGATGCTTTTCCAACCTTGAACTAGAGGATATAGATGTCGGATAAGGTCCCACGGTGGTGCCTCTAACCAATTATTTTGGGCCATATTACTAGCATGCTAGCATAAAGCCTGCTAGATGTAGGAGTCCCTACTACCTGGCCTCCATTGCTGATATTTATTCCTCATGATCACAATCCATTGTGCTACATACTCATGAGTCTACATGAAATGGTTAATCAAGTGCTACAGCCTCATGGTAATGACATCCCTAAACTTTAAAATTCCCAGCCCACCAGTTGCCTTCAGTTTAGCGCCTTATCCCAACTGAGGAGGTGGATGCCATCACCCCCTTTTTCCCTGAACCAAATGAAGTTCCTAATCAACTAATCCACCTGCTACACAATGGCAACCAGTCCATGAATTGTTGCAGTTCCAGGTGCACTTGCACTAGGCAGGATACCAAGGTTCTGACTAATCAACCCCTTCACCTGGCAATCAACATTGAAAAAATGTAAAGCAGATTTACCTCTTTTGATTTCCATACCCAATTCCATGGCCATTCTCATGAGACTCGGTTGAGGGCGTGTGCTTGAGGGACCACTGCTCGAGAGAAGAGAATGGTGTCATTTGCCCAAGAGAAGAGAATGGTGTCATTGACATAATGTTTTGCTAAGTAGTCCACTCCCACAATTTGCAAATTCCACACCCCTTCTTGCTTGCAATAGATGCACATCATGTCCATGACCAGAATGAATGGATAGGGGTAAAGAGAATCTCCTTGATAAAGTCTTCACCTCGGGGAGGAAAACACCTGTAGTTGACCACTAATATCAAAGGAGTAAGCCCTAGACTCTTGGAGGTGAAGGCAAAGATTGATGAAATTTTGGTGAAGTCCCTTCTTGCTCATGACGTGTCCCAGCGCCCCCAGCTAATAGTATCATAAGCCTTGGTAATATCAAGGTCGAGGCACAACCTAGGTACCTGGTTTCCGTCAAAGAGTGTAGAATTTTCTGTAAAACAATAATTTGGTCTTGGATATAGTGACCTTTAATGAAGCCTGTCTGTTGAACCTCCACTAGCTTAGCCATGAGAGGATCCAGACACTGAACAATAATCTTCATAAAAAGCCTCAATAGTGTATTGCAAACCCCAAGTGGCCAAAAGTGGAAGGGGTTTGTGGGGTTCAAGATCTTAGGGATGAGAAAATTCTAGAACAATTGATTTCATGCCTTACTTGCTGCCAATGAAACCTCAGATTAAAAGTATCAAGCAAATTGTTGCCCAAAACATCAATAAACTCTTTAAAGAATTCAATAGGCCAGCCATCGGGGCTTGGGGCACTAGCCTTTTTAAGGGAGGCCATGACTAGTTCCAATTCATTCATAGTGGATGGGGTAAGGAGCCACTGGTTTTCCTCAACACTCACCATCGGCTGCATAGGGATGGAAACTTGGGAGGTTTCTCTAAACCTCCAAATATCAGCCGAATACTGCTGCAAAAGCTGAGCAATGTCAGCAGTCTTTGCAACTGTTTCACCCCCATGGTGAAGTTGCTGAATCCTTTTAGCCCCAAAATTGGCCTTTGTCTTGGCAAAGAAAAATTTGGTATTCCTATCCCCCTCCATCAGCCATTGCACCATGGACCTTTGTTTCCAATAAGCCTCTTCGTTAGTAGCGACCTCCTAAAGCTCCTTAAGCATTGCATGTTCTTCCTCAAACAAAAGCTCCCCTTACTCTTGCTTGGCTTGGATGTTGAAGAGCTTTGCCCACAAGCAGGGCTTGAGAGCCTTGAAGGAGTATTTGTCCATTGTTTTCTTAGCATGAATTGCATTTTTTAGCCGAAGCAACCCTTGCTTCAAAAAGTCACGAGGATTTGAACCATTAGGATAGGCATCCCATATCTCCTCAACTAAAGGCCTCAACCAAGTCTTCGATAACGATGACCGTTCAAACTTGAAAGGACTGCACCCACGTGAGGCAGGTCTGTTCACTTGACACACCACAGATCTATGATTAGAGGCTTGCCTCTCCTACTCCACAGTCACAACGTCATGATTCAACATAAGACTAGTACTGATTCAAATCTTGTCAATATGAGTCATGATCCTTTCTTGTCCCTGTTGCTAGTTGCACTAGGTAAACTGGCAGCCCTTGATCCCAACATCCACCATATCATTGTCCTGAAGGAATTGCAAGAAAGATTGACCCCTAGGAGGATCATTTGCATCATCTTCGAACTTTTCCCAACAATGCAAGCGTTGGTTGAAGTTCTTGCATTGGTTGAAGTTCCCAATGATGATCCATTGCTATTGGTTAGGGATCAACATAGCCATACAAGATAACTCTTGAAGCCGGTCTTCCCACTGCTTTGGCCCATAGAAGTTAGTGAGCCAAATCCCCAAGGACACTAAAAGGATAGTTACACTCCAGTTGGACGAGTTGAATAATGTTGATAGAAGCTGGGAGAGAGCAGCTAGCTCCCCTACCCAACTCCTACAAGCAACAAAATGAAGATCCCAGCCCTAACTGTTGCAACCAGTTGGCCTCTCGGTCGTGTGGTTTAGTTTCTTGAAAGCAGACAACATTTCATCCCTCTCTATGCACAATATCTTTTAGGGTATTATGTTTATAGGGTGTACCTTGACCCCTACAATTCCATGTGAGGATTCTCATGGTTTACTTGTGGAGCATTTTTAGTAGACCTCCTTCAAGATGGTCTGTGACCCAAGATCAACCTCCATCTGGGATTTTTTGGACCCAACCACTAGCCTCGATGGACATCCTACTTTGTTAGTATTGGAGGCCAGGATGAATCCTTCATCATGTATTGTGCTAAGGATGTTTATCATTTTTGGCAAACCTAAGCCTTGTACTACTAAAATCTAGTCCCGTTGAAGGGGATTCCCCTTGGCTTTCTTGGGGGCAATAGGAGTACCCACCCTAGGGCTCTTTGAGGGAGACAACAACGTTCTCCTAGGGGATTTCTTAGGGGAACAGGAGACTGGTTGCGTTTTTGTGTGAGACTGACCTTGACCTTGTCGCCCAACCAACATCCAACCCGCATCTGGGTGGGTTTTGTGGGTTTTGGGGCCAGGCTCCTTGGTTTGGACCGGACAATTGTAAGACGCATGATTGTTTTTCTGCAACTTCCGCAAGGGGGCACCAATGGTGTTGACATTGTGGATGGTTGGTTGACCGACACATTCTTATATTCGATTGTAACTATTTCTTTACCTGATGGAAGGTCCAAGATTATGTCCTTGACTACGTCTTTGGAAGATAGGGACTGCCAGACACAGAAACTCACGTACCCCATACTTATCTTAGATTCGGTGAACTTGTCAAAGTTGATATATTTGCCACAAAACCTTGCTAGGGTTTTGAGAAAGTCAGAAGTCCAAAGCTCCCATAGAATGCCTGCAACCCTAATCTAGATTAGCGCCCTTGCAAAAAGCTCAATGTCCCGGTGCACCCTTGGTTGTTAGTGAGTGAGAGCTAGCCCACGAGTGCCAAAAGACCATGGACCACCCAAGAGCACCTTATCATAGTGCTTTGGGGTTTGGAAAACAAAAGGAAGCAGGTCATTCACCAAGCTTAATACCTCCACATCCCCAATCCCCCAATTTGCCACAATCCATTTTTAAATAAGCTTCGTTTTTGGTTGAGCCCCTTTTGAAATGAATGTTTCCACCAAGCTAAGCTGCATGGTACACAACCCCTCCTTTGGTGGTTGGCATACCTGTAGCCTCATGAACCCTTCTTTGTGGGTGCATGCATCAATGTCGCCATCCCTTGGATGCTAGGATGCCTCCTAGCGTGTGGCCCCAGAGTCCACCACCCTACCACATCCGACAACCTCCGAAGCCCCACCAATAGAACTTGCTCTAGAGCTGAGTGAACCTTGGTCACGCTCACCCGCTCCGCCAGCCGCCTCCCCTCCAAGATCCAGACCACCACCTGTGCCCGCTTGTCTCTCTTCGCTTGGCCTAGCTGACCCCGTGCTCCCAGCCCCTCCTAAGCTCCTGCCTCAAGACCCCTGCCCATTGATGTTCCCCCCAATGGATCCAATCATTCAATAAAGGGAATTAAACCAATTCTTGGAGTTTCACCCTCTTTTATAAATTTTTAATCGCAAACAATGAAATAATTGAACAATTAAACTTGTAATCTGATAGTATGGAAATGGATTGAAATAAAGGAGAAGAAGAACTTTGGAAAAGAATCAGTTAGGAGAAACAACCTGTTATCTCCTGATTTTCCCTATGTAAAGGAGAAAAGAATAGGAAGGGAGGGAGGGATAGAGAGAGAGAGAAAAGATAGTAGAATTTCAGCATTCTAATAAATTGCATTTGGTGAGCAAGAAATCTGAGCAATAAGGTAAAATTATCCCTCTTTCTAAGTTGGTGATGGATAACAGTGGTGGATTATCTCAATTCTTCTTTTTGCTTTTTTTTTCTTTCCTCTAATTATATATTATATCTTCATTTTGCTTAAATCAAAAGTTTGCCATGATTTTTTTGTTTGATATCACAAGCCAACCTCACAGTCTGGCTTAAAAAACTTTTGAAGAGAGTTGTTTCTATAATGATTCAGAAACACCCATAAAGATTTGGGGGCAATTTTGGCATTTCTGATTATGTCATCATGGGCAAAGGATCCATGCATGAGGATCGGTCCTACTAGTAGTAGAAAGCAAGAACATCTTTGGCCCCATGTCTATTTTTTAAGTTTTTTTAAGCAAAGGTCAGGATATGATTAGCTGGAAAGGAAAATGTACATAAAAAATGGGAGTGAAGAGCTCACAAAGCATCCAAAAGCCTGCATGTGAGGATCAACCTTGAAACAACAATATATAAAGAGAGCCAAAGACATACCAAAAACAGTTGGGCCAAAGTGGGCCCCCCACCTCCCCATCCCCAGTCACTAGAAACAACATCATTCCGAAAACTTGAAACTCTCTTAAAGCCTATAAACCGCAGACCAACATTTTGGAGAAATTGACAAAATCTACCAAGCATCGTGTGGGAAAATGTAAAAGGGAACACATGCAGAATTCCTTTAACTTCATGTGGAGGTTATCTAGCCACATCTTGTCCTCAAATTTAATAAGGCCATGTATTTCATTTAAGCTCTTCAACTGTTCAACATTTTGTAGCTGTTCCTCCAGAGGCAGGCAGTGTACTTTATCCAAATGCAATTGATGCAAACGCTTTTTCACAAAAGCATTTATGTTTTGACTTGGTGCCTGAAAGTTGATACCCAACACCAGGTAAGGGCACCTTCCAGATCTAAATTAGGTCTTCACATTTTTTCGCTGGGCCTCATTGAAATTGTTTTTGCAGTCATCTTGAGCTTGCTTGGTTTGGAGCCTCATCCTCTCTGCAGCATTTTGCCATTGGATCTCCTGCTCATGCCATCATCAAGCCTGAGCCTCTTGCTGCCTATAAAGTGTGTCCTTCTATGTCCTTTCCTGTTGCAGCTGTTGTCTGAGGTCATATTGCTGCTCTTACCATCTAGCCTGTGAATTTTTGAAATCTAAAAGTTTGTTGGATTTTTTTTTTGTTGAAAATGGTTTGGTCCTCTTGCTGCTCATATCATCTACCCTCTAAATTTTTGAAATCTAAAAGTTTGTTGGATTCTTGGTGTTTTTTTGTTGATAATGTTTTGATGACCTATTCAATATTTAATTGTTGGATTTGAATCTTGATTTGTTTGTGTTCATTTTCAAGTCTGATTCTCTTATCTTTCTATATGTTTGAGGGAGTGAGGGAAATCTAGGGTGTTAATTTGTTACTGTCTAATTCTAAGATTAACGTTGGATGTATTTTCATTTCCTATCAATGATATGTACGTGGTTCAATTCTTCATCATCATGGTGCCTTCATCCCAATAACATGAGCATTAGGGTAATTGAAGAATTTGATGGTGATTTTCTATGGCTGGCTGTGTACTTGATGTCATAGCCTGATATGTTTGTGAGTCAGTCAGATTTTGGGATTGCTTTTTGTATTATTAAAATAGGTATCCTGTTATGATTTTATATGAGTAATGTTGCTGGGAAATATAATTTGGTTCTTTGTTAAATAGTTCTAAGACTAATGGTCAGTATGTTTGTTTCCTTGTTAATCTGTTTGTTTAAGCCGGTTGTTGCTTAGGGCGTCTAATTTCAGATTTATTTTTTTAAACTATGAATATTGTACCATTGATAACAATATTATGGATAGAAGTGGAAAACGGACATTCACAATATGTTTTTTTTTTTAATTTCAATCTACAGCTCATTTAGTTACGAACAATATGTTTTCTCAGGCTTTTGATTTCCAATATGATTTGATTATGTATGGCTGACAGTACCTTGAAAATTAGTGAATGATATATTGAGAGATGTTAATCGTCATATCGTCATTATCTTCTTCCCAGATACTTGGCCCATTGTTCATACAAATATAATTGTCTGTGTCTATGGTTGAACTGAATGCAAGTCTGAATTTCTATGATTTACTAATTGCTGAAAAAAAGTTATCCTTGCATTATTTGGGTAAGCTTTGGGAACTTTTGGGTTTTTTCTAATTGCTCCCTGGAAATGGGCATTACAGCACGTATTCTCATACTGTTAGTTTTATTCCTTTATCCTCTTCACTTTAGTCTTCTCGTAACATATATTTCCTTTTTATAATAATTTTCTAATAGATTTTTACCTTTAATGACAAGGTAAACAAGAGCCAGATAATGAGAATATGGATTTTGAAGCAAGATCTGCAAGGGATCAGGCTTGGTAAGAGCTTTTTCTCAACTCCAGCCCAACGATTTCCATCCTTTAGACCGATTTTTGTTTTAGTTCTGAAAATGCTCTTGGTTTTCCCTATGTTCATTGTTGACTACAAAAGTTGAATATGCTATAATGTTATAAAAATTTAGCTTATGTTGTATTTTGGCTTCTATTTGATAACCTGGATGCTTTTGACAGATAATTCTATTTGGAGCCTTGCTGGTATAAAAAAATATTTAAATAAATGACAAGAATGCCATATAAAATATATAGCAACATTAAGCTGGTCAATTTCTTGTAAATTCCCATTTGCAGAGAGTAAAATTCATTTAATGTTATTTTATGATCTGTAACTTTTTAATCTTTATTTTTTCCTTTTTAAAGTGAAGGAGGTTTGTTTGTTGTTTTTGTTTTGTTTTGTTTTTTGTTTGGGTTGGGTGCAGGGGGTGTTCGTTTCCTTAGACTACACAAATTCATTTTCTTTAACTATAAAGATTAACATCGCATATATGAGTTTGTAGAAGTATGTAGGTTTGAAAGTAATCGTTGAGGAGTTATGGTTGGAGGGCAATATCATGAACTGGGTGAGCCAAAGTGCTCCAAAAGAGTTCAGGGGGCTGTAGTTCCTAATTTGAAGTGCTAGAGGAAGATTTTGATGTTGTGGACAATTATGGGATGTATCTAATGACCTGATGGGTCTAGAATGATGTGAATACAATAAATGTATGGTTGAGTTCTACACTTCCTCGGAAATCCTCACCAATGTTGAGAAGGAAATTTGAAGGATTATCATGCTCATCATTTTGTTTTGTACTTTTGGTTTCTTTGTATTTTTAGAAATGTTTAACATGCATTAAGATGGTATTTTGGTCCTTTTCTCCTTCACTCTAGGTAAAGAATTTCCAACTCCTTGAGGATAGCTCCTTTTGAGGTGAAGCTGGATGTGTTTTTGACATATAAGGAGGCAGTTGTATTTTGTAGACCGTTTGATTAATATGAGCAGACATTAGAAAGGGTTCATCATATCTCTGCAAACATTTTTTACTCTTCAGCACAACCTACTCTTCTACTTTAAACTCCACCGGCCTCTACTTCTTATCTGCCTGTGTCTTCATATGGTATGTTCCTTCTTCAAATACAATCTTGCTACGTTAACTTGATCAGAGCAAGCCCTCATTAAATCATTGGTCGAAGGGTTTTGATCTTGAGAGGAGGTTTCCGACAATTGTGGAGTAGTTGGTTGCCTTTCCAAAGCTAATTTTGCTGGAGAGAATCTTGTGGTCCTCATGGCAGACAACTTATGCAGGTTGTAATTGAACCGTGGCACCCCAAAATTCAACCTAGTTGGTTTGTTCAAACTGGATAAAATGGTGCAAGTACTGTTCCAAAATTTGATTCACCCCTTCTGTTTGGCCATTTGTTTGGGAATGATAAACCTAACACCTTAACTGAGCCTCAACATAGCAACTAACTTTTACCAAAATGCATAAGTAAATTGAGAATCATGATTAGACACAATACTTGTAGGCAGTCCAAAGTACCCAACAATGTAACTGAAAAACAGGGATGTGGTATCCTTAGCCATGCAAGGTTTTGGGCATGGAATGAAGGTTGCATACTTCGAAAATTTATCCAAAATGACCAGCTGAATCTCCATTCTCCTTTCAGCCTTGTTCCAGAGAGGAGCAGGCTTTAGATCACCAAGTCATACTTTCTTACATGTTCAAGTGGATGATGACATTAACAATGATGTGACAATTAAAATTGATGTAGGATGGATGAGATTGTAGGAAGCTGGTGGTGTGCTTAATGATAAAAGAATCCCTGCTAGGTTGAAGAGAAAGTTCTACAAAACTGCTATTAGACCAGTGATCCTATATGATGTAGAATGTTGGCCTATCAAAATGCATCAGGCTGAATGTGTGCATGTAGTAGAGATGTGAATGCTTAGGTGGATGTTAAGTGTTACCAAAAAAGATCACATCAACTTGCTTATTTGGGGAAGTGCCACACCTCCATAATCTAGAATATAAAAAAATAAAATAATTGACTTGATTAATAGTGTGCAAGAACAAAATGCTTAAATTCCACAAACAAGGAAACTTAATTCATAGAACATAACATTTGTATAATTTAATTCCAAAATCCAATGATAGAAACATCAGAGTTATGCACATCTTTTGAATTATTCAAATGATTACATTGAATTTTCAAAAAGAGAATCCATAAGAGGCTAATGTACAAATATCCATTTAGAGGCCACTGAAAAGAATCGCAGCATGAAATAAAGTCATAACATCAACTAACATCAAATTGCTTAAACTCTTTGGCTAGCTCCAAGTTCTAGCCAAGCTTAGCAGCATTATTCCTCCATCCGATTGTTCCTGAACCTGAGCCATCTGCATAATACATATGCAGGAACTGTTAGAACATGTTCAAGTAGAGAAAACTGCCTTGATTCTACCTGGAACGAAGTTGGAAGATGGGGCCCATTATTGCACAACACTTCTTAGCAAAAGAAAATCCTTAATTACAAATGAGTCTTGCCATCTAAATGATATCAAACAGGCAATAGCTGGACAATTAGTTTAACCATAAGATAGATATTATCTATTATTTATCCTATTTCCATTAGGACTATTGGAAATCACTTGGGCCATGGAATATTTCAGAGTCATGTACCTAATCTATGTAATCTTGGACCAAATACCTTCAATGAGCAAGACAAAGTTACATCATCATAAAATGGGTTACTCACACCCTACTTAAAGCATATCAATAGACCAAAAATATGCTCAACAAATTAGAATAGCCAAACAATGAATTCCAAAAGCTATCTCTAACAATTACCAATTAATGGACTAATACTAAAATTATCTCAAACTGTCTACGCAATGAGGTCATGCCCCATAGCACTTCTGCACCGTGTTCAGATGTCAATTTCCACTTATGGTGGTGATGATGATGCTGCTGCAGCTGCTTCCATCAATATTTAGTGTTTTTCTGCCATAAATTACACAAAATGTGGAAAAATACTGGCATCAGAATTTCATAACAAATGATGAATTGTGATAAATTTGTTAAGTTATAGAATGGATGGGAGTCCTCCTCACATTTCTTTGTTTCATGTTTTTTCATTTGATGTCTTTTTTCATTTATTTTTTATGTTAAAATCTCAAGTTCAGGTTCTTACTTATGGAAGTTTTCTTAAATTGTAAATTTCGGATGTAAAGCATAATGATGCGAAAACAACAAGAGGCTTTCATTTTTCATTTCACATTGTTCAATTTTAAGATCAACCGTTTGAAGGAGCAAGTAGAAGAAGCTTCATTGTTTTTCATTTTTTTTACTTCACAATCTCACAATATCTCACATCTGTTTGACAAGATTTCTTAGATTTCTCATAAGATCTTTCAATCTCATAATCACATTCTTTCATTCTTACAATTCATCTCAAGATATCACATATATCATATCAAAGATCATTCTTATCATCTCATTTCATTGATATTTCGTCAAGGATCATAAAGATAAGTTTCTTTCAAGTTGATTTGATGTTTAAATTGATCAAAGATTTAGTTTTTATTATGAGTTACAAATTTAAAGTTGCATTTCATGTATCTTTAGTTGAGAACAAGTTGCACATGCATCTTGTGTCTTAGATCTCTTATGAATCTCAATCTTTTTTACAAAGTTGTTATTAGAATTGTTTGCGCATCATTTGCAGTTCAAGGCATCTAAAGTTGAATAGAAATAACATCAGATTTGTCTAGATTGCTCAATGAAAAAGTTAATTTTTCACTGATTGACTGGCATTGATTCCTGTGATCTCTAGTGATTGTAGAAAGAACAACATCGATATGTATTGCTGAAGTGATTTCCAGCAATATCTTTGAATTGCTTTTGGTGCCAAAGATACTGATTTCAGTTGATTCATGCGATAGCCAATGATATGCTCAAAAATTTCCCAAGAGCAATCCTTTTTCTTAGTGGTTTAGCGATAGCTAGCGACAAAGATTAAAAGGATATCGATTCCAATTGATCTGAGTGACTTGTGGTGATATTGGTGAATTCTGAGCAAAAATATTGCTTCCGTGCATACTCCGATAGTGGTATCGGAGCTTGTAGGGTTGAAACCTTGGGAACTTGATGTATTAAGGCTTCATTTGCCCATACATGTCCAAAAGGTCTTACTAAGCTTCTAAATTCTTCTCAAATCCTCACATTTTGCGTCATTTTCACATGGAAACCCTCCTCACTTTTTACAATTCTCTCATTTGATACCTCATTTCTCTCATTTCACACCTAGATTCACATCTTTTCACCTCAAATCCATATCTAATCATCAAATCTCACATCTTTTTAGCCTTTCAAGCCATAGTCCACTCAAAAATAAGTCAACATGAGCAAAGATATACCAAAATGCACCATTGTCTTCAGTGGAAGCCAAGACTTCACGTATTGAAGAAAGCTTATGAAGGCTTTACTCCATATCAATGAATGCTAGGATATTGTAGAGCATGAATATGAAGAATTTCCAAACCAAGCTGTTCTTAATAGAAAATGAAGAAGGAAACTTCAAGAAGATAGAGGATAGCATGCAAGGGCAAAAATTATCATTTGCACTTTGGTTTTTGATTGAATTGGCTCAAGAATCGTTGACAAGCCAAGTGCTAAGGAGGCTTGGGATCTTCTACAACAAGAATACAAGGGAGCTTCCATCACAAATATTCAAATCAAGCAATTAAGGTATACACGAGAATTTGAAGATTTGATTCTCAATAGAGGTAAGAACATTGAAAAGTTCTTTGTTAAAATATATACAAGCATAGGGAATCTAGATAAATATGGATGCAATTATAATGAAAGACAAAATTAGACAAAGTTTTTCAAGTATGATACAATGATGAAAGGTTTAAGCATGCTATGATGACCATAGTTCAAAATTAAAATTTAGATGATATTATAATTAATGATGAATTAGTGTCTTAAGTTAGAAGTTTAGAAGATTTGAAAAGGCATGATAATCCAAGTCAAAATAATCAAGCTTATTTTGCAAGAAATTTGAGATGTAGAGGCAGATTTGGAAGAGGAAGATCAAGCCAGTCCAATTTAAAGATGAACAGAATCAAGATCCAAATCAAAATCAGAATTTCAGATCTGAAAATTCAAGAGGAAGAGGCAACTTTAGAGAAGGAAGAGGCCAAAGAGGAGGAATATTTAATTTCACTCTAATAAATCAGCAATAAGCATCATCTTCAAATATTGCATGGTGCAAACATTGCAAGAAGAAAGTCCACTATGAAAATAAGTGCTGGTGGAAGGTAGGATTTCCTTCCTACACTCCAAATGATCAATTGAAATCAAATGGAGATGATCCTCAACCTCAAAATAATACTTAAGATACACAAGATCAGTCCAAAGGTAAAGATCCAAATTCCAATTTTTGCTGCTTATCAAATGGTAAAGGAAGTTACTCTTCACACATGGATAATAGATAGTGGATGCTCTAATCATAGGGCTCATTTCAAGGAGAATTTTATCAATTATAGGTCAAATGAATCTCTTGGTAGTTCATAATCATTATAGTTCAAAGCATCTAAGGGTGAAGAGAAACAACACTGGATTTGTTCAGATCGCTCAATTAAGAAATCCATTTTTCACTGTTCGATTGACATTGATTCCAATGATCTCTAGCAATTGTAGAAAGAATGACATTTATTTGTAGCATTCGAGTGATTGCCAACAATATATTTGAATTACTTTTGGCATTGAAGATATTGATTTCAATCGATTCATGTGACAACCAACGATATGCTCAAAATGTTCTTGAACGCAATCAATTTTCTCAGGGGTTTAGTGACAGCCAACAACAAGGATTATAAGGATATTGATTCTGATTGGTGCGAGCGACTTCTAATGACATCAGGTAAGTTTGAGCAAAAATAGAGTTTCCATGCCCACTTTGATAAATTTGAGTAAAGCATGAATCAAGGCATACTAGCAAGATGGAATCAAATGAGCATAAGGCAAAGATGCATCAAAGAGTTAGAAAGAAAAGAATGCAGTTATATCTGTTTTTTTCTACCTTTCTTGAGAAACAAAGGCTCTACACTCCAATTGAAAGAACAAGGTTTTTTAACAAAAATCCGAGGTTGGATGCACCAGGGCTTCACAAGATTTTCAATTGCCAAGGCAAGAACAGAGGATGAATTAGGTAGATCCTAGTGATGAGGACAAGAGCAACCATGGGTTTCATTTTATAGGAAAAATTACATGAATGGGTTAGTTCACATGGAAATAATGGTTTGCGTAAACCCCACATGGTCTAAAAATAGAATACAACTTGGATTGGGGTCAATTGAAGATAAAATCAACTTTCCAAATAAAGGGGTGTAAGATATCCATCAAAAAATAAACGGCATATGTCATGAAATATCCCAAATTTATTTTTTATTTTTAATTACATAAACCACATGCATAATATAGTTCCAAAAAACTATTACCATATAGTATTCAATCAAGATGGGCCTGCATCCTTCTAGCATGTTCTAATAAAAACCCATCAAGGGTTAGCAAGCATCAAGAATAATCCAATTGTGGGGGGTTGCGCGCCCGCCCCCCACACCCCCCTGCTGTTTCCCTAGGTTTGCTCCATGGTCAATGTAAGATTTTGTTTTGGGAGCTGGTTTGCTTGTTTTTGGGGATTCTTCCCTACCATGGGGGGCCATTCTTGATGGCCCACCATTTGTAATCTCTTGTACTATAGTTTGCGTTTCTCAGTAATATAATCCCGAATACTTTCTCAAAAATAAAAATAAAAATGAATAAGCCAAAATAAAATATCAATTGAGGATCCAAAGGTTCAAACCTCTATGAGTCATAGTACCAAAGATATCTTGTAGCCAAAACATGAATATTAAACAAGAGGATGGTAAAGAGATCAATCCTCATTAAAGCATGAACGCGTATCACATATCTAAGCAATCCCAAATTACATAGACTAACAAAATAGCCGTACCAAGCTATCAAATAATATCTACCCAAATAGCTATATTGCAAGCTATCAAACATTATTAATTGAAATAACTATATCACAAGTTGTGAAACCAATTTAGTCCAAAGCTATATAAATCTATAACAAAGATAAACCTATCTATGCCAAAGCTGTGCATAACACCCAAGTTCAATATCAAAGCATAGATTTGGGTTCGAAACATGGGGTGTTGCATAAAGTTTGGGGAAGGGTGCCATTTTTCATCAAGTGTTGAGAAGACTAGAAGATGCACTTGTTAGAAAAGGTTGCTTTATTAAAGTTGAAGTGAAACAACAAAGAGGTAGACCTAAGCATACTTGGTTTTCAAGCATAAAGATGGATATTCAAGATTTGGATGTTAATGCTTATTTCACCATTAATAAAAGTGAATGGTGGGACCTATATTTTGATCATATGTTGAGAAGACCAGAGAATGCACCCATTACAAAAAGTTGCTTTATTAAAGTTGAGGGGAAACAACAAAGAGGTAGATCTAAGCATACTTGGTTTCAAACATAAAGTTGGATGTTCAAGATTTGGATGTTGATGCTATTTGGCCCTTAATCGAAGTTAATGGTGGAACAGAATTCATATAGATGATCCCATGTAGTTGTGAGAAAGCTAGCATGAAGATGTGACAGTGATGAAGGTTTTATAGTAATAGATCACTATCATCATCATCCTAGCTGTGTCCCAACAAAGTGGCGTTGGCTACACAAGTTCTTTTTTACCATTCTCCTCTACGAAGAACTAGATCTTTGTTTATTTGCAATTTCTTTAAATCATCTTCAATCATTTTTTCACATGTCTTCTTTGGTCTTTCTTTTGGTGGCTTTTTTGGAACAATGAGATAGTAGCCTTTGTTTATAGGCTCATTGTCTAATCTTCTTTGCACATGTCCAAACCATTTAAGCCTCCATTCTTGTAGCTTATCTGAAATAGAAGCCACTCCAAGTCTTCTTCTGATGTCTGTATGATGTAGTTTATCTCTTCTAGTAACATTTAACATCCATTGAAGCATTTGTATTTTTGCCACATTGATTTGTTGATCATGCCTCTTTTGTACTACCTAACATTCAGCACCATATAAGATAGTAGGCCTAATTGTTGCCTTGTAAAATTTCCCCTTTAATTTTATTGGTATTCTTTTATAATAGAGAACACTAGTAGCTTGTCTCCATTTTGACTATCTTACCTCAATTCTATGTCTAATATCTTTATCAATTTCACCATCTGATTGGAGGATTGTTCTTAGGTAGTGGAACTGTTTGCAGTGAGGGGCTTTCTTGCCTTGAATTGTCACTTCTATTTCACCACTGTTTATGCTATTATTAAAATTGCATTTCATATATTTTGGGCTACTTTTGCTAATTTTAAGCCTTTTGATTCTATAGCATATCTCTGCTTCTCTATTTTAGCAGCAGTATTTTCTTGAGCTATATCCACCAATGCAATATTATCTACAAATAGCATACACCAAGGGATTTCATCTTGTATTTCCTTTGTTACTTAATTTATAACAATGGCAAATAAGTATGGGCTAAGTGCAGACCCTTGATGTAGACCTATTGTGAATGGAAAATCAGATGTTATTCTGCAAGTTGTTCTAATTTTAGTGGTAGCTCCTTCATACATGTCTTGAGTTACTTAAATATATTTATTTGGGATGTTTTTTCTCCAGAAAGCCTACCAAATAGTATCTCTAGGCACTCTGTTCTATGCTGTTTCCAAGTCAATGAAGATCATTTGGATATTTTTTCTGTCTTCTAAATTTTTCCATCAATTGTCATATCAAGAAAATAGTTTCCATGGTAGATCTCCCTAGCATAAATTCAAAATGAATTTTTGATATTGTTGATTCAAGTCTGAGATACTGGTCTATGACTCTCTCCCAAAGATTCATAGTAATAGATGCTTTTGCAAAAATGTATGAAAAAAGAAGAATATCTTTATGTTGCTATTACTTCATTTGGAACAAAGTGTTGGCAGAATTTGATAAGCATCTTGTAATGCCAAAGTCATTGCATAAAGGGTGGACATGCTACACTAATAAAATTTGAAGTGTTTTGCTTTGTACGTGTGATTTTCAATACTTGCAAGAAGAAATTTGCTGAAATTTTATGGGTGTTGAAAGTAGACTAGAGAGCACCATTGTTGGTTATAAAAGATTGGAAAAGGAATACGAGATGCAGAACGGGATTCATGTGCCCAAGTCTTACATTAACAAAATTAAAATACTATAATTAAGATCTATTTTTTTGTTTAGTCTTTGAAAAAATTGAATTCTTATACAATAGCCCCTATAGATCATGTTCCTTGGCTGACCTCGATGATTCCAAGCAATTTATAGTTGTTCTCCAAAAATTTATCGTAAATGAACTTTTGTTTTTAGTTTTTACCTGTTACAAAAACATTGAAAGCTGAAAAGAATATCACAAGGGGATCTGATCTCCTAACCTCAGTGATAGTAGCTTTTGGGTTTTGTCACTAAGCTATTGGCCAAAGCCCACTTGTTTTGTTAGCAACAGAGTGATTTTTCTATTTTGTCTTCTGCAGGTACGATGTTGCAGGATTTCTATCTTACAGATGTTTGCAGTTGGATGAGCCAGTAAGTAGTGCTTATTTTTCAATACTTAAATTGAATTCTTTAACAGTCATAATCATCATTGCGCAGATGCTTTAACAATGAGGTATTAGCCTGTTGGTAAGAGTCTTGATTTTGGAAGCTCCATGTCATAAGTTCGATTCTGCTGGGCAATGCTGAGTTATAAAGGTCTGATTTGACCATGTCATGCAGTAATTTTTGTGTAAGTGTATTAAATTTACCTAAAGCCTTGGTTTCACATCACCATCATTTTGGTGGGTTTAGTGATAAGTGAGAATAGTAGTCTCAATAGGCTGTAGTGAGTCCTCATCTTCATCATCTTGGTGCCTTTATCCCATCTATGATAAGCTGATCCTAGATCCTAGATGCCACAGTCTTGAATGTATAATTGTTACTGTGCCCCCAGTTAGTTGTAGGGAGTGAATTTTTCTAATGTATAGAAGTTTAGCTTTTTAGAGCTTCATTTGGAATATTGATATGAAAGTATAGATTATTGCATACTTATGAAGATTAGATCAGATTGTAGGTGTTTTTTTTTTCATTCTTAAGATTTTGGATCGTGGATTGTGATTTGGAATCATGATATTAAAAAATATTGTATTTCTAATCATTTTCAAAAGTACATGTAATTAAGAAGACAAAAAAAATTCAAAATCCATAAAAAATAATTTATTCAACTTTAAAATAAAAATTTGTAAATATATTAAGATAACAATATTGTATTAACCATGAACATTAACATAAGTTAATTGTTTATACTTGCCTATACATTATAAAAAATTTCAAATGTAAGCTACACTGTAATATTTATTCATTGCCAACTAAAACAAATGAGCTGAAGAATGTCTAAAATCTGCTACTAAAGTGATTCAAATGAGCTGAAGAATGTCTGAAATCTGCTACTAAAGTGATTCAGAATAAGTTGAAGAATGCATTGTTGAGCTCTTGAAGAATATGCTGCTGAGCTCCACAAGAGTGTATTGCTCCTTGCAGAAAAATGTGTGCTTAAAGTGTTGAATACTTTGAAACCATTGATGACACATATTCAGAATATTTTATGCTCATTCTTTTTTCTTTTATAGTTGTATTGAGTCACGAATTTTGTTATTGGGATAGTGTTTTAAAGTTTAATGTTAAAAAAGTGTAAACTTTTAATTGGTGTTTTAAAGATTCTGAAATTGTCTGGAAGCACCTAGAATCATTAGAATCATCTGGAGTTGTTCAGAGTCGTGATTCCAAATTGGATTGCAATCCAGAATAGATCTGGATCACAATTGTTTGGATCATGATCCAGAATCACCTAGATAACAAACTTGAACCATATTCATAAGTATGGATTGTTGCTATTCTATGATGGCTACATGATTGGACCCTTTCAGAAAATGACAATGAATTTCATAGGAGTAGCAAATGCTAATTATGAAATTGAAACTGGAAGATTTACTTACATCCACTGAGACCCTAGTGGACCCTTTAGATCTATCAGACCAGTTTTAGATTTCCTTCTATAGAATTTTTTTTAAATCCTTAATGTTGTGTTGCCCATTGGAATTAAACTTGTGACCTGTGGCTATCAAGCTATGACTCTTCCCTCTAAGTTAATACCTCATGGTCATGTAGCTTGAGTTCTAGAGATGAATCACTTATACATTCTTCTATTGTAATTTTGGCTGAGAGGTCAGCTAATCATAATCCTATACCACTAAATTATATTTAGTCCATAATGCATTATATGTCCTATTCTTGTAATACAAAATTTTATTTTGTCTATAACACTCTACAGGGCTAGTAATGTAATGCTAAATAATATTTTCCAAAATCTTTATCCTATTTGATACACAAATTTTTAGGACTCAATCTTATAATTTGATTTTTTTGAAAGGGAAAAGATTCTCTAGGCCAAATTATAGACGTATTTTTGTTTGTTGTTTTTCCTATTTTCAGGAAGTTTTAGTTCGATTTGCTGGCTTTGGGCCTGAGGAAGATGAATGGGTCAATGTGAAAAGATCTGTGAGGCGTCGTTCACTTCCATGTGAAATTATGGAGTGCATAGCTGTTTTGCCAGGAGATCTTATTCTTTGCTTCCAGGTATGTAGAATTGTAACGAATTTTCTTTCCATACTTTTTTCAACTTTGAATATGTGTTACACTCTTTCCATTAGGCGGTGGATTAAAACTATAATGCATATGCAATCGATTCTCTGATTGGGTGATTTGCTTGTGCTGTGTCTTAGGAAGGAAAAGAACAAGCACTTTATTATGATGCCCATATATTGGATGTTCAAAGAAATCGGCATGATATACGGGGTTGTAGGTGTCGGTTTTTGGTTCGATATGACCACGATAAAACAGAGGTTTGGACTTAAATATTAGCTTTTCAGATTTACATGCTTAGGATGGTTCTATATTTATAAATATATATCCTGTAAGGTAAATCGCAATTAACTACCAAATTCTACTATAAATCTGGTGTCTTGAACTGACCACATTGCAAATTCTCATAAATCTATATCCTGTAATGTAAAACCCATTGTGCCACTAAAATCTACTATAAACCTAGCACCGTGAACTGACAACATTGCAAATTAGATACGTGCAGATTCTACTTTCTGGTTGCAACTTCTACTTGTGCTTATTGGAAATGAATGTTGGGAGCATTAAGAGTCGACTGTCAGATGTCGCCTAAAATAAGTTTTGTTTCTAATTTTATCAATGTATAGTACATTTAAGCTTATGAATAAATTGGGGGGATGCGGAAATTTGAGAATTTAAATAGCATATCCAAATTACAGTGCTGCAGACGTATGTTCCTGTTCTTTTGAACATACTAGCGTATCGAAATTGTGAATGTTTTCTGGAGAACCTTGATGTCTCTAAGTTGACCTTAATGTTATAGCACAATTGAATGAATTTCCCAAATGGATTTTTCCTTCTCTAAAGAAAAGAGTGCACAAAGAGGCTTCCATATGCTACTTTGTCAGCAATAATTCATTCAAACTTTCCATGATAGAGCATCTAAAATGCACGCTTTTTGAGAAGAGTGTATAAGGTTAGCAAAGTTCTGAACTTAGGCTTGAGCCTTTTCGAGTCCATAGGCCTGCCAAAAGAGATATCCCTTCGAGAGATCAACTCTAGTTTCAAGAGGCTCTTTAGGACCCTTCATCTGGGCAAGAACACTAGGGGAACATGACTGTTCTTCCTAGTTACCGAGGCTGATTGAAGTCCTCCAAAGGGAGATTGTGTGTGGTCAAATTCTATTACGACGTCATCAGTATTTAAGGAACTGCCCTAACTGGTTACGGTAGGGACCACTGGCTGGACTTGGCCATTTGTTTGTGTACATTTTACATCACTTTGCCATGTTAAGGTTTAGTGTATTTATAGCAAGGTTAACATTTATAAAAATTTTTTATATTCACTTTCACTGTGAACAATTGTATCACTGTTAATGTATGAGGTGGTTTTACTATGACGGTGTTGTGTTTATACATAGTGGTAACTACAAGTAATTAATTTAGTTAGCTATGAAAAGACATCGTTTCACCAAAGGTTGTGACTATTCTCAGAAACATGTAAAACATTGAGAAGTCATTTTTTACGTAGAGTAAAACTTGTAGTAAAAACATTCTAGTCTGTAGTGATAAAAGAGAATGTTTTTAGATGTGGTATGTCACAGTTCCAACTTAATAAATCAAAGTGACATAAAAATTGAGTTGATGGAACTACGTTACTCACCACATGGTGTACATGCTTACATCACCTACATTACAAGTTATGTTATGTCATATTGATGCTTTACAACTTTAATTTAGTATTAGTCATTAAGTGTTGATCTGTGTTTCTTTGGGCCTTGTAACTGGTTATTTAAAAGTTGAGTTTTTTTTTTTTTCACTTTGGGATAGACTTTTTTATCGGTTGCTAATTCAGTGTGACTTTTTAAGCTGACTTTTTGAAAATGTACCGTAGTTGAATTTTTCAAAAAGGTTGCAAAAAATAGCAACCTTTTCAAAAAATTTTTCAAATATAAAAAATATTTATAACTTATTTTAATTGAAAAAATTTGAAATCAAACTTTTTCAATCTTAATTATAGTTAAAATTTTTTATAAAAATTAATTAACAAGCTTCCTCTTCTACTCCCAAGCTTCAAAGGGCTTATAATGTACAAATTAATGATGAGGATGATTTTATAGCTAATCATGTAGAAGATGATGACCTTGATAGTGGGAATGATAGTGATGATGATTACATTCCTAATGTGGATGTAGATTCTGTGGCTAAAGGAGTTAATGTATCTTTTGATGTAAATTTATAAAAAGAGCTTTTTATAACAATGAAATATTTAGAAATGGAGTAATATGTATAGACATTTGAGGCTATGAGAGTAGATGCTGGAAAAATAATTCAAGAAGCTCCCTTTTTATTGAAAGAAATGGAAGCGGTTTAAAAAAAAAAAACGATGAAGCTACACCGAACATATTAACAAGCACGTGATTCATAGTTATTTTTGTTGCTTTATGTTCAATATATTACGAACATTTTGCACTTAGACATTAATGAAACCTGCTTTATATTTTTAAGACTTTGTTTGATTATGATTTTGTAAATAAATACAACTTAATATTATTTAAGCTTATAGTAATATAGTTTATAACTTTATATATTGATTGTGTTCTTTGTTAATATGTTTTTAAGTTTCCATGTCTTTAATAATCTTGTCTATGTTTATAATGCATATTTATATGCTGTTAAACATGAAACCTCCAAATTGTTTTCCTTTTTAAACAGGTCAACTTTTTTTTTCAGACTTTTAAAATTTTGGTTGTTTTGCCAATTTTTTAATGATTGCTTGTAACTTTTGAGTTACTAAATTCTAACATGGTATTGGAGCTTCAGATAGATTTAACATTGGATATATACACCATGTCACGATGGCTATAATAAATAGTGATGACACTCTGAAACTCAGTGGGTGCATTTAATGCACTGAAAATTATAAAAATGGGAATTACAGTTTATTTTCACGTTTCATTTGCACTGCTTGAAATGTAGCAAACTGAGTCTTAAGCGTGATATTGCAATTTCTAGTTGCAATCTCGTCTTATGCAAACATTTTATTACATCTTTGCATCATATTCAAGTTTAGGTACACATGTATTTCATAAAAATGTTTATTTGCACTGTCAATTATTATTTCTGTTTAACCCTTATTCACACACTGTTTCTTGATGATTTTGTTAATTAAAGTTTGATTTATTAAAAGTTGTAATTAATCTTGCACGTCATTCTCAAGTACTTTTTTGATTAATAACTAGTTGTTTTCTTAAAAATCTAGCTATTGCAGTTGAATTGTGTTGCGCTAGTTTTCAAAGCAGCTGTTTGTTAAAATGGTTAGGTGCACTCTAAGGAAGGAACCATCACAGTCTAGGAAAAGGAAGAATGCAGTTGGAGAGGAGATCTCATCATCTGAAAGGACTCTGTCTCCACTTCCTGCTCAGTAGGTTTTTGTTTCTTCCTGTCTTAACCATGGCATTGTAGCTTCATGGGGTGGTTTGTCCTCTGCTATGGTGAAGGACACTGAAGAAAACAAAGTTGCATTTAGCTCTTACGGTTCACTGTGACGTAGTTGCAAATATAAATCATGGAGCTTTGTTTTACAGCTCAATAAATAGGATTACTTAAAAAAGTTGGCTCCTAAAGCCAGCATCTAGTTATGCCAGTATAATCCTTTTTTGGTAAACAAGCTGGCGAGGAAAGACAAATTCACTGCAGTTTTAGAGAAGTCTATGTTGGAACCTTTCATGTGGTTCACGTCAGTTGAACATAAAGCACTAGTGGAGAGTGCGATATGCACATATAATGACGGCTGGTTCATTTTCCGGTTTGCAAAGATATGGCATTTCACATTATTGCAGAAAAGACTTTTGTGGTTTTGCTTCTAAGTAGTAAAATTTGAGTTAGCGATTAAAGAGGATTTATACCCCAAGAACTTCTTTGTGGGAGAAATCTGCAACATCCCTCATAAGGAGAGTCAACTTGGAGTCCCTGAAGCAACCTTAGGCCTTGTGGAGATATTCTACTGTAGGATCTTCGTCAGGGATAGAAACAATGCTGTTGGTGAATGCTTAATTTATTGTATGCAACTATGAAGGAGTGTTTTACCATAGACTAGATCTTTCTGTTGAAGGTGGAGTTCTGCAACAACATGTTAGGTTACTATTACTCCATAATCCTCACTCCTACGGATACTTGCTGCTCACATTTGTCAAGTATTTTAAGGACTACAATGTGGGTGAGGTCCACAGTGAAAAATAAAGATGGTGACCTGATCAAGAAACTATTATTTATTAAAGCATTTGAAAAAGTAGGCTGTACCATTACTGAAGTTTTAGAAATAAAATAGTAAGGGAAGATGCAAGTAGAGGGGTGGCTAACTCCATGTGATGACCACCTGACACTGCATATGGTGAAGTTGATTCAAAAATAACGTAGTATATTTTGAAGTTACCATTTTATTCTTCAAGTCCAACATTGATACGTCTCTGATCACAGAGTTTTTGTATTATCCATCAAAGTGGGCAAATCTGGAAGAGGTTAGTGTAAAAGATTTTGAGAACACCATCAAAACAAAGGTCATGAACTATATTTTGAACCTGGCAAGAATCAACCTAGTGGTGACTATTGATTTTCTCTTTGAATATATGGCTTCATATTATACCGTGGTGGGTTATTTATTCAAGGTGAAGGCCTTAGATTCTGATAGGTAGAAATAAAGTAATGTTCTCACTGATGCTCTGGCAAAAATTTGAAGAATTAAATAAACTGTTGCACCAAGAAAAGGCCAAAGTTGATGTGGATCAAGAGATCTGTGTGTCAAAATTTAAAGATTTTCAGTCGTAGGTGTCGAGTGCTTTGGAGATGGCGAAAATTGTTTCCACCACGGCCTTAGATCAAGATTTGTTGAAAAGAGTTAAAGAACTCACAGTGAGGTGTCTGGAGCTGGAGGAAGAAAAGAAAGCCATGACAGTAGAAATTGAAAAACTTCAAAAGAAAATTAAACTATCAAATAGGCCTATCTTGTTTCTGATAGTGAAGGAACTATCAAATAGGCCTATCTTGTTTCTCATAGGGAAGGAGGGTCTCATTGTAGATTGGATCTTGGTGCTGAAGGCAAAGCTCTGCAACAACACATCAGATTGTTATTACTCTTCCAACCCTCATTTGTCAAGGTTTTTAAGAATTGTAACGTGGGTGAGGTCACCGTTGTGATGAAAAATATAGTGACTGGGTCAAGATAGTATTGATTAAAGCATTTAAAAAGGGTGCCTGCATCATCACTGAAATTTCAGAGAAGAAATTGGGGATGATGCAAGCGAAGGGGTGGTCAACTCTCTATGATGACCACTTGACACCGTTGACAGTGAAGCTGATTTAGTAATATTGTCGATTCGAGAATAAAGTGGCACTTATGAAGTTGTCATGTTATTCCTTAATTCCAACATCGATAAGTCCTTGGTTACAAAGTTTCTGTACCATTTGTCAAAGTGGACAGATCTGGAAGAGTTCAGGTA